>JARQZK010002898.1:92500-185000 GCA_030704885.1 Cynegetis impunctata | reverse complement strand
AAAAAGTTTGCAGCTTGTGTTTTCCCGAACTCAATTAATTTCCTGGACATCGAAATACTCAATTTAATTCCTTCCGATTGAGTTGCGCCAAAAGAACAACTAAGTTATTGGATGCAGTTCGCACATTCGAAGCTACCGGGCAACTCTAGACTCTCAATACACGCGTATCGGCATCAGTTGTTACGCGACGCTTTTAGGAGAAGCTTGCGTCGGTTTTCCACATTTCTAGTGCGCTAGTACATAAACACGAACATTTTTGAAGTTTTCGTGCGTAGTTTTTCATTCGGACAAAACTTCAAGGTATGAAAGATGATTTTCAATGGTTATTCTAATCAATTCATTGGAACAAAATCTGTGGTAACATTATCGAAAGTTTTGAAAGGGGTCGAAAAATTTGCATAATAAATAATGAAACAAATTTTAATAAACAATGGTTTTGAAATTAAATTTGTTGCATGTTCACTTTGAGTTTTCAATGAAGATATATTTCTTTATTGCGAACAAATCTATTAAAAAGTTTCTAATAAAATGAATGCGCATAAATCACTTGATTTGAAATATGTAAAGAAGAAATCTGAAGATTGAAGATTGAATCAATGTTTCTTCTGAGGTTTTGCACTGTGAGCTTACTTGAAGAAATATTATTATTTATTTTATTCATAATTTAAGTTCCTGTAGCTGCGTGTGTATTGGATTGCTTTGATTGTAAGAAAATATATCTCACTAATGAAATATAGCGACTTAATATTTTTAATGTAATAAACTGTCAAAGTAGAAGATAGTACAAAAGTTGTGACTGCAGTTTCGAACCTAAGTTCATAATCAGAACTTGGTATGATAGTGAACGCAAACACGAAATTTCTTATACTGTTTATTAATGAATTTCAACATAGTAAATTCATTAGAAAATAAAATTTTATATTCTAAATATAATACGGAAAACACAATTACTCATTTGCTGAAACTTAAAATGGAAAATTCTGAAACCAGAGTTTATTGTCAAAATAATTGGACCTCATAATTCAGTCAGAAAATATATTATTATATATTCAATAATATATAACATTATATTAATAAAAAATGCCTATAGCTAATTCAGAACTAGGATAGGCATAAATTGAAAAAAATGCATATAATAATATAAGTCCCAGCACATTATATTACTCTGTAGAAACTTATACGAACTATTATTTCAAAGAGCGTTCAGTACTTTCATGCATTTTAATAATTAGGTTATCAAAATATTTCTGATGAATATAAGTTGCTTGGTGTTTTAATGTGTCAGTTCAACAGTAACAAGTGAAAAATTAGAAGAATATAAGTGAAGAAAAAGTTCGCAGGAGCTTTATTCAAACCAAATGGTGAATGCCAGAAATAATGATATTGGGATAGAATAAACTTCTATTACTCATTTACCAAAAAAATTACATTTCACTGCATTAGTAGAATATTCCCATGAAAAATCGATTTTTTTATGTGAATATTCTGCTAAAGCTGGAAAATATACCAAAATTTTTTTTTCTGTAATACCCGTATATATTCTTTATACCTGTGAAATTAATGATTTTTTCTCTTACCACTTGAATCGGTTTATTTTGACTTCACTATGCCTATAATTATTTTGAGTTGTCAATTGTATGCTGCAGTTATGTTGAAAATCCATTAATAACAGCAGCTTTCTAGTCTAATATTTGAACCGCCCTTGCAAATTTGGTGCTAAGTTAATTATCACTCTTAAGCACAGGCATTTTACCTTCATCTAAAAATTGAGATATGGGTATTAATATAATTATATCAAAGTTACTTATTCCAGTGGTCGAAATTCGATCGTTATTTTAAGTTTGAATCTTGTGTATGATATTGGCTGTAATAAAAGTAAACAAGTTATTTTTCCTACGAAATTTTAGTATTCTGTAATCCTCCTCTATGCCAAATCTCACACTTCGTGTGCGCAATAAGCTTGGAAAGGAGTACAAAGTGTTCCCCTCTTCATTTATTAATATTTAGATATATACATACGTATATATATATATATATATATATATATATATATATATATATATATATATATATACGTATAGATTGAATATATATTTTTGAGGTCATAACCCGAATACGGAAGCAGCTTTTTACAATTGTTTCGTATTTTGGTCCTCAGCAGAACGGATTTGCAAGTTGAAGCTAGAGAAACTTTGAAATCGAGAAACGAAACAAAAATATCTTTGGACAAAGGTCTTCACATCCATTATTCATATATACATATCTATATATAGTCATAACTTTACACCTCTTCAAAAATCATTTTATGTTTTTGACATTGAAGAATGTGAGATTACTACGGCAGTTATGTCAATGAAAAACAATTACTCGAGTGGATATGATGGAATTCCCATGAATGTTATAAAAAGATGTATTTATATAGTAGGTCCAACTCTGACTCATATAATGAACCTATCTTTCAAAGAAGGTAGTTTTCCAGATCCACTAAAGATAGCAGTTATTAGACCTATTCATAAAAAAGGTGATTACACTGAACTAGGGAACTACCGATCAATCAGTTTTATGAGTTCATTCTCCAAAATCTTCGAGAAAATTTTAGCAAACAGAATGCTCAAATTCTTTAAGAAGTTCAGTGTTATTCAAAACAGTCAACATGGGTTTGTAAGCGGCAAAAATACCGAAACTGCTATTTTCGAACTATCACGTGCTATTGTAGTAGCATTGGAAAAAGGTGAGGTTCCAGCTGCACTGTTCCTTGACCTGTCTAAAGGTTTTGACTCTGTATGCCATAAAATATTACTTTTCAAAATGGAATTATCTGAAATAAGGGGTAAACAACTTGACCTTATAAAAAGCTACCTCACAAATCGCAAACAGAGTTTCTGTTACTGTGAAGGGAGTCACATATTCTTCAGATGAGATGATATACACTGTGGGGGTACCTCAAGGCAGCATTCTGGGGCCACTATTATTTATCATTTATATAAACGATATAACAAAATACTTACCAAGACAAAACTGTCAACCAATTATATATGCGGATGATACAAACATTTTGATACGTACTGCAAATGTTTACTCCTCT
The DNA here is from genome assembly GCA_030704885.1 of Cynegetis impunctata. Lineage (NCBI taxonomy): Eukaryota > Metazoa > Arthropoda > Insecta > Coleoptera > Coccinellidae > Cynegetis > Cynegetis impunctata. Next base: position 181,915 of record JARQZK010002898.1, on the reverse strand, counting down.
ACTCTAGCCTTGGAGTCTATTATGGGCAATGTGGAGGAATGGTGCATTAATAATAAACTTGTAATGAATATACAGAAAACTGAATGTATATTCTTCAGTACCAAATGAACAAGCTGAGTGTCACCAGATGCATTGTATTATGGGGACCAAAAAATAAATGTTGGACAGCAGGCAAGGTTTTTGGGGGCTACAGTTGACAGCATGTTGAGGTGGTATCCCCATATTGACAAATTGAAGGGAAAGCTGTGTTCTGTGATAAATACACTCAATATATTGAACGAGCAAGTTGCAATAGATGTGATGAAGATTGTCTACTATGCAAATTTCCAGTCTGTCATGTCGTATTGCATCATTTTTTGGGGTGGGTCATCTTATATGGAAAAAAATTTTATCCTACAGAAGTGGGCATTACGCACAATTTTAGGAGAGGGATTTAGGGAATCGTGCAGAACTTTATTCAGACAAAATAACATACTGACTGTATATGGCCTGTATATTTATAGAATTCTCCTATTTCTCCAAAAGAATAGTCACTACTTTGATGAATACAGGAATGGGAATAGAGGTAGACAAGTCCATACTTATTTCTATCCTATTCACCGTTCTACATTGCGAGAAAAACATCCACAGTATGCAGCATTGAGGGTATATAATGCACTTCCAAAGTCTATACAAAAAATCAAAGAATACAAGACTTTTAAGAGAACTATTTACTGCTTTATCTTAAGATGTGAACCATATAACCTACAAGCGTTTGAAATTTTCTGTAAAAAACAATAATTATATTTACTTTATTCGAATATTTTATTTGCAACAGATATGTAATTGATGTGATTGTTAATGTATTCTGTTTCTAACTTTGCATTTTTTCATTTCAGTGCTACACACCTCCAGATTGGGAGGGTGTCGCAGGGATTGTTGAAAATAAAGATTATTATATATATATATATATATATATATATATATATATATATATATATATATATATATATATATATAATATACCTAACAAGTAGTTTGACCCAATCTAGAAAGCTATAGATGTTTTCAAATTTCCATCAGCCCTAAAAATACTGAATAATCAATGTTTTATCTTCGCTAAGTATCAAGATTCCACTTATGAATAATAATTGAATAGTGAAACAAACGTATTCAGATCCCTTCGTATATAAAAATCTAATATGTAACATCAAAATCACCGCTTCTTTATTTAATGCTTAGTGTGTTTCGATGAATTATTCATAAAATTTCAGTTAAGAAGCAGTGACTCATTTCAGTCCGAAAATATATGATAAAACTTAGATTACATTCAGTATTGCTATAAAGAGTTTGAACAAAAGCTTAGTTGAAAGGGAAACAGAATTTTTTTATTAAAGATACTGACCCGAAATTCCCTTCGCATACACTCCTTTCATTACAATGAATTGCATCAAATGAATGGAACGTTTTCGGCTTGAAAAATAATTCCGAATTTTCATGAGTACCTACCCATTCTTCAGAACCAGCGGAAAAAGTGTAGCTCTTTCAAATTCGCCCTTTAGCTCGTTTCTGATTCGTAAACTGACATTCATAGATATTACAGAATCCAAACATCCGTTCATGAGTGCGGAAAATGGAAATTATCTCTGAATTCTCCATCTATCTTTGTGTGGAGGATGAATTCAATTAGTCATTGTATATATACAGTGTGGACCACCAGGAACTGCATCGATCGATACCTCAGAAACTGAATGTAGGAAACATTGGCTAATTTGGAAACTGGCTATATGTCTTGGGGCCTATTCAGCTAAAATATTTCCATTTATAGGGCATTTCCGGTTATACCGGAAACAGACCCTAAGTAGCTTATTTCAAATGGGACAGCCTATATATTATTACATTTTTGAGCTTTATCCAAGATTCTTGGCAGATTTTATGCATCATGTCCTATACCTAAGTCTAATCGTTTTTGACATAATTATCACTTGGTCCTATAAGGAAGCCCTTATTACTTATTTTGAGTTGAAATCCATGATGAGAAGGATTTACTCTAATAGATTTTGTATAATATTTGGATAACTAACCATACAGTGTGATTTAAAAAGAGATTGAGAAAACTGCTAAAAATCAATTTTTTCAAATGAAAACCCCCATTTTTCTTATTTTTTAGTAATGAGCATCAAAAATCAAGGTAACTTTGTATTAAGTTATTTATACCTAAAATTTTTAGTTTTCGAAATATTGCCAATCTTATATTTTTATATGGCGATTTTGCATTCAATCAACAATAAACAATTAGATCAAGGATAGCCACTATCGTATTTGACATTTCAAATTATCGTAATGATACTCTGATTAAATTATACAAACGAAGATTATTTAAACTTGGACAATGTGATAAAGTTATTTCAAGAACATGTGATACATTTGTGACACCATATCCTCAAAAACAGAATCAGATGAATTTTGAAGTTGACTATTTAGACAACTTGCCCCTGATGGCTGATCTTCGAAACCTTTTCTATTAACATTAAGCACCTCCACATAATGCCCATTTAGTAAATTACTAGTGAGAGGCTCCATCGCCTATTAAATAGATCCGTGAAAAATATAGATCGATAAAAATATAGTTTCTCGAACGCCGAGGAGTGCTAAGCCCGTCCCTGCCTCTGTCGAACGGTACGCGACGCGGCAAGTGCTGAGCCCGTCCCTGCCTCTGTCGAACGGGCGCACAATCTACTCGCTGTCAATCTCAGTTCGTGTGTAATCGGCTAGATACTATGACCTCATTGGGCCTCGCCGTGCCGAAACTTCTCGATAGAACTCAACCCGTCCAACTATCGGCTCCAAAAGCGGTCACGTGAATTCGAGTCCATGTGACGCGAAAAAAGTTCTTAAGCGTCGACAATGCTGCCGTTTTAGCGAATTTCGGAGAAACGTCAAACTTTAAAGTTCGATATCGAAGATCGGCGTCTCGGATCGAGGCGAGACGTAGCCTAAGCACTACGGAAAGGACGTGAGCGATTGACGGGGCCCTTCGGGCCCCGCGTTTCGGGACCGATCTCCTTACCTCGGCTTTATAAGTTTGCCATAATGCGGCCTTCGGCCGGCTGCATTTTAAGAAGTCCAAAATGGCAAACCAATTATTTATTTAGTATTATATATTATCTGGATATTTTATGATCAATGGATAGCCAACAATGGTCCAAATTTTTGGCCACCTCGCTCCCCAGACCTATCAGTACTAGATTCTTATTCATGGGGAACAGTGAAAAATGACGTGTATAACACCACAGTGACCACCACGGAATACTGCATTGGGCGAGTAAGTACAGCATTTGAAGACCTAGACCACCAGTCAATAAGAATAGCCACCCATGAACAATTGCGGCTTAGATGCGCAAAATGAAGTTCAAAGAAACCAATTCGAACATTCACTTACATAATTTTTTTAACATGTTTTTTTAAAGTTTAAATATTCTTCCTTTGTATAATATAACCGGGGTGCTAACACGATAATTTGAAATGTCAAATATGATCGTGGCTGTCCTAGATAGAATTTTAAAGTTTATACTTTATCCTAGATCTAATTGTTAAATGAATAAGTACAAAATCGCCGAATAAAAATATAAAATTGGCAATATTTCGAAAACTGAACTGACTTGCTTTCGTTATTTTTGACATCAAAACTTAAATATGTCAAAAACGATTATACTTAGGTATAGGACATGATGTGAAAAATCTGCCAAGAATCTTGGGTAAAGTTCAAAAAATATATATATAGGGTGTCACATTTGAAATAAGCCACTTAGGGTCTTAGGGAAAATATTTTAGCTGAGTAGATCCTAAGACATCAAGCAAGTTTCCAAAATTTCAAAATTTTCCTAAATTCGGTTTCTGAGATATCGATCGATGCAGTTCCTGGTGGTCTGATTATACTGTATATATATATATATATATATATATATATATATATATATATATATATATATATCAAAACATGTTCAACTTCCACAAGGAGTGACTCTTACCTTACCGAGGTTATTGATGAAATATTGCGAACTTGCTAAATTATACAAATCTTGACTACACATAATATATATATATATATATATATATATATATATATATATATATATATATATATATATATATATATATTTATCTATAGATATATATATATATTTAACATATTCATATATATATCTATATATATATATATATATATATATATATGTATACGTATATATATATATATATATATATATATATATATATATATATATATATATATATATATATATATTATATAATATATATATATATATATATATATATATATGAATATATATATATATATATATATATATATATATATATATATATATATATATATATATATATATATATATATATATATATATATATTTTATTTTTTTCTAAAAAACCAATTCTTCAAAAAATAAATACGGAGCGCGGCTCAGTCGCCCCGGTACTTCTTATATTAATTGCTAAATGTCGAAAGATAGGCAACTGAGAAATGAGCCAATATTTAATCTAAATTGATATTAAGTTTGAGGATTTAAGGAAGTATCAGAGAATGTAACGGAAAGTGAATTCTAAATTCACTTTCAACAATAAAAGGAATAATAATTCGAATTGAAATGTCATCAATTATAAATTTTTTCAAAATATAAATATCACGTTGACAAAACTAGATATAGGGGTTTTCAAGGTTGTATTAGATTTGAGATTTTTTAACTGATAAGTATTTATTTGCTAATAATTGTTTAATGGAGTAAAATCAATGAACCATAAAGTTAAACGAAATTTCTAAAAAGTAGAACCAGTTGAATCAGTTGAATACCATCTATTTTATTTCGTAAATTCATGATGAGGTCGTCAAAATATTGAATTCTTTTTTCATGAATATTTTCCAATACAAGTCCGCTTTTCAAACGTACACATTTTTTCGTTCGCAACCAACTGTTCTTCCTTTGAGAAATGCTTCGAGATTTTGCATAGGTATCTTCTAATTCAAAGTAAACATGAATAGGAAAATGAAGAGTTGAAAATAGAACAGTTGGAAATATTCCCGACTAAAGGTTGGAACATAGCTATGAATTATTCAAAGCGAAAATGTATTCTGTTTGTTCAAGCTTTTAGGTATCTGCGATATTCAGCGTCACGTCCAATTTTCATAGTACCTATAAGATAAGGCAAATTTTGTATAGAGAAAACATGTTAGTCAGAAAGTTTTCATGCGGAATTAATTAATTAAACGTAAATGGTAGTTTCATATCCGGTTGAAAAGTATAATAATTGACTTGGAGTGCTCTTCTGGAAAAGTTTATGAATATATTAAAGTGTATTTTAATAACATCATATAATCCCTCACAACCTTATATTAGAATATCTTACTTCATTTTACCTGACTGCATAAACACACACACTTACACAAATACATATATACATACACAAACACAAAATCGCACACACATATTTAGACAAACACAGAAAATCACACACACATACACGAAAACACAAAATGATACAAACACAAACATAGACATATAGGCAATATTCAATACTAAACTCTTAAACTAATAATAGATATCGGGCGCAAATATATCTTTTACCAAAATATATATTATAAAAGAAGTTATCGAAACATCTATATGTGAATCGTTTCACTGTTTTAGGCAACAACCGCAATTAGGTTCGTCACAACTTCTACTCTACAAATCTATTATATGATTTTCATTTAATATGGAATTATTGTATTTTATTTAGAGAAGATCGAAATACCGATTTAGTAGAGTATGTATATTCAATGCGAAAATACCAATGAAAGTTGGAAGGTACAGTTGGAATCTGGAGTAATGAGAATGTTTGAGAAAACTATTATTTGAGTATTTGCGGTATGTTGGATGTTGAAGTACCTATCTGAATACCTATAAGATATGGCATAATGCTGATTAGAGCGATGTTCCTGAAGTGTATTTCACTATGAGGATTCAAACGCGGATTCAAGAAGTTCTGAGGGCAAGTTTCCGATGCAGTGCAGTATTTAAAGCAGCAGACCCATAATTTAAAAGTTGTGGATTTGAATTCTGGCATGTTGCAGAAGGTTTACAAGAAAACGTATATTAATTTCAATAATTTTGAGATATTTAATTCTGAGGGCCATATCGAGAGGGATGTGTTACAAATCGCAAATATTTTTATCAATTTTTTTAGGGATGCTCCTATCAGTGTGATCAACACGATTGGAAATAGGAGCAACTCATCGCAAAACTTGCCTAAAATGGCATCTTGTATGTTTTTGTTTCCCTTTGTGGAGGACGAATTGGCATCCTTTATTAAAAATAAAATAAAAAATAAATCATCATAAGGATTCGATAAGGTTTCTGGTATGCTTCTGGGAAGAGTGGCTGGGTCAGTGGCAGTAGTGCTAACATATATATTGAACCTTAGTTTTCAACAGGGCAAGTTTCCCGAACTTTTAAAACTGAACAAAATTATTCCTATTCTAAAAAAAGGATACAAGCAAAATGCGGAGAATTATAGGCCGGTAGCTCCGATATCAGTGTTTTCTGAACTGTTCGAGTATGGGTATTTGAGCAGGCTGGTGCTATTTCTTGATAAAAACAATATTTTGTCACCATATCTGTATGGTTTTCGTAAAAATCAATCTGCGATGAGAGCTATCCAGGGCTTTTTCTGCAGGTTGATTGGCCATTTGGAGAGGGATGAATGTCCCGGTGGGATCTTCTGTGATCTCAGCAGGGCATTTGATTGTGTTAATATTGAACTGCTCTTGTGCAAGTTGGAGATCTATGGTATCAGGAGCCCAGCCTTGAGCTGGCTTCGGGGATTTCTTGGTGACAGGAGACAATATGTGTCAGTTTTTTATAGTGAATCTGGTGGGAGGCAGTCATCATTTATATCGAGTACACTTGATATAAGTATGGGTGTACCCCAGGGCTCTGTTTAAGGGCCAGTACTTTTTTTGTGTCACATTAATGATATTTCCACAGCCCTTAGTGCAGATTGGCCGATGTCACTATATGCAGATGATTCTTCCTTTATAGTCTTGGCCTCCAGTGGGAGGGAGCTGCAGGATAGTTGTAATGCTGGTTTGTCAGCTTTGAGTGAGTGGTTTGGCAGTAATTATCTTTATTTGAGCAGTGCTACGACGGCCTATCTGAGATTCCATGCTCCCCAAACGGAACAAACTCTTGATATCGATATGAAAGTTAATAATGTGAGCTTATCTCGATCTGACTCCACAAAGTTTCAGGGTATAACACTGGATCATAATCTGAACTGGAAGGCTCATTGCGAATCGTTGAGATCAAAGCTAAGTGGTTTCTGCTTCTTGATCAGAAATTTGAAAACAATCATATCCAGGCAGGATTTATTGGCGGTATACCATGCATATATTTCATCGCATCTCCATTATGGAGTTATGTTTTGGGGAGCATCACAGCGGCACATTCAGTGTTTACTGTCCAAAGGCATATTCTGAGGTGTATGTTGGGTGTAAAACCTGACACATCCTGCAGGGCTTTATTTATTGAGATTGTCATACTCACTTTAACGGGTATCCATATTTATGAGTTGACAAAGATGATCTATACAAACAGGATGACATTAATAAGGGGAGGGGGTGGACACGATCATTTCACTTGAGGAAAGGACAGCTTTCGGGCTCGATTTGCTGGGATAAACTTGGCAAAAACTCTCCAGACATTCTGGGGGTGCGTATTTTTGATAAACTACCAAGTTCTGTTAGGGCATGTGAAAGCTTAGCCAAATTTAAAAAATCGTTCAAGTCTTATCTAATCGAGCTGGAATTGTATAACCTGAAGAAATATTTTTCTCTTTGAATCGATTCAATAAATTTGAAATATATTGTGTTGTATAATGTGTGCCCCTGTTGGATTCAGCGCATTTCTACTTACGGAAATTGTATACCTGTGTTATTGTTATTCCTCTGTTGTTGTTTGATAACTTGAAATACTGTGTTTTTTCTCTTTCTTTTGACTTGTCCTATACGTTATTGTAATGTCTCAAGGGATTATTACATATAATTTTTTTCCGTGTGAGAGGAAAAATCTTTTATAGACTACCCTGAGAGTATCCCGCACGCATTCTCAGGGTGTGTGAGACTCCAGATGTTGCTGGTCACACACTTAAAAAATTCTCACACATTCCTTGGAGTAGTTCTTCATCCTGCCCTTACAGCGTCCCTTAATAAAAGAGATGAACTGCAAGCGGCCTCTATAGTTCATGGGACCTGATGACTCGAAGTGACCCGAGCAACACTGTTTTCTGCATTTTGCAGGAATAATATTCTGTTCTGTCACATAGTTAGCTTTCATTCCACCTAGACAACCTATGATTAGTACGACCATCCTAACTTTATCCCCTGGGTATAGTGTCCTCAGTTCGAACATAAAATCTCTGTATTTTTTCCTTTTCTGTTCTTCTTTCATCGCCACATTATTTTTGGCAGGGGACGACAACTCGACAACAAACAATTCTCTGAGCTCTTTGTCCAGTAGGACTATATCTGGCTTTATTGCGTGGATCTGCCGAGTTGTTGGAACACAATAGTTCCAGTATATGCGAGCTCTATGGTTCTCAACAACCGCTTCAATTTCTAGTGGAACATATGGTAGCACTGGTTCTTTATCTATACCATAAACTTCTCTCAGATGGAAGTAGAGAATTCGGAGCGCCCCATTATGTATTTCTATATACCCTGATGCAAGCAGGCAGGATGTGCATAAGAGTTTCCTGCTGACTATGGCATGCTCTGCAAGTTGTCGGGGTGTCCACTTTCACTGTGTTCTTTTTATACCATCTTGTATTTATCACTCCATCTTGACAAGCCATAACAAATTCCACCTTATTATTAATATTATTATTATAATTATTATGAATGCTTCGTATTTCAGCTAGCAATTTAAGTTTTTTGAACCACCATTAGGCAATTATTAGTGCTACACTACACAAGGGACGAAATAATAACGAAATGATATGTTAGTTTTTAGAAATTCAAAAAACGGAAATTATGATACAAAAACACTAATTATACATAAGAATTATTTTTAGATGAAAGACCCGCGAGCACTAGCAATACAAAAAACGGTAAGTATAGAACAAACACACTACTTATACATAACATATACTTTCATATGAAAGACTATATCCAAAACACACAAGTGTATAATTACCACATATATAATAGACACTCTTGATAGGTACCTAAAGCAGTTCTGCAAACTCTACTGGTGCGCCAAAATACACACGCGAGAACTAGAAATTCAAAAAACAAACACACTACTTATACACAACATTTACTTTTATAGAAAATACTACATCCAGAACACACTAGTGGTAAACATTCCACATATAGAATAGAGTGATGGGCAAAGTATGGCCCGCGGGCCAGCTCCGGCCCGCGTCAGGATTTAATCCGTCCCACTGAAGGTGAGTAGTTTATTAATGTCAAAATACAAAGTATTCACACAAGTCTTTTACGACATACATACATATGAAATTAACATTACACAAAAACAAATAATAGTGTACAATACATAGAACTAGAGGTCTAGGGTTGGAGGTACTCTTGTAGACTGTGAAAGGCTCTGGAGCATACTAGCTTCTTAAGTGCCTTTTTGAAAGAGCTGTATGGCAAAGTTTTTACGTTTGTTGGCAGTTTATTAAATAATTTAACAGCTATGAACTCCGGGCAACTTTGGCACCTTGATAGACGGCATGGTACAATACTGCTACATAGTATACAGCCCGCAATAATTATATTTTGATGATCTAGCAGTAGAAAGTAGAATGATAGATGCATAGGTAATGTAACCAGCTAGACTTGCCACGTAGTTCAACACAACAGAGAAATATTCTGATTTCCAATTATCCAAAGACAAAGATTGACGTACCTATTTCCTCTACTATAAAAAATTGAATATAAATTGCAAAGAAAGAACATATTTTTAGATGGGACTTGGGGTCATCTGAAATCATTTTAAACTCTTTTATAACTGTTTCTGTTTTATAACTGCATGGAGAAAAACGATTCACCACACTTTCCGCGTTTAAAATCCATGGTACCGGTGAGTGAGAACAAATTGAAATAATTCAGTCATTAGTTGAAAAATTTAAACAGAATTCGGAATTAGGTTTCAAGATTATAGGAACATTCAGTCATCGCTAGATGTTTTTTCGACGCCGTTTAATGTAGACTCGAAGAATTTCTCTGTAGAATTGCAGTCGCAAATTAGTTAAATGCAGTGAGACACCTATTTAAAACTTTTCCTAAATTCCAATATTATGGCAAACCAATGGCATTTTCATATGTCCCACACCATGGCAGGGCCTACCAATGAAAGCTAAATTGTAATTTGTAACTGACATTTGTGTAAGTGTGCTTAAATTCTGCCTCTCCCTCATGTAGAAAGTTTGCCCACCACTGGAATAGACACTCTTGATACCAGATAGACACGGTTTTGTAAACTTTACTGGTACGTAGAAACTTGTGCACACTCGCGAACACTAGAAATTAAAAAATCCGAAAGTATAACAAACACAATAATACTTTCAGATGAAAAACTACATTCAATACACACTAGTGTTAAATATCCAATCATATAATAGACACTCTAGTATGAAGCATAAGAATTGCTTGAGTAATTTATATGTTGTTAACTGTGTTCAGATTAATTCACATTACTATTTTGTATTAAATTCATTCTATATTAAAAACCTGTAGAATATGTCACAAAACACCCCTAGATAACCATAGGAGATTATCAGATTTTTTAGAGTCAAAACATCTTCAAATATAGATATAAGCAAAATTTGATGGAGGCAGGCATAATTTCAAAATGTTTTTCGAAACGAATTATATAAATCGATGTTTGCACGCTTTATTATCGACTTTAGCTCATCATCTATCCGAAAATCTATCGATGAAAAGAATTTTGGCGAGACAATGAATATCTTTTTACTCCGGTTTTAAGGCCCCTACACACGGACGTTGATGTCTTAACACATCAACGTGCATCCAAGAACGGGCAACCAATAACATTAATGTGGATGTAAAAATACCCACGTTTTTCAATGCACACTCCGAATGAACGCCGCGTTGATGTTTTCTGAATTGCTTGAATTTTTATATGCGCATTAAAATAAACACGTGCATCTCTCAACGTGTGGAGGCGATTCACCCATGTTTGTGCATTCTTAAAGCAGTGGTTGCGGTTAATCTTTATTTTTATTTCTAATTTTCTTTTCAAGAACATAAGTACACGCCACTGTCACAATAGCTAAACATTCTTCTTCGAACAAAACTATGGTTCCGTTCGAACGTGTGACACAATCTGCTTGCACGTGTGACAGTGGCGTGTATTATGCTCTTGAAAAGAAAAATAGAAATAAAAATAAAGATTAACCGCAACCACTGCTTTAAAAATGCACAAACATCGGTGAATCGCCTCCACACGTTGAGAGATGCACGTGGTCATTTGAATGCGCTTTAAAAAATTCAAGCGATTCAGAAAACATCAACGCGGCGTTCATCCGGAGTGTGCATTCAAAAACGTGAGTATTTTCGCATCCACATTAACGTTATTGGTTGCACGTTCTTGGATGTACGTTGATGTGTTAAGACATCAACGTCCGTGTGTAGGGGCTTATTAACGTTATTGGTTGCACATTCTTGGATGCACGTTGATGTGTTACGACATCAACGTCCGTGTGTAGGGGCCTTTTGTCAGTCACTTATTATCTCTTCATCTTTTGAACATATAAAAAACTACAAGGTGTGCTGTTAAGTTCCATGGTATCGAATAACTACTCATTTTCAAAATTACTATTTTTCAAATTCCGTTGAACTGATAAATCAGTTCTTTATAATTTCTGGAACACCCAAGTGTGTATGTACTACGTAGTCTACGAAGTTGGAAAGTCGATATAGTCTTTCCGTTGTGATATTCAATTTCTCGAAAATAACAAGGAGTAAACTAAACAATAATGACACAAAACAGTGTTTTACTTTTTAAAGTGTAGTTTCATAGAAATGACGAGATGGTCGGTTCAATAATTTCGAAAAAACATATCATTGAACCCAGCAGGGATTTGTTTAATCCTGGTATTCATTTTCTCCATGGATTTAATCAATTTAAGATTTATTTTATCCTTAAATTTATTAAATCTTGATATTTATATAACCCTAGAGCTTTTTCAATCCTAGAGTTTACTTATTCCTTGAATTTATGCAATACTGGGATTTATTGACAGTTGGATTCATCTAATGGTAAACTGAAGAGTAATTTGTATGACTTTAGAAATGTCCATGTCCATTTCAATAGTCCATAAAAATATTTAGTTAAATTTGTCATAATTCATAATATATTTTCCAATAATTATATTTAAGAAAATTTTGTCATAAATAATCATTCAATTTCATAGAACTATTCAAATGCAGTATACACCACCTCTCGACCCACACACCATACGAAATGGAAAATGTCTATTGACTGTTCACAATATACTTGGGGTTACTTTATATTAATAATGTTAATATATTTGAATGAAACACTTGGCTTAGTTTCCAATAAAAATATTGATATGTACCTACTGGATATATGTTTCTAGATGTTAGCATATTTTGTACAATTAATAATATGTATTATTTATATAATTTTTAGTATTATTTCTCTTGAAAATGTAATAAATATATAATAACTGAGAACAACACATTGAAATAAAACTCAGAGCTTGAAGTTAATACAATTAAATTATTAGCCACCAATAACGGTTACAATGAAAGTCTTATCGACAAGCTCATTGGGAAAAAACGAATAAAGTATCTGTTGCATTCAATATACCCCACGTACACTATTAATAAAGAACAAAAATACTTCCCAATAAATTATGTGCCTAATTTGCGTAGCAAAATTTGTAACAGACTATCAAAAAATAGCGTTAAATCAATTTGTACAAATAAAAGAAACTTGAAGTCATTATTGGTCAATAATAAAGAAAAATCTAACATCGGAGAAAACAGTGGTGTTTACAAAATATTTTGCGACGAATGTCCTGCTTTCTATATTGGACAGGAAGGAACATAAATATTCGTGTTGAAGAACATAAAAATCACTTCCTGGATTTCAACAAAACCAAATTGTTACATTCAGGTAACAAAGGAAAGCGCCTGGACCTTCTTGAAATTCTCGAAATAAGTTCCGCCCATAATAGTCAATCACCCCTTGTAAACGAACAAATTGGTTTTCAGGTATCACCTTTGCTTTTGTCTGTTTTATAAAATGGGATGTAATACTCTCCTGTAGTCAGTCTTGATAATGAGTTCATAACTGGAAACATGTCGACTTTTCGTTACTGCTAAATACAGTATCTAAATATTTTTTATATTGTGAAACACAAGCCAAGTGTTTTTTTTTTATTTTAAAGTTTATACTTTATTCAATAAATATATATGTCAAGAACATATAATATTTCGTGGAAATCGAGTTAAGTGTTGTATGTTTAGGACAATCATTTTATGTGAAATTTTATAACATTAATCAGAAAAAAATGTCAAATTTAATATAAAATATGAAAACAATAGTTTCAATTATAAAGAGATGAATCGCAGAATGGATTAAATTTCAAATATTACCTCATTGGTAAAAATATTAAATTTCATTTTGCCGTAAACGTCGAAAAATGACGACTTTTTTATCCTCAGTTTTTAATGTTGAAGTTTTTTTTCACAGACGTCATTTTGTTGTTACTTTTTTGTCCGGCCGTGAGCGGGGGTATATTGTGCCGACGCGAATATTTCAAAAACAGTGTGTCGCGTAATGCCTAACAGTCGGGCACACTCGGCTGCCATTTTAATTGCATTAGCGACGCGGACCGAGTGGCACTGCATGTGAGGGACCTCCAGCACCACGTAAGTAAATAGTTTCGTTTCGATACTATTTGGTCGTAAGATAGCATTTTTCGTGCTTTTGATATGAGAGTTTTAATAAAATGTTTGTTATTTATCCTAGTTTGTTATTCAGTGTAATTTTAATGCTTTGAGTAGAGGTATTTTTTATATGGGAGACAAAATATCACACGCTCACAGGCAGGGTAAAATGTGCCACAACCAACCCCCAAGTAACTTACGAATGGAAAAAAATACTTTTTGACTTGATACTTTATACTACATTTATTGTCTTTGACAGAATGAGGACATGACTCGTCAGTGCTCTCAGGAGCCTATCCCTTGCTGCAGCTTCCAGTTTCCCCAATCAGCTGATAACAACACAGGAGATAAAAATACAGCAATTTTCTCATCAGAGCTGATAAGATCGATGCCTAAAGCACCTCCCCGATTAATTGGACATAATAAAGGACGTAAAAGAAAGACAGCTGTTCTTACGGACACTCCAGAGAATGCTTTGGCCGAAGAACAGGCTGATAAAAAGAAGAAAGAAAGTGAAACTACAAAGAAGATTAAGGGAAAAGGGAAGAGCAAAGGCAAGGGAAAAGGTAAACAAACAAAAACGCCGACTCAAACCCTCGCTAAGAGAAGAGTTTCGCAATATAACAGTTCTGATGACTAACAAGAATGATACTGCATCATATGTTGTGATGCTTATTCTAACTCTGCACTGTTGATTTATAGCAGAAAGTATAACGAATAAATGTATTATTATAAAAATATGTCTTTTAAATTCCAAATTAATTTTCATTCGTGTAAAACATCTAGCATTATCAACGGCACAACCGACCTCAGCTACGGCACAACTTGCCCCAAAGTGGGGTTGGTAGTGCCTTGCCGCCGCTGTATTAAAAAACCACTTTTTCTCAAAAACTATTGAAAATGTACAAAATCTGTAGGTAAATTCGTATTATAGACTAAATTTGGCTTAGGATGAACCACTTCTTTCAGACATAGTACTTGTTTTATCTGAATTATATAAGGATTTGTCAAAATCGGCACTTTCAGCCCCGCTCTCCCCTACACTTTTTTGTACGCTCACGGCAATTTCAAGAACGTCGGGCGGCGTATCTACAGTTGGGTTCCGAATCTGACAGAATGTAATCTGTAAGAAAAATTTTATATATTTAATACAAGTTATTTCTTAATACTCGGGTACTTACCAAAAACACACAGTCCTATAATGCGTAGATAACAAGCAAAGCAATCTAGTTTTACATTTTTTCGCATTCAAAAATATCTTAATTCTATCGTTTGAACACCTAACCGTTTGCGGAAAATATTGCAATTTTTTTGTTGCTCGACTAAAAAAAAGTTATCACTTTTACTCCTAATAAAACAATATACTATTTTATTGAAGTAAATGACGTTGCACGCTGTCTAATTTTAATTCAAGTGAACATAACCAGTTGATTTATTCATGAGCCAAAAAATCAATAAATTTTACCTAAGGATTCGAACTCGGGACCGATTGCTACTCAATATTTCAATGAATTTAGGTACAGTTCATTGATGATTAATTTATATCAGCGGAATTGATTTTGAAATTTTAATGAAGGTACTGGAGATATATTTTTGGATAAATCGAGAGCTCTAGCAGGTAATCAGATTACACAAATTTCAATATGTACAAATTCCATGGTAATTGGATTATAAAAAAGGAGATTATAAAGGCACATAAAATTGCACGACAACTCAAATCAAACATAAAGGAGGTATTATAAATCATGATTTATAATGTGTGCAGACGATTCGAAAAATTCTCCGAAATGTAATCAAGTAAATTTAAATAGGTTTCTCTATCGTTGAAGTGGTAACCATTTACATTAAAATAATTATTCTCCGATCGTGGGAAAAGTGACAATATTTTGATGTTTCTATTCAACATTCCAGATAGTGGTCAGTTGCTAAGCAATAGTAACATTAATAATAGGTTTCAATTCGTAAAGAGTGTTCATCATGAAATATAGAAGTGGTAAACTGAATAATGATACCTCTATGTTATGACATGTGAATTAGTACTAGTAAATAATTATTCTCCGATCGTGGGAAAAGTTAAAATATTTGATTGTTCTATGCGGAAAAGTCTTTCCGCACTCAACTGCTTACTCGAATAGTTCGCGTCGTTGCTAAGCAAAAAAATAACACTTGTTAGGAAAATAACTATTTTCTACAAGCGTGCGCTTTCAACCCTTTTCCCGCACGCATTTCAATTCGTAAAGAGTCACATTGCCAAACAGTGCGGGAAAAACCCCTGCTAATCCATTTCCGCACGCGTTTGCGTGCGGTAATGGAATAGCGGGGATTTTTCCCGCACGCTTTTATTAGAGAATAAACTGAATAATGATATGTCTCTATGCACCGAACGCCACCGACGACGTTACTATGGAAACGACATGTGAATTAACATATGTCATTAGTATGAAATTATTTGAATATATCAAATCGAATTTCATCGGTGTGTTAAAATCCCCGTTAAAATAAGCGCTTGTAGAAAAAACTGCAACTGCTTATCCCCGTTAAAATAAGCGCTTGTAGAAAAAACTACAACTGCTTACCCGAACTCCGCTTCGCGTCGTTCGGGTAACGGCAGTTTCGTGCGGGAAAATATCTCTTTCCGCACTTGTTAGGAAAATAACTATACCGCACTGCTGTAGCGTGCGGTAATGCAAGAATTACATTAAAATGAAACAAAGTATGGTTTTAATTTTCATAATTACAATTGTTGTTAATATTTACATTTTTTGTATCCTGTAGCTTGACGTTTTAAAACTGCTCTCAGTTTTTGGTACTGGGCAATATTAATATTATTTTTAACAGACAAAGTTGATCGAAGCATGGAATAATGTGCCCACAACGTCGAAGATTTCATTGTTTTAGCCAATTCAGCAACATACGCCATCAGTACATTCTCAGAAAAGGATACACTGTTGTTTTTTCTGCAAAAATCCATGAAGCGTTGGTACGCAAGCTCATACTTCTCTCTGGATTTCGCTGGAAGTAAATTAACTGAAGCCGCGTTCGCGGCTTCTACTAGTTCAGGAGGCGTGCAAGGTAACAAATTATCACTATCAGTGTTTACTAATTCTTTTTTAATTCCTTATAAAACACAACGAATCAAACAAAACCGGCTTCAAAATTATTTTTTGACTGATGAAGAATGTAATATAGTGAAAAAGACGAGAGGTGTCGTGGGGCACCCGGTTAAAACGAAGGTCCTTCCGCTATGAATTACGGATTAAATAGCAGCCATAATGAAATGAATGAAAAACGTTTGAGAGGAATTGAATGAAAATATTGAAATAAAGGAATGAAATTGAAATAAAACTTTTTTTTGAATAGTTATGATAAAGTTAAGTTTTATTTTAAATAATTTTAAGAATATGAACTTATGAACTTAATCAGTAGGTACAATCAATCTCAGTAATGATTAGATTGTGGGTACTAAAGTAGGACACATTTTAATTTTGTGTATTTCGAAAAAAATGCTTTCATAGTGGTATGATATCTTATTTTAGATTTTGCTGAATCATTATTAAATCTTTAATCGAAAAAAAATTGTAACAATGGCTCTGATTTTTATCAGAAGAGTGGATATTGACATCAAAATTTTTTGTATGAATAAACATGGAAAATATTAAAAAATTTGCTTATTTATTAATTCCGATCTCTCATTATCACTGTAACGAGCAGATTATTTGTAAAAATTGTAATCAATTCTTCACTTCAAAAAATCTATAATAATATACTCATTTTATACTCATATCTTTATAATCATTTCAAATTCTATATATCAAATTATAGACAATTAACAAATTGTCTAGACAAAAATTTGACAATAATTTTAAACCAGTTCCTTCCGATGTAACATTTTTCCCAGTTTTCCAACAGAGGAGTGTTTTCCTTTAATTAGAGAAATTCTAACTAAAAATAATACTTTATCATTTATAGTTACAGAATTTTGCGATCTGCTTATCCCAAAATTATTTCTAATATGAATTATCAATTTTTAAACAAAACTCCCAATAGGTTCACCACTTACCCTTCTATTTGCAGATATATTTATGAATAGGTAATTTAATTAATAATTTAATAAAATCAATTATGCAAAATGAACACCCAAAAACATATTATCTTCTGGTACCGTTATGTTGACGATATTTCAATAGGCATAAACAAATAGACCAATTTTTGAATTTCTAAATAATTTTCATACCAACGTAAAATTTACTGCAAAATAGAAAATGATAACTACCTAAATTTTCTAGATTTGACAGTATCAAAAAAACATTTACAGATGCAATTATTCCAATGGAGTCTTTCAACTATATAAATCACAAACTAGCAGCCTATAATTCAATGATTCACCGAGATTTTTCCATCCTTCTATCAGATGAAAATTTCAATATAGAATATAGAAATTAGTACAATAAAACAAATGGTTTCAAATAATAATATTATTATACATTTTTTAAACCGAATTATTGATTGTAAAGAGCACAAACATACTTCCCCTTAACTATACTCCATAATGGAAAACACAGAAAGAAGACATGCGAGTATAAGTTATATTGGCAAATTATCGAATAATATTTGCAATTACTTTCCAAAATTTAATAAAACAGCATCCATTTCAAGTGGGTTGAACATAAGCAAACTATTATTTAATGCCAAACAAAAAACGGACAAATATAAAAAATCTGGGGTTTATGGAATTTGATGTGGCTAATGCTCAACGGCATACATTGGGCAAACCCGGCGAAATTTTGTATCTCGTTTTAAAGAACATATTTCTTCCGATAGTAAATCTGCGATATTCGAAGACATTAAAACTAAAAGGCATAAAATCACAATAGAAGATCTTAAAATCCTACATATTTGCAATAAAAGAAACAGAATGAATCTGTTGGAAAGTTTCTAAATTAACAAGCTTAGGAAAAACCCAAAATTCCAAACTGTAAATAACCAATTACACCTCAACTCCTCTCCACTCCACAATCTTTAAGGGTTAGATATAAATAGTTTTCACCTGATATGTCTACAATTACTTGACAATGATGTGATAGTCCAAACCGGTTGTACCTATATTTTAAATACATTGTGTGACTTCATCATCACTAGCCACTATTAAAATATTCCTGGCATTCCTGCATTTTTATTTTTCATTTGATTACTCTGAAACGTTGTTGATTCATTTTATTGTTCCTGCCTTTTGATACCTAGTAAATAGCGAAAGGGACTTCGTTCCTTTCATCTTTAATATTCAAGCTTTGAACATTATTATTCCTTGGGTAGCCTCTGTGAAAGAAGCTCTCGAATTATAGAAGGCATAACTCTAATTGACATTTAAGAGATTCATGGTAGGTATTCTCAAGTGTGGAGTATCTATCTGTAGTACTGACACAAGTCTATTCGTTATCTTCAAGTTTGGTAGTTTAGACGCCAGACAGATAGTAATCTGCCGTACAGTTTCTGGCAAATGTAATGAATTTACTTGCAAAGGACAAGAACGATATCCAGACCTGGTCTGAATTATAGTCCTTATCAAGTTTCGATCTACTTGAAGGTTTACCTATCAATTTACACTTCTCTCTTTTCGAAATTTCAAACTGTACGCTGATAACCCTGATATTTATGACCAGTCTAAAAAATCATCGAACCGACAGCCAATTTTCAGTTGTATTTCTGGTAACTTTTTGCAGTTAAAATAGTTAATATCAATTTATTTTATAATATTGAATATTTTATTTTACGAATCAATTGAAACATATTACGGAGACTTGATCCCTCCAAAATTCATAATTCTCAGGTGATCATTTCTCATCAGATATTTTTGGTAAGAAATATTTCAATATCTAGAATTGAACTGTTGGTTAAGAAATGTATATTCATATTTATCAAGAAGAATCTAAAGACAAGCTTTATAAAATTATTTCGTGATGATGAAAACCCCTATTAAAATAATACATCTGAGAATGAAGCTGAGAGGTCAAATGAATTAAATTTTCAAATTAAACTGTAATTTTAAAAGTTGTGTTTTCAGAATGGACTTTGCATTATAATATCAATATCATTTTCAAGAAAGCTGAGGAACTTTGAGGAATTGAATACATGAGCTACGTGTTAAAGTTAAACGAAGTTAATTATGAGCTCCTGGGATTGCGGTAGTCCACAATTAAATAAAGAATTTGTGAATACATATATAACTTCGTGAGTAGAAGCATATATATATATATATATATATATATATATATATATATACATATATATATATATATATATATATATATATATATATATATGTATATATATATATATATATATATATATATATATATATATATATATATATATATATATATATATATATATATATATATATATATATATATATATATATATATATATATATATATATATATATATATATATATATATATATATATATATATATATATATATATATATATATATATATATATATATATATATATATTATATATATATTTAAATATATTAGGATATCAGGTAAGCGGTCTGTCGGGAAATTGAAACTCTTATTTTCTCATCAACTCAATATTTTGTCACCATTTGTGACTTCATCAGGAGTAATACTATAATAAAAATAAATTACATCAATAATGAACAATTTCTGGAAAAACACACAAATAAAACTTACAGGTCTAGAGTTTTGGTAAAATTAAAATATAAACACAACATTCAACGGATGCAACACGACTGGGTGAGAATCAGCCTGACTCGTTTCGGTGCAATGCGAGTGTCAATCTTCGGTTTGTCACCTGGCGGAGGTAATCTATATGTGATTTAAAATTTTGCAATAAATGTTGCTTAGTTGGCCCGTATCAGATTTATAATTTACACAATCTTTGCTTCTTTTTATATGACACATTTACAAGAATAATCTTTTTTTATAATTATCCTGATGGTCAATAACTTTTACGTTATGAAAATCAAATGCATGTCCTGTACTTTTTTGGTGTTCTACGACTGCGCATGAATTTTTTTTTAAGCGACAGTCGCTTTTATTTTGGGTGATACGTTGCTTAAGCCATTGGTTTGTTTGGCCGATGTAAGTACCTTCGCATTCTAAGCATGGAATTTCATAAATGACGTTGCTCTTGAGCATGGTTGGTGTTTTGTCCTTGAGTCTGGAAAATAATTGCGAGACTGTCACTAGGTTATAATTTGCAACCTTCAAATCAGGGACATGTCTGAACAGTGTCACTATATTACGTGTTACCTGGTTTATGTTAGGTATCTTCCTGTATTTTATCGTCTGTCTACCTATATCTTCTGTGGGACCATCGTAGAAGTTAGAATTGTATATCAGAATTTTCAATATATGTTTAGGAAATCCGTTATTTCTGAAGATTTCAATAAGTTTTTTCAGGTTTTTTTGTAGAAAAGTTTCATCACTTATATGTGTTATTCTATTTTTCATTGCAATAACTGTATTGTATTTTTGATTCTTTGGATGGTTGGAGTGAAAATTAAGAAATCTTCCGGATGCTGTTGGTTTTTGATACCAATCTAAGATAATATTGCCGTCGTTTTGTCTGATTACTTTTGTATCTAAAAAAGGTACACTCGCTCTATTTCAGACTCCATCGTGAATTGCAAACGACAGTTGAACGAATTAAATATTTTCAGTGTCTCTTCTTCACTCCCTGAGGGAATTGCGCAAATAATGTCGTCAACGTATTTGTAGATAAAAGGCAGTGTGTATGGTAGCAAAGGAATGACGTTTTTTAGAAGGTGATGCAGCACTAATTTCGCTAGAATATTACTAATAGGAGATCCCATAGGAGTACCAAAAGCCTGTGAAAAAATGACTATTGTTAAAACTGAAGAATGTGTTGTTGAATATAAAACGAATTAAAATGAAAAAACTTCCCTGGGACAGTGAGGTACATTTTTCAATCCTCCACCATTCGAGATTCAGAATGTCCATCACTAGATCCAAAGGTATGTTTGTGAAGAGAGATACCACATCCAAAGAGACAAATACGTAGTTCTCAGGTAATATTGTATTGCGAATTGTATTCACAGAAACGAATGTATCCTTGATATTAAGGTCATCATCTTCTTCATTAAAAACATTACACAAGATGTTAGATAAAAACTTTGAAATTTCGTAAGTTATAGAATTAACAGAGCTTATGATGGGTCTTAGCGGAACATTAGGTTTATGGATCTTTGGTAAACCGTATAATTTAGAACATAACGAGTTATATGTTATCAAACTACGAGATTGTTCCTCGGAGGTCTTACTTTTGTTCTTTAGTTGTTTGATCATATCATTATAAATTCTTTGAGTTGGCGTGGTGGGATCATTAGATATTTTTTTGTATGTTTTTTCGTCCTGTAGTAATTCTTCGGTTTTTTTAAAATAGTCATTCTTACTCATGGCAACTGTACAACCACCCTTGTCTGATTGTAAAATTAACAGATCAGGATGTGTTTTTAAAAAATATTTGACTTTATTGTAGGTTTTATGCAAAATTGATGGTAGTTTCCTATCTGACCCTTGCAAAAAATTTGTGATTATATTTGTTGCATTTGCTCTCAATACATCCTTTGTTTCATTAGGCTTATCAGCAATAATTGCTTCAACGTCTGCCAGTAATCAATCAACTTTAATGTTTTCTTTTTTGCATTGTAAAGCAAATTTTGGCCCTAATGATAGAAGATCAAAAATATCTGATGGCATATTAACACCTGAGAGATTCCTGTACCATTCTGTGTTGTTAATGAATAATTGGTTGTTGGATTGGTTCATCTTACTGAGGATATTGTATTACAGTATTACTCCTGTATTATATCTGTATATTATATTGTATTACAGTATTACTCCTGATGAAGTCACAAATGGTGACGAAATATTGAGTTGATGAGAAAATAAGAGTTTCAATTTCCCGACAGACCGCTTACCTAATATCCTAATATATTTAAATTAAAGTACGGTCGATAACAAGATTTTATATATATATATATATATATATATATATATATATATATATAAATATATATATAATATATATAAGATTTTATATATATATATATATATATATATATATATTATATATATATATATATATATATATATATATATTATATATATATATATATATATATATATATATATATATATATATATATATATATATATATATATATATATATATATATATATATATATATATATATATATATATATATATATATATAAGAGTGTACCTTTTGAAAGGATTTCGCTAAAATAATATGGAAATTAAGTATCTTCAGAAAAAATCTGAACATGTCATCTTTTATCTCGAGGGGGACACATTTTCACATAAATAACATCCTCTAAAATTCACCCCTGTGGAAGTGGTAGCAACCCTTTAACTTTTTTTGAAAGGAATAGGAGCGAATAGTATATTGTGAGAAAGGTACTTTTATTGCCTTCATGATTTTGCTAAAAATTTTAGTTTCACTTGAAAACCTGCGGCATTATTTTCCATTTAATAAGTGAAAGTGAGGCTATTACACATTTTTTGACAAAAGCATAATAAGAAGAAAATTGCGTTGTTGATACAAAAATTAGAGAAATACAACAATAATATAAAATGGTAGTTACAAATTTCTACATTTTTCAAAAATTCATACCCGATAGAGGGGAAGCTATCCTCTCGTCCAATTATAGAGCGAAAATATTTACGCTTCATAATTTACCAAATCCTCCTTTTTGATTATGTGTGTCATTTCTCTTCCTCAAAATTGTCTTATAAATTAACATGAGCAAAAGAGTTGTTTAGCTGGTGTGTGATATCTACCAGATTTCCACATTGATGTCAATCAGAGATGTTTGTTTCATTTTGATTCAACTTTCTTCTTGAAATTGTATGAATGGTTTATACCACAGCTCAATGTGTAGAAGTAGATGTTTTTTACTATCAAAATAATACCAACTACCAAGCTACAGCAGACCTTTTCAATCAAGTCAATCCAAGACCCATTATTGGCAAAACTTATGTTAGAAGGCTGTCGATAAGTTTGTCCAAACTGGGTCGGTATGTAATCGTAAACATAACCGTCAGTCTTTGAGGTAGCTGTGCTAGGGTAGGCTGAAGTAAGCAAAGAGCAGAGAATTCGGTCACTTGCTCAAAACGTGGGAATATCTCAAACAAGTATACATCGTATTCTTCGCCAACATGAATATCATCCTCAACGTTTGGTCCATGAAGACAATAGAATTACCTTTTCCACGATATACCACTCGGTGCTATCCCTTTCAAACACCACTTCCACAGGGGTGAACGTGCCCCGCCATTTTTTCTGAATATATTTAATTTGCTTGTTATTTCAGCGGAATCCATTTATAAGGTTAAGATATAAATATAAATATAAATAGAAATATATATATATATATATATATATATATATATATATATATATATATATATATATATATATATATATATATATATATATATATAACTAACTATATATACCTACCTAATATCACTTCAAGAATTATACACAGAAAAAAATTCGATAGTTTAAAAACAGATTCATTGATTATCATAACTTAACTCGTAACTTTTGGAATTTATATTTCACACTTTTAATGTCATGTGAGTATTTGAAAAGGACTTTCAAATGTTAGTTTATAAGGTTCCATATTTCAAAATCAAACGGTTTTTGTTTCGGAAAATATTTCAGAAAATTTCTGATAATATATAATTTAATGAATTTTATTCTGTTCGCAGAGTATTCTAGAGAACTGTCGTTTCAGTCGTATGATTTTTGATTCCGCTTCTATAGATCTATTCGCTCAAGCTTTTTGACGAATAGGGAGCCGCTATTGCAATGAAGCCTCTTGTAACTTCATCTATTGAAACTGCTATATCGATCGTTCACTTTGTCGATTGAATTTATGACTCTTTCCTATAATTCAAAGCTCCATTTGTACACTTGATTACTTGGTTATTCGAATAATAAAACAGAATTTCATCAAATTCACAAATTCCGCTAAAAGGCAAGGATGGCTGCGCGAACTTCAACATGTCTTTGTTAGTTTATCGTACGTTATGAATGACTGAAAGTAAATATTCAATAAGGACGACTGTACTATAAATCATTCATTATACGTGTGCTTCCTGAAGTACAATTATACCTATTAATAACTAGTGAATAATGGTTTATTATACACTGCATAACGTCACACTCAAAACGTATGTCCAAACTTGAGACTATCATTCACATTGTTAGGATAATATTGTTATTAGATTTTTAGGTTTTATGTAAATAAGATAACAATAAATTCAATGCCTTCGTTCATTTTCAATAATTGCTCTGTTAATATTAATATGAATAAATGAATGCAAAATTATCTATTTCATTTTCATCAGAGTGAAAGAAAGGAATGGAATCGATGTCGAGTGAAATAGTTGACGTTTAAGTGAATATGCAGTTTTCAGTGAACACAGAAAATGTCATTTCAACGCTTTTGATAACTATTTTCATTGTTGAAAATGCAGATTATTACTAATTTTTTCGAGGAAGTCGTGGACAAAGTATAATATTCTACTCGCACAAAATTACAATTTTTCACTCGGGTGAATTGCGGCACTCACCTGCCGCTCGCAAACTTCACCCTCGTGAAAAATAGCAATCATTTTGTGCTCGTTGAATAATATACTATTCAATTACATGTTGAACCTATGACTCCGCGTTTTATCACGTCGTGGCTTCATCAGAAATAGCTGAATACAAAAATCTACTACGATATTGATAGTAAACATGAAGACAATAAGGAATTAAATAATGTAGTAATTGGTAGATTATCATTCAAGAAAATATGTACAAATTCCATCAATAATGGTATATATTTGGTATGAGTAAATTATTTAATTCTATTTGATCATTCAATAAGTTATAAGAATTATTATATCTGTTAATTTCTAGGGCTTCCCAAAAGTTAATTTTCAATTATCTATTTTTTTTATGTTAAATATGGATTTAATGTATCGTATTAAAAAAATAGTTTATAAAAATAATTTACACATTTATTAAATAAAATATGCATGATGCACGTTTCGGTGAAACTTCACTTACTTCATATAAAAACAACTAACTTACTTAGGAGGAACCCATTCTGAAATTTTAGTCAGGTAATTCGGTAATTTTGAAAAGTTACAGAAGGGGGCTTATAGTATGATCAATTTGGCTATTCAATAAGAGACCTGAATGTTTGTTTTTATTTATTTGTAATGATTCTAGAAAATTAAGTTTAACTCCCTTACTTTCAACATTGAATGTGTGATTTTCTTGGATTAAGTGGTTTGCATAATGTTAATCCGACTCTTGATTAACAAAGCCACGTTTGTGTTCTGAAAGCTTCTAAAAGTTCAACCAATGTAAAACTTATCACAATCACCATTATTAATTTTATAAACTCCTGTTTTACTGTTTTTGTGAACTTTTCAATTATAATTTTTTAAATAGTTGATGGAATCCGTCGTTACTACGTGATAATTTAACATGTTTAACAAAACTAAATTTGAATTTACTACGTTTATTATCACAAAATATTTTGAAAAATATAACACTGCGATTGCAATTTCGGTCACTAGACCATCATCGGGAAGATTGAGTTAAGAACTAAGATGATGGTCTAGTGACCGAAATTGCAATCACAGTGTTATATTTTTCAAAATATTTTGTGATAATAAACGTAGTAAATTAAAATTTAGTTTTGTTAATTATAATTTTTTATATGATTTCCTGAGTTTTTTCTGGTACGGTAGCAATGTTGATGTTGTGCTTAGACAAAAGTGATTTGAGTTTTTTACTTGAATTTCCGATGAAATTCAGGCTTTTATATTTGATATTCTTGATATTGTTATCTAATAAATATTTGGAAAAATAAGGAAACACACGTGTTTCATTCCTCCCTGAAGTATGTGTCAGGGAGGCGGGCAGCTTGAGTTTGGGATTAACTCCTTCAGCCAGATCAGAGGATACACTCGTATGTACAAGTGCATTAAGGATAGGTGAGACGGGATATTTATGGAACATAGGAAGTGTGGGTAGGGTTCAGAGGATTAATACTGGCCCAGCATTCGCCTTGTAAGTTTGCAAGCAGTGACTTACATTACCATGAGGAAACCTCTGAAAAAACTCATGGCAGACCAGTCGGCCCCGGGGTTTGAACCTGAGACCTCCCAAATACTAGCCAGCGTACCTAACATACTCGACTAACTAGCTTGGTAAATATTTGGAATTATTGTTCCTCTTTTAAATGTTATTCCGTAGCTGTAGATAGGATCAACTTCTTTGTATTCCTACTATTATTTGATAACTAAATTCAATGAAACCAACGATGGAATTCTTTTCAGTTTCACGAAATTCGTGGACAAGGCTGGAAAATTGCTACTTCCTCGAAGAAAGTAAGAACTTATGACAAATTATGATATAAACATGACCAATTCTATTTCTCACTTATGAAGTCAATTCGAGATATAAATAGCTGGGATCTTGCCTCGAAAAAACCTTTAATGAACATATAAAATATTGATTTCAATAGCGTTGTTTATTGTCCATGACGGGATAGGTTGTTCGCCTGAATGAAATATTCTTCATTTAATTACATCTGAGATACATAATGAATGAAACATCGTAAAAAGATAGTGGTACTTAGCTGTAAAAGCTGAATATTTTCCCGGGACGTACATGAAAAAAAATTAATTATTGAAAAGAGTGCGCATAACGACCATTCGGTTTTTTCTATCTGCACCTCAGTTATACCGAAAATTGAGAGAAATTCTCATTCAGATAAATTAATTTAATTATTTAAATAACTTGAAAATGGATTTCAATTATTATTTCTTGTACGAATATATGAAAATTCTTTTTGTTCAATGAAAATTTTATACAGACATTATAATCTTCAAGTGTATACGAAACTAAAGTTTACTTGTTAGATATTTTCTATTATCGTACCTATTTATTATTAACTTCGTGGATTCAAAATTGAAATTACTACTCATGGCTAGAGAGTTGGCATAGTTAGAGTAATTCACGTAGCAAAGGGCCGAGCACGTCGGTATTTTCAAATTTAAACCCTAAGGGAGAGTATATTATCTGAGTTGTTTACTCGTAGGAAAACTGTTTATTTATTGAGCTTGCATTTTATGGTATTCGACAAATAAAATCCTCATTAAAACGGAAGTAAATTATAATAAAGGCAAAATACTGGTTAGGGTGCAGTCGTGTATAAGGTCATTATTAATAGTTATTATTTTTGAAAAATAATATCTTGTTAGCTTGTGGGATTTTCCTTTGAAATACTTAATTCCGAAAGCGACTGAACGAAAAATAAATGAATTCATTGATATATTCTAATAATACTCAACCTGAGAAATTATAACCTTACTGGTTTTTCTAGAATCTAGAAGAATAATTATTCAAACTTCATTCAACTTTATTTCGCTATAAATATTCTGTATTAATTCAAGTTATTTGAAAACTTTCATTTATAGTTAAACTATACTTATTGGCCTTCAAAAGACTACATAACACAAATTACTTTTTCAAATAATTTTAGAACAAAAATCAAATAAAATTTGTCAACATTATCTATCCCCCTGAAAATGACTAGAAAGTGCTGAATAGCATATTGTCAGTCATGAATTGGACAGG
This sequence comes from Cynegetis impunctata, assembly GCA_030704885.1. Classification (NCBI taxonomy): domain Eukaryota; kingdom Metazoa; phylum Arthropoda; class Insecta; order Coleoptera; family Coccinellidae; genus Cynegetis; species Cynegetis impunctata. Next base: position 153,213 of record JARQZK010002898.1, on the reverse strand, counting down.
TGAAATCATAACACATCTATATATTATAATATACAGTTACATTTATGATAACAAAGTTTACTATTTTGTCAAGTGAAAACTATGTTCTAATGATATACGAAACAAGTACCCCTTTTCAGCAAACTCAACGCCTCCGGATGGTTAGCTTTCAGTTGTATCATATCTTTTATGTAGAGATGGACATATTTTGCGTACTGGAAGTGCCCACTTGCATGAAAAAATGAGATCATTTGCTGTACAGATGCCAAGTGGTCATCCCAAACACCACGACGCTCAGAAACAATGAAATTCTTCATCAAGGTAACCATGTGGAAGTACTGAACCCACAAAGCAGCGGTAGGCCCATTATCTTTGAGGGAATCCAGATGATTCTGAGATTTCGTCAAAGCTTACACCAAGGAAATATTCTCTTTAACTTTGTCTGGAGTGAGTTCCTCCATGTTGGTTAGTTAGTCAAGATCTACCTCTTCTATTCCTCTGAAACATTGGCACTTTCCAGAACAATTGGGCATAAAATAAGGTAAACAAGTAAATGTCCTCGAATAGCTCGGCTGTAGGCGTGATCGGTTAAGGGGAGCAAGAATTCCAACGTTCCTCCCCTACCGTAGTCTCCAACGATGCACATTACACTGTGTTCCCCTCCGAAGGCAATTCTTCAGTCATATTACTGAATACACGTGCACGCAGTAAATTAAATTATTAAACAATTATCATTTCTTTTTCAACAGAAGACATTCAATTTTCAACAATAAAATGTTTTTTTTTTCATTTTCTGTTTCCCCCTCCATATCTCCTTAAGCATTGATCCTAGGAGAAAAGTGTATGAAATCTTTTTTGTAGAAAATTTGATGTAGATTAATTTAGTACAAAAACATTTTTTGTTAGAGGTTGTAGTTTTTGAGTTATTAACGAAAAACTGAAAAAAGGGACCTTTAGAGGCCCCTCCTACCATTAGCTCCACCCCCACCCTTCAGTACTTTTGGTATGTTGTTAAAGATACCTTCTTCTACAAGTGTGCCAAAATTGGCTTCTACATGAATTATTTCCGCTATTTGGTCTTTTTTCGTCTTCGTTGCCTGGACTATTTCGTAAACTAGAAACGATGAATGACTTGGTGAATAGTGTTTTTTATATTTTTTCATAGTTTACATTTGGACTACAAAAAAATAAAACCACTACATGTGATATTACTATGTGAAGTAAGTTTAACTAGAAAATGAAACATCTCTAATCAAGTCGAGTTCTAGGTTAAGGCAGCTGGTGGTCTTGCCTTTAATGAGCTAGTTTTATCTGAGGTTGAAAATATTTCGTTTCTATACAATAATATATGTAAGCCTCTTGAGAAAACGGAGAGAGTTGACCAAAAATATATGGCGTTAGTGGGGTTTTCAGATGTTTTTTGTATTGTATATCATAAGAACATAGTGGACTTGCCTTTAATTAACTAGTTTTGTCTCAGGTTTAATATAGTTCGTTTATATACAATAATATATGTAAACCTTTTGAGAATACGGAAAGAGAAGACCTAAAATATATGGAGTTAGTGTTTGGGTTTTCAGATGTATACTACAGCTTACTACAAACTGTCAGGAATAAATTGTGAGTCACAATTGGTTGGTGTCACTTGAAATAGCACCCTATATTAACAATAGAGTAGCTATTACTGTAGTAACCATCGCTACAACAAAGTTTTATTTTCTTCAGTTATAGGTTGTAGTAGCAGTAAGAGACCAAACACTTTTTTCTAATATTGATGAGATAGTATTGATAATCGAAAATGATAGTGAAAATATGAAATTTTATTTATAACTACAAAGAGTCTGGAATGCCTATATTTATAATAGAGTGGCTATTACTGTACTAACTATCGCTACAACAAAATTAAATTTTTTACAACTGTAGGTTGCAGAAATATTATTAGTTATTCTTATCTAGACTTAAATTTGATCATTATAACAATTATTGCTTACCATAGGTCAATAATACTACAGTGGCTTGTTTGAAGAATAAATTCACTGATGATCTAGGTCTATGTAGTTTTTGGTATTGGCAGTGTCTCTCTTCTTTAGCATGTTTCTAACCTCTTGTAATAATATATTTTCGCGATGGGGCCGCATTAACTAGTATCTAACTATACACGCAGTCCTTGATATTATAAAATGCGTTTTAATAACAATATCTTGAATAACTAAATACGAATCAATATCACAAAATTATTACTTTCTCTAGTATGAAAATTCTACTGTAACAATGTTGATAGTAGTAAAAATCTTTATATTTTGACGACTTTTCTAAATGACGCCAACCAATTGTGACTCAAAATTTATTCCAAATAGTTTGTAGTTAGTTGTAATTACAAAAAAAAATTTCATAACTGAACTGATGGATAATCATTATCGATTTTAATTATCATTTCTATTCCATTAATATCAGAACAAAGTGTTTTGTCTCTTACTACTCCTTCAACATACAACTGACGAAAATAAAATTTTAATGTAGCCATAGTAACTACAGTAATAGCCACTTCACTGTAAATATAGGCAGCTGTTTCAAATAACACCAACCGATTGAGACTCTCAGGTTATTACAGACTGTTTGTAGTTAGTTGTAGTTACAAACATAATTTCATACTTGAACTGGATAATCATTATAGATTTTAATTATCAATACTATCTCACAATATCAGAAAAAAGTGTTTGGTCTCTCACTACTCCTGCATTCTATAACCTTTAGAAAATTTTGTTGTGCGATGGTAACTACAGTAATAGCCACTCTATTTTAAATATAGTCAGCTGTTTCAAACAATGGTGACCAATTTATTCCAGACAGTTTGTAGTTAGTTGTAATTATGAACAAAATTTCATATTCGAACTGGATAATCATTATCTATTTTAATTATCAATTATATCTCATGAATATCAGATAAAAGTATTTGGTCTCTTACTACTACTACAACCTTTAACTGAAGAGAATAAAATTTGGTTGTAGCGGTGGTAACTACAGTAATAACCACTCTATTGTAAATATAGGCTGCTGTTTCAATTAACACCAACCAATGGTGACTCCCAGTTTATTCCAAATACTTTGTAGTTAGTTTTTGTTATAAACAAAATTTCATATCTGAACTCGATAATCTTTATCAATTTTAATTATCAATTCTATCTCACTAATATCAGAAAAAAGTGTTTGGTATCTTACTACTACTACAACCTATCGCTGTAGAAAATAAAATTTTGTTGTTGTGATCGTAACTACAGTAACAGCCACTCTATTATAAATATAGACTGCTATTTCAAGTGACACCAACCAATTGAGACTCACAATTTGTTTCAGACAGTTTGTAGTAAGTTGTAGTAGAAAAATAAATTTCATACTTGATTTTTATTAGGGCTTATATTTTTGCTATAGTAATCAAAAATTGACTACAGTAAACTACAAACGATGAAGAACACATAATATTCATTTTCATAAACTGGGAATGAATTACTTGACGAGCATTATTTTTTATATTATTTTATAGTTTACATTTGGACTACAAAAAAATCAAATAAACTACATGTAAAATTACTATGTGTAGTAAGTTTAACTAGAAAATAAAACATTTCTGATCAAGTCGGGTTCCAGGTTGAGGCAGCTAATCTAGCTAAGAACGCCATCGTTCATCAATTCAACAGGCGAGTCCGAATAGTAACAATCATGAAAGCGACGTCCCTTTACAAGACGATTCAAGTTGTACCAAACAAGAGCCGCATGAATTTTTAAAAATCACCTCATATAATAGGCATATAAAGTTACTTAGCAACTTTATATACCTAATTATGTCCTATCGGTAATTAAACCACTATGAACAAATTTTATAATATAAATGTGATAAAACAAGCCTACAAAACGTTGAATGAATAACTTCTCATCACGGGACATTTGACAATCAAGTGACAATTTAGTAAATATACTCTATGAGTTAGTGTTGACACAATTAGTCCGGGAATTGAGCTCGCCCGCGCAACGGAAATTCTTCTCACTTAATTTTTTTACGAACTTATTCATTTAGGTCCCTAGTTAACAAATCTTCATGTTGCCAGGACCAATTAATGGCCAATAATTGTTTAAACACTTTTTTTTAAACAAATTGCAAAAATAGAAATAGAAATAGGTTCTTAGTAATTTTTCGCTAAAATGCATCGTTTTCGAGATATACGCGTTTGAAAGTTCAAAATACGACGAAAATGGCCATCTTCAGGGTTTGAAGCAGATAGAAAAATAAATAACTTTGATGTTGCCAATGTGGTAAACTAATCTTTAGACCTCCCTTAACAAAATCCAGAAGGATTTTACCCCATTAATTCATGGCAACCCTTTGGTTTTTTAATGTTTATTAGGTGCGCGCAACGCTTTTTAAACGCTAAACAACGTGTCGCGCGGGTTGCAGCCATGCAGGCACTTACGTTTGTACGGTAAGTATATTATAATATACAGTAAGTATATTCTATTGGAATGCGCCACGCTAAAAATCAAGCTTATTTTCTATTTCCTGATATCTTTTTTATAAAAAAAGATATCAGTGGAAATCGTATGTAAAAAATTAAAATTCACTAATTTTTGTGTTTAAAATTTTTATCAGATCGTTATTTGTTATATACAGATTCGTATTTTATGAATCTTTATTGCAAAGTACATGTTAAAATAATAATAATAAAAAAAAAGAAATATTTATTGATACTTAAATATTTGGGTAATTTTGATCAATTTAATTACTAGCAATTTAATTTATTAGAAAGTTTTTATTTGAAATTATTGGGTAAAAATGGAGAAACAGCGGATGATGCTCGAAGGCTGATATTTAGCCGCTCTTGTGGAATTGGTATAAATTTAGCTAATGTGCATTGCACATCCGATGCACTATTTCAGCATTCTTTTAGAGCTTTTGCTCAAACGTTTTCGGATCAATTCTATCTATTCTTACTACAGGCCAATTGAATTTACGCAATGGGGATACTATAAATCAGATGACGGTAAACTGTTGCCTAAAATTATGTCTAAAAATGCCTTTCCTGATGATATAGTATATCCATGTAAATGTAAAAAATCGTGGAAGACTAAAGCATGCAATTGTAAAAAAAATAACGTAAATTGTATTACTCTTTGCGACTGCGATTTATCTGAATGTGAAAACAAGAGCATGATTATCACGAACGAAGAAGGCTACTGTTAGTAGGTATTACACTTATTTAATTTATTTAATGATAATTTATGTAAATAAATTTATTTTATAATATCATTAATTAATGTTTGTTTCGTTTATTATTATTTTAACATGTACTTTGCAATGAAGATTCGTGAAATACGAATCTGTATATAACAAATAACGATCTGATAAAAATTTTAAATACGAAAATTAGTGACTTTTAATTTTTTACATACGACTTCCACTGATATATTTTTTTATAAAAAAACTATCACGAAATAGAAAATAATCTTGTTTATTAGCGTAGCGCCTTCCAATAGAATATACTTACTGTATATTATAATATACTTACCGTACAAACGTAAGTGCCTGCATGGCTGCAACCCGCGCGACATGTTGTTTAGCGTTTAAAAAGCGTTGCACGCACCTAATAAACATTAAAAAACCAAAGGGTTGCCATAGATTTATGGGGTAAAATCCTTCTGGATTTTGTTAAGAGAGGTCTAAGGATTAGTTTACCACGTTGGCAACATCAAAGTTATTCATCTTTCTATCTGTTTCAAAGCCCTGAAGATGGCCATTTTCGTCGTTTTTTGAACTTTCAAACGCGTATATCTCAAAAACGATGCATTTCAGCGAAAAATTGCAGAGAACCTTTTTTGTTCAGAATGACCCAAAAAATCTAAAAACACATTGTCTGATGCAAAAAACCTATTTTTGCAATTTATTTTAAAAAAATTGTTTAAACAATTATTGGCCATCAATTGGTCCTGGAAACATGAATATTTGTTAACTAGGGACCTAAATGAACAAGTTGGTGCAAAAAAATTGAGTGAGAAAAATTTCTCTAGGGCGGGCGAGCTCAATTCCCGGACTAAATGTAAAGAACAAAAATGTTTTAGTGTGCTCCAAGTGGCCTTAATTTTATTCATCTTTTTCAAACCTTGCCCCTTTCATAACATTATCCAATAATCGATAAAAATAGTCGAATGAGTTTCGGGCCATCTTTATCTAACGAATAGGAGTATTTGAGTACAGTCAGATATTCGGAAACTGATGCATGTGACTAACAGATGAAGATTTTATCTACTCACCCTTGATTTGTATCTTCAAGAGTTATACACTAGAGGAAGATTTGCAACTGTAATACTGAAACCCTGAAGGACCTATATACACTGAAGATTGCTTTCAATCGGGTTTTAACGTGTGTGATTCCTGAAAGTATCTGATTCCTTTTGCGAAGTGGGTTTTGCTCGGTATTTCCTTTTGAAGGAATTTCAGTCCTCTATTTATGAGCCAATATAAAGGCTATCTAACCGATCAATCTCTTGTTTCGCTAATTGCCCCTTCAAAGAGAACCGGATTCGAAAATATATCCGAGATTTTAGCTGATCTACACAGTCAACCTGACTTTTCGAGAATCGGATAGGTCATATTGATAATATGGCTTATTGGTATAGCGAATGACCATGAGATAGTGAATTTTACTATTTGAAAAAAGCATTTAGATATTGAAACCTGAAGATCATGCAAAATAATGACTAATTATGAGTACGATCAAATGAAATTTTAATGGGTCATTCTTCCAAATATTTCTAATTATTCTTCACTTATTTTGTCGAAAATATCGGAATGCTCATGTTACCACTTTGATTGATTTTGAAATTAATATTTCAGTTATATTTGGTTCATTTTGATATATAAAGTAGTTTAGTTTCCATTACATCTAACTTTTAAGTCTCAGAACAGTACCAGGTGACTTCGTATAAACTAGCACCCTCCTTAACTTTTTTTATTTCTTATCGTACGGGAAAAATAAAAAACTGACATAAGGGGAAAATTTTCGGTAACTTGACATATAATTATACAGGGGGCCACAAAAAGTATTCTTTAATGGAATGCCCTATATACTTTTTGGCTAAAATGGAAGGTCTTTTTTTTTCCGATTTCAAATATATCATACAAGTTGATATTTGGTACAGCCGTTTTAGCCTTATTCAAGTTTGAAGGAGCATTGAATTTATTTTAACTTTATATACGCTGCCATGATTACTGTATAGAAAGGAACAACTTACGGTACAATGTGCCATGAAAATAAAAGAAATAAAAAATGTTTCTAAACTGACTTTGTCGTGTTGGTGGAACCAATTTTATATCTTGTAAAAATTTCTTGTTTTACAATGGTGTAATTCTGTGGCAGAAAAACGAGAGGTCATCTGCTTATTTGCTGAAAATGATTATAATGCGTCTTAGTTAGTTAGTAAAACACTGTTTATTTAAACTTTGCATAGCGTCTTATTAAGATTTATTTTGCAAATTAATGAGGAAAATTAATACTTTGAACTTGAATAACGCAAAAATAGCTGAACTAAATATCATATTGTATAGTATATTTGAAATCAGAAGAAAAGGAACTTTCATTTTAGACAAAAATATTTAGGGAATTTCATTAAAAAAGTACTTCTCGTCACCCCCGTATACATATATGCAAAGTTATCGAAACTTGAAAAGAATATTCAAAAGGAAAAAATTTCCGCTGTACGACAGTTTTTTTATTTTTTCCGCATGATAAGAACTAAAAAAGCTAAGGAGGGTGCTAGTTTATACGAAGTGACTCGGTACAAAGTATGCAACTTGCACCTATTTAGATCATAATTTGATCACGCTATTGTGAATCTTTCTATTACTATTTAGCCCTATTTCGATTAATTCTGACTTTGAATATGCAGGAAAGTTAGTTCCGAGAAAATCTATAAATAACTATTAAATTATTCAGGCCAGAAGAGTGAAAATAACAAAAATTTTATTATGTTCATGATTAACTCTTTCAAGTACGGTGGTTCAAATTTTGAACCACGCTTTTTTTGTACCGTGCAGTACGGTGGGGTAAAATTTAAACCACCATATATTCAGTCTTTTAGCTAAAAGGGACACGGGTTTAAATCGTACACCTCTATAGCGGGCCGTTTATTGGGTTATACAGAGTATTATGACTCATTTTGTTTTGACTGGAAACGGTTGTTCATTCGAGAAATGCATATGGTTTTTATCATTCCGTCGCGGCCGGCTTACGTGATATTCTTTTAGTGTGAAAACGTTTCTTTCGAAAGATACTTTAGAAAACTAGTGAATTATAGTCTACAGGACTTATTGAAGGTATGTGTGTATATTTTTAATGAGTTTTGAATCACAATTTCAGGTGTTCAAATATTGTACCACCGTACTGCAGTGCAATATGAATAGAAGGAGGTGAAACCTCTCCCATTCAATTAGGTCGGAATGACAGTAGATGAGTTTTACGGTAAAAATCGAGCGAATTGAGAATGGTGACTGTGTTTCGATACCTTCCAAAAATATTTCGGACAAGGACAGCGACTTGGAAGACGATACGGTTCGAATTACTGGAGAGAGGAGGATGGGCAATGCAGAAGTGAGCTTTTCATTCAGATGAGGATGAATGGAATACAAGCGCCAATTTGCCATTAGAGACATTGGTCTAGATGCATAGTCTCAAATTATAATAGAATGGGGTAATCTCCAGACTAGTGTATCCCCACCAGAACCATTTATTGCCGATACCGTTTTACCACAATTCATCCGTGATCGTGAAAACCTGAATCCGTATGAAGCTTTCAATCTATTGATCACTGATGATATTTTGAATCACATGCTTTTTCAAACCAATTTATATGCGGAGCAGCAGTACCAAGTGTCTGGAAAACCTGATGGGCATAAAAAAATTGCCCAGCTACAGAGATCACTGGTCTACATCTCAGGATATTCACGATCCGTATATTAGCCAAGTGATGAACTTACCTAGATTTGGATGGTTACTCACAACTTTTCAACTGACCGATAATAGCGTAATTCCAGAACGCAGCGGTATTAACTATGACAAATTGTATAAGTTGAGGCCGATTCTGGATATCCGTTCAAAAATAATTTTCAATTGTGCCTTCAAACCCATGAATACATAGCTGTAGATGAGTCTTTGATAAAATTCAAAGATCGCTCTTCCTTGAAGCAGTATTTGCCTAAAAAGCCTATCAAACAATGCTACAAAGTATGGGCACTAGCTGATTCAACAGGGTACTGCTGGAATTTCAATCACTCACATAAGTATGCTGGTTCAAAAAATGTACCACCCTCTATTTTTTTGTCAATTGACTTCAGATTTTTTTTATGCTTGTTTTCACTTCATTAAGATGTAACGAATCAACATGTTCCATCAATCTTCGTTTTTTCGAATAAAATTTTTTTTGTACCGCTAAGGTTTTATTTTCACTGGAATTGCTGTACCGCAAAGAGTTAACTAGGAATTCAATGCGATGTTAATGAGTACCGTTCATAGTATTTTATTTTTGAAGATACCTATTTATTAGACTTAACATTTCGAGAATGTCGTGTATCAAACCCTAAGAAAATCGATAGTTCGAAAAGCTTCCACTTTAAATACAAGGTATCCAATTAATGTATTTTCATGTCTGCAGGACAACAGAACTGTCGAAATTACAACTGGAAGGCCTCTTTACAAACTGAAACTAATTACAACCTTCGAATGAATAGTACCTACTGTCCGTAAATTGAAAAAACGAAAATGGAGCTGTTTTACGAAATCAGAGTTCGTCTCTTTTATTCTTTTCCAGAGACGCAATTGGATTAGAACAACAGTGTTATATTACATATTATTTATTGTTACTAGGGCTTCACATTGCAAAAGTTTGGAGAGTTTTGAAGCTTCTCAAGTTCGAAGAGTTATACGTGTTAATCTTGAAGGAGTAAAGTTTTCTTTCTATATGATTAATAGTGCGTGTTGTCATCTGAAACAATATGACAATGTTGAACGGGTTTTTCCACATTTCATTTGACGTTCCAAATATTGGTTAGAAAAAAATATTTTATTTTTCACTTGTATATTATATGTTTATTTCACCTTGGATACGGTTGCTATAAACACACTCATTATGCCCTAGGCCAAGGCTGCCCAACCTAAGGCCCGCGGGCCACGATGTGGCCCGCGAACGAATTTTGAATGGCCCGCCGCCCGCGTGAGCAAGTTTAAAAATTGCCTGTCTAAAGTACATGCAGTTGGATGATATTATGGACTATTCACATACGTCAATTCAGGGTTTTATTTGAAGAATATATTAGCGAATATGTAGAGTTACAACTGTACTGCGTTGTGAGATGGTTTTCAAAGAGAATCATGTTAAAAGATTTCTTCACCTTGTGAGAGCAGGTGTTGGAATTTTAGAAGAAGAAAGGGTGTTTCATTTGGAAACTGATTTACTGAAAAAAGAATCCTGGTTGAGTGATTTTGCATCTACTGTTGACATTATCAATTACCACAATATTTTAAATCTCAAATTACAAGGAAAAAGTTGTTCACTTCCGACCGCGCTTCTGACTATGCTTACTTTGATAAGAGGATTCAAATCTGAATTAAATCTGTTTTCAATGAATTAAGCCAATGAAAATATTGCCCACTTTCCTACACTCAAAGAAATGAAAGAGAAGCTCAATATCGTCACTATCCATTGTACTAAGTAGGAATCCAAAATTAGATGTTATTAATGTCGTTTCATAACAGATTCCAGGAGTTCGAAGTATAAAAACAAATTGACAAATTTTTGTGAATCCTTTTACGAACAGTTTGACTGAAATAATAAGTCATCCTGCTAATATTCAGTTGGAACTCACAAATCGTCAAAATTATTCTGCAATAAAAAACTCTTTGCAGAAAAAATATTGTCAAAGTCAGAAACTTCTTCAGAAGAATTTGTAGATTTTTGGAAACTGGTACCAAAAGAAAATTTTCCTGCAATAACTAACCTGGTCTTCCAATTTCTAAGTAGTTTCGGTTCAACATATGTTTGTAATCCGAATTACTTATATAAAAATAAATTTTTTTGTTGTGTCTGTCAACATCTGATTTGACGCCTAATATAGGAAAATTATTGAAACAAAAAAAATTCAGAAATCACATTGATTGTGCCAATTTTTAAGTTTGATTTTAAATTTTGTTAATTGTATTTCTTTAAATAGCAGAATATGCTGTTTATGTTATTATTTTAATTGAACTGTCAGTGGTCAGTGGCCCGCCTGTGATTTTTGAATCGTCCTTTTTGCCCGACTGTTAAAAAGGTTGGGCAGCCTTGCCCTAGGCCATTACGCCCGCTAGTTGTACGAGGAGAAATGAAGCAACTTTCATTGATTAAATACTTCATAATGCTTGTAGTATACGACTCTGGATTTCTCCGACAATGAAATATTCGCAGCTGTGGCTGCATTTTCTATGATATTCTTGGGTAAATTCATTTTCATTTCCATTATTTCTATAAGACTACACAAAGAAAGCAGCAATGACCTTCACTAAATATGATGAAAAAAATATCCACAAACGTCCAAATATCAACAAATGACATGCCTACTATGAGAAGGAAAATGGAAAGTATAGGAGCAATGAACCGATTTTAAAATCACTTTTTCATTATAATAAAAGAAATTTTTCGTGAAAAATAAAATCTTGTATGCACCACGTGCGTTACTAGATCCTAATGCCCATCGGGCGTTAGGATCTATATAACGCACTTGGTACATAAATAACTTTTGAGATACAGATAAAATTCGTTATCAAATTTAGAAAAATAATTGCGAATGTTCATTTAGGGGGAAGTCGGTGAATTGTGCGCACCTAAGAAGCCAGGTTGATATTTTCTTGAATATAGCATCTAGAATTCTGAATTTTGGCATAGATATTCTTCATTGTATATGGTATAACACCAATGAATTAAATATCACAAAAAAATATGTTCTGAACTTGAGAACGAAATAAGACATAAACTGACAATGCGCATGATTATCCACCCTATGCGGGTAATTGTGCGCACCAGTCAGGGTAACTGTACGCAACCAGAAATCAGTAAATATAGTATGGTGAATAAGGTATAATCAAAAGAAGCATTACAGAAGACATAATATAATATTTATTAGAACATTAACAAAATATAAAAAAATTGTAAATTAGGTACAAAAATCACAGTCATATTCTTCATAGCTTTCAGTGGACCATAAAATGCTAAATCTAAAGCCTGTGAGCAATGAGATGTATGTGGTGTGATGGCTAGCAATTCAATCTTGTTATGCTTACAAGATTTATAATTTTATAGCTAAATTGTTAGCTACTGCATAAGAATACGCTAACCGCAGAAGTTCATTTTTTGTGACACCATAAAAAAGTTTTGCCATTTTTAGTACGTGACTCGCTAAATTCTTTTCTTGGACCTGTGAAAAAATGGGATGTGGACCCACTAATATCACATCCCCCATCATATTCATCTTTCTTTCTTTTGCGAATTGTATATTCTGGTATTAAAACTTCCTTCCGTCATCTCTAACTGCTCCGTCATTTGCAACAAATCACAAGACTTTTTTCATTTTGTCTGCGTCCCAAGAGGCTTTATTCGTTTTGCGGGTATATTTTTGCATCTGAAATTATTCAGAAAACATTTTGTGTTATACTGAATAACAACAAAAACTTCTTACTCGAAAAGTTGGCTAATTGTGCGCATGGCGCACCATTACCCGACATGGACCTAATGCTTATAAAAATTCACCAAAATGAAACTGGAGGTTCTTTACCTTAGACGAATCGCTCCTACAATAGCTAGAACCACGTTGATTATTTTAGTATAATTAGCCAAACAAAAAAGTCCTATTAACATTTTCAATCTTCTTTTCGCACGCACAAAAGTTAGAGTAAACAACCAAAATAGTAGTCAGACACGATGGCAGCCGCGTTTGCCGCGGAAATTGCCCAAATGGCTGCTCAACTTTAACTATCTTTTAAGAGATAGCACGAAGTCTATGAATAACAATAAATGGTTGACATTTTCTACTGCTGATATGCTGCGCATCATTAGCCGCCGCGCATGATTAACCGACTTCCCCCTAAATTCTGTAAATGCTCTTTTAATTGGTCAGGCTGTGAACGCGATAATAGAGCTAATATGTGACATTATGTTATCAGCTGTATGAGATTCCATTTCAACTGCATACCCATTTACCCATCCCATAGTTTGTCACCTTACAAATTTGTTGAAGGGAGTACCAAAGGTTATGCATCTATAAATTGAAGGTTATGTTTTCAATTACCTATCATCAAATGTATTTTCAATGTTCCTTGTAACTTAATAATGAATGAGGCCAATACTTGATCAAAATTATTATTGATAAAGAAACAATATTGATAAAAAATTTCACAAATATTCTTTAAAAATTCACGAAGCGCTTTACGAGGTACTACTGCTTCCTCAAGTACCTACAGACTAAATAAAGGTAAAATTCTACAGATTAAGATATTTATATACAATCTCAATTATCTAGGTAGATAAGTAAAATACTGAGGGAATTTAAAGCAAACCACTACCAAGTACTACATTGTTGAATAGGTAGAATAAACGACTATTCTAAATTTCATGTTGAAACGGATAAATGAAACTAATGAGTATGGCACTATTCGTTTTGATGTTTTATGATAAATTGAAAATTTGTGTTTGTTGTTTAAATTAATTTAGCTCAGTACCTAGTGAAAAAACGGTTTCAAAATTAAATTATCTAGAATGTTCAAAAATCAATACATTCAAATTATTCCAGTCACCAGCTATTTTCCCGTGGAATTTTGAGAGTCAAGGTAGTTTTTCTTGAAAATTAGGGTTTAGGTAGTATCTATAACCTTCTTCAAAATCCACCCTGTGCCGAAACGTGCTTTTGACCTAGGATTAAAAGCAGCCCCTTCTAGGGGATGAAACTTTTTTAAATCATAATAACCTCAAACATCGAAAGATTGACCAATTCTAAGCAACTTTTGTTTCATAAAGTTTTTTTGTAAAGTTGATATTTTTCGAATTTTGGATTTTTTGGGCCGATACATGGTGTAAATTAATGAACATATTAAAACAATGGTTAATAAAATAACAATTTACACATTTATTAAAAGAAATAACGCATGACGCACGTTTCGGTGGAACTTCACCTTCTTCAGATGCTAATGGCAAACTAACTATGTTTCTCTGATATATCGAAAACAAGAAATAAAGAGATGACAAATTGTGTAGTAGGGGTAAATAGAAGGATGGTTACAAATAATTATTAGAACAGGAAAAACCAATTCTGAACTGCTAGTCAGGTGGTTCGGTAATTTTGAAAAGATTGAGAAGGGGGCTTGAAGTATGATCGATTTGGCTATTCAATAGGAGACCGGAATGCTTGTATTTATTTATCTGTACCTAATGATTCTAAAAAATTAATTTTAATTCCCTTACTTTCAGTATTTAATATTTTAAAATCGAAATTGAATGTGTGATTTTTTTTCAAAACTTCTGAAAGTTCTACCAATGTAAAACCTATCACAATCACCACAATTAATTTTATAAACTCCTGATCTATTATCTTTATGAAATTTGGATTTATTATTTTTTATATGATTTCCTAAATTATTACCGGTACGATAAGCAATGTTACTGTTGTGCTTAGATAAAAGAGATTTAAGTTTTCTACTTGAATTTCTGATGAAAGTGAGGCTGTTATATTTGATATTATTTTTAGTAAGGGGGTACACCTGGCTAATCGCATTTTTGAACAACTTTTTATCTATCATATTGGCGTTTGAAAGTGGAATATTTACTAAACGATATACCATACTATGGAAAGCTACCATTTTGTGTGGTAATGGATGTAAGGAAGTACTATAGGTACCGGGTTTTCACGGAAGGTGGCTCGCCCCTATAACTTTTTTGTTTTCGGAGAGAATGAAATGAAATTTGAAAGATCTGTTTGACGCATAAAACTGCATTTTTTGACAATTAACTCAACTTCATGCAACTTCCGGTTTCACCGGAAGTGACATAAACTTTGATTTTCAAATGGGACATCGGGTATATTTTCAGTTTTTTTATCTCCATATGACATTTAGAATACAACCATGTATCAAATGTTACTTCTTGTAACCGTTTTTCTATTTTTTTTTTCGAAATAAATTTTCATTCTAGAGGGCTATGGATGCGTTCAAATAACTAATTTCGGTCCTAAAATATATGTTGAAATACAACTTCACTGTTTTCGATCAAAATGTTCCAGCTATGTGAAGTTTAATTTTAAAACTTTCATAACTATTCTTTTTCAAATGGCAACATGGTGGCTCGTCGGGTTAAAAAAAAAGATAATTTTATTACGATTAATTTGATACCGCACTCTAGGTATTAGGTTGAAAGAAAACTTTCGATAAAACCTGAAATCCCATAACCTTAGAACTTTCTTTAAATGAAGAATCTTATTGAGATTAAAATATTTGAAATCATCGAGTAACCTGTGACCAACACAACAGAAACAAAATAAGTCCGAAGCCACGCCCACAAATCTACGTTCCAGGACGGTAAACATGGCAATTTTAGGACCGCAATTATTTATTTGAACGCATCTATAACCATCTAGAATAAAATTTTATTTCGAAAAAAAATAGAACAACGGTTACAAAAAAGAGCAAATGATACATGGTTGTATTCTAAATGTCATATGGACACAAAAAAACTGAAAATATACCAGGTGTCCCATTTAAAAATCGGAAGTTGATATCACTTCCGGCGAAATCGGAAGTTGCATGAAGTTGAGTTACTGGTCAAAAAATGCAGTTTTATGCATTAAACAGATCTTGTAAATTTCATTTCATTATCTCCGAAAACAAAAAAGTTATAGGGGCGAGCCACCTATGGTTTGCAAAAAATTGAAAAATTATATTTGTTATCTATTTTTGTTATTTTCAAATCCAAATAGTATCAACTATTTGGATTCATAAACATTTTTGTGAATATTTTTTTATGTTTATATATCAAAAAACCACTTTTTTAACAAGAACGAGGATTTTACTCGTTGAAGAGGTTATGAATCATTGAATTTCCTAGAAATTATGCGCCAGAGAATTGTGGTAGTTAAACTTATGAATGTGTGAATGAAGCCCGAAATCATCTTACCTTTAAATATGTGATATTCAGGGTCACCTGTCAATTTCCGACATTCTTGGAGCTAATAAAAAACGAACGAAGGCCTCAATTTTTCGGTTAATATTTTATTTTTTTCTCAAGAAAACCACACGTACATTTTTGTTCTGTTTCTTACATCCTCGCAAGAATAGCTAATTTAGTAGAAGCACAAGCGTTCACGTCTGTCTCAGCTCCTAATTTCGATACCATCACCTTTCTTTGAGTCTCCGCTTCAGCTGTCATAGAAATTTTACATCTACGATGTCTTCGGGTCTACCCCACTGAATACGTTCGATAATTCCCAATTTCCATTTCAGCGAACACTTTGAATTCAATCGAGATAGCCTTTTTTGGGATAAGAGGAAATGGAGCTGCTCTAAGGCCGCACATAAAATCAAAATCAACTTAGATATGGGTTTATTTGGAATAGAGGGCTTATCCGGATTTAGGCATCATCCGCGCTGCCTTTCGTTTTGTTCCGAGAAATCTGGCTAGGGCTGAAAATCACGTTGAATCGATAATCATTGAATAGTGTTCATAGTTTTATACACTCTGTATATCAAGAAATATATATGTATATATATATATATATATATATATATATATATATATATATATACATGTATATATATATATATATATATATATAAATTTATATATATATATATATATATATATATATATATATATATATATATATATATATATATATATATATATATATGTATATATATATATATATATATATTTGTATATATATATATATATATATATATATATATATATATATATATATATTGGATCGATATTTTCACAGGTTGTGTGGTTCATAAATGAATACTTTAATTTAGATGTTTCTATTGTAGTATAAATAACATTTCAGTCGTCACTGCGACCTTTTTCAAATAATGTCCTACGTTTATTGTTCTGGTCACTAAAATATGAAAGAGTTACGTTTTACCTTTAAAACAATTAAATACTTATATACACTTACACACATAAAAAACTAGAATGTCTCATAAAAAATAATACACAATACAGATTATGATTTTGTTGTTGATTGATCGAGGTGTCAACGCAGACTGCACCCCTCCTTCCCAAATATACTGTGCGCTTTGCGCATTTATAATAGAGGTTTCGGACACTAACTTCACAAACAGATTTGCCCTGAGATATTTTATTTTAGTTGTTGAGGATGTTGTTTTAAATCTTGCTAAGCGTCTGTATTTCAGTTTTATCATTGACAGCATTTGGATCATTCTTGATGAAAATCATCTCATATATTTCACGTTTTCTTCGGTGGCTATCAGTTTTTAGGATCTTAACCGTTGTGAAATTAAAACTATGATTCAACATTAGTTGGTGTTTTTTAAGCGCGGTGGAATTTTTATTATCGTACTTGTGCCCGTTTATCCTGTTTTGTAGATATTGACAAGTCTGTCCAATGTATACTCCAGAACAGTTTCCACACGGTATTTGGTATACAGTATGAGTCTTCTTATTAGTTGGTATACTGCTTTTTAGTTGACTGAATATGCTTTGTAGGAGATTGTATCCCTTATGAATCAACTTAATGTCGTATTTTTTGAGGAGTTTTTCGTTGTTCTCGGATAGATTAGGAACGTAAGGTATGGACACAAATTTCGTCACGTTTTTTTCCCTACTTCTGTTCTCACTAGTTTCCAAATGTGTGTGGTGTTTCTCAATTCTCTGTTGGGAAATTGTATGTACCATTTTTTGGGGGAAAGCGTTTTCAAACAGTTCTTGCTTCGCTTTTTTTATTGCTTGATGTTGATATTCTGGATTGCTCAATATTATTGCTCAATCAGCAAGACCATTGATTACCGCTTTTTTTGTGAAATAGGGCGCTGAGAATTGAAATTCAAATAACGTCCCGACCACGTCGTTTGGTATACCATTCTGTAACTATGCTGTTGTCCTTGTGGTGCAATCTAATGTCCAAGAAACTGATCTTGTTATCTTGTTCTGTTTCACTGGTGAATTTCAATTTTATATGATAGCTATTGAACACGTTTATTATGTCGTTCAACTTATTGCTTGGAATTGCTGTGATGCAATCGTCCACATACCTGTAAAAAATGGTATATTGAGGTCTAATTTAGGGATAACTTCGTTTTCCAGATCTTCTAACACAAGTTGTGCAAGTATACTTGATATAGATACCCCCATTGCGCAACCCTCAATTTGCTTGTAGAAGCTATTGTTGTATTTATAAGTTGATCTAATCGTGATCTTGACAGCTTCCAAGAAGTCTTTTAGAGGGATGTCAGTGAAACACCTTATTTCGGGCCATTTTTTTTCTATTACATGCAAGGCTGTATTGATTGGAACATTGGTATAAAGCGATCTGTGAATATATATATATATATATATATATATATATATATATATATATATATATATATATATATATATATATATATATATATAATTTATTATATTTGCAGCATATATTGTTTCTTCAATTATAATATTGAATAATAATTTATGACTGTCTTCTTATGAACTGTCTGCGTTTGCAGGATGGAATCTGCCATCTTCATAATTATAACGAACGATCAAAATGTATCAACAAGTCAAATCAGCTTTTACAACCAATGCCAAACACACAATTTGCACACAATTAATTGAATCTCACGTAAATTTTACAATGAACAATTTATATAAAATGGAATATCTGGCAATCTTCACATGAATCATATTCAAAGAATATTCTTAACATCTCTCATAGTAGCAGTGACATAATCCTAGTTGATATTTTTCATCCTCACACCGTTAATAAAAGTTTAGTATTCCATTTAATACGATCCAGATCCTTCAAATCAATCACTACATTAGAATACATACGAATACTCGCAATAATCTTTCGCACATTTTTATGGAAATATCTCTATATTGAAATAAATTTCAGTCTTACAGAAATAAGAATGACATCGATTGGAATAAGTAATCTCGATTAATTTAGCTCAATTCATCGTCCAAGGAATAAATGACACGTGGATGTGTGTATAAGGAGAAATCGATATGATATTCAGCAATGGACACGTTGCTTAATAATTATTCCTTATGTACAGGTTGGCCAAATTGGACACCTTTAAATGGAATGTACCTACTGTTTTCAATTTGAATAAATGAATAGTTGATGGAATCCGTCGTTACTACATGATAATTTAACATGATGAACAAAACTAAATTTGAATTTACTACGTTTATTATCACAAAATATTTTGAAAAATTTTAACACTGCAAGTTAAAATTTTTCAAAATATTTTGTGATAATGAACGTAGTAAATTCAAATTTAGTTTTATTCATGAATAAATGAAGCTCAATTTTTATGAAAAACTTGATGGTGCAAACCGCATATCGATATCTATCATCGTTTCTAAGTAACAAAAATATGCATTTTCAGAAAATTACTGTAATTTTTTTCTTATCGAAAATTCTTTGTTTCTATGAAAGGATTTTCAAAGCACTTTTGTAAGTAGAATTCAATGGTATCAGTAATTTATTTTTTCAAATCATATATCAATAGTTATTAACGGAAAAATAATTTTTTTGAATGACTACGTATATATTCGTGCATGTTTCAATAGATCTTGAAATTACCATTTCAAATATGTAGAACACTTGATTTTTTACTGGAGCCACCTTTGAAAGTTTGAGCTTTTAGGTTTTCTCATGTATACTTTGAAACGCACACTTTCAACAAGTAGGCTTTGGACGACGCGACGATAAAACAGAAAGCAAGTGTTCACTAGTAGCTATCAATTGTTAAGAAAACTATTCACAGCAGTATTAAAAACTTATAGTTTCAATAAAACTGATAAAAATTCATACTATATTTACTACTATTAAATAAAACTCTTTTTTATTATTATTCTTGTTGGTGTGTCACATTTTTGAAATGGTAATTTCAATTTCAATTTAAATATGCAGGAATATACAGGTTGTCTCATTCAAAAAATTATTGTTAATCACAAGAATAAATAACTTACACTATTGAAGTCTACGTAAGAAAGTGATCTGGACATGTTTTTATAGAAAAAAAGAATCTTTGACAGGAAAAAAGTTACATGCTGTAACTCCAAAACGATGATAAATATTTATATTCATTTTTCACCATTAAATTCGTCATAAAAATCGTTCCTCAGACACAGGCATCAGTTTTCACCTATGTAGTTTCGAAACTTTCTGTTCAGAAGTGTCAAATTAAGCCAATCCATACTATAATTGAACAGTGCAAAGTACTTCAACACCGCAGCAGATTTAGAAATGTGAACTGATCGAAAATCCTGCAACGGAGTGAAATGGATTAGACTAAATGTCGAAATTCATATACTGGAAGTTTGTGGAGGGGTAAAATTCAATAATCAGCGTCTGAATTAAAAAAGTTATATTTCCTATTGGATAATGAAATATATTTTACAATCAATTCATAAAAAATATACTAGTTGACTATAGTCAATTTCATATATCACATAAAGTAAACAATGAAAATTCTTTAATAATTTATTAATTATCAAGCTATCTTCCAAGGGGGTGGTTACATGTATTCCGAAACGCGTCATATGCATTCACAACGCAATAGTGAACTATAGAAAATGTCAAGTCACCCCGACTCAAGATCTGCATACAGCCGTTTCGATCAAATTAGATATCTTCAGTGCAGCTTACTTGACTTGGGGTGAATTAACAGATTTCTATTTGTTCATCAATGCAAATCACGGCTGAACTACTATGTGGATCAGAATCCATAACGTCCTCCGTCAAAGATATTTGGAACCAAAAATTCACTGTGTGCTCTGGGATCCCATACGCTGCTTTTGCAGAGTAGATATCTTCATGTCAGAAAGAATTTGTTCTCTCGACGGTATTCTGCATTTTTGGTCTGAACAGTACATTGTTGGTTCCAATATCTTTAGCAGAGGACAGTGGCGTAGCGTGCCTTGGAGGGGCCCTGTATCAAAATTAGTTTGAGGGGCCAAATTGAGGATTTCTCACAAAAAAAAACAAAAATGCTTACGTTGAATTAAAATAAATGTTCATTGATCATAAGTTATCAATTCCTTCTAGAAATTGAGCTAGGAAACAATTCAAATTAAATATACACTTTTCTTGCTTTTTTTCGGCAAATTGATTTATTAAATCATCTATAACTGAAGACGATTTTAGTTTTTCTAACATTTCTGCCTCTATAGACAATAGTGATAAGTCTGATAGACGTTCCTGTCTCTTCGAAGTCCTTAGGTAATTTTTTATCAGTTTCAATTTCGAAAAACTTCCTTCAGCTATTGCGGTTGTAACTGGTAAGGTCAAGAATAGAAAGCATGCTGTTATTACCTCCGGGAAACTAGATGCAAGGCTATTGAATTTTATCAGCAATAATTCCATGAGTTCCTTAATGGAATTCATTTTTTTAATTTCAGATTTTAAGCATGTTTTCAGTGCAATTAATTGTTCATAAAGATTTACTGAGATGTCGTATGTCAGAAAACCAAATTCACCCTTCGTTAGTGGTAGATAAATACCTAAGTAGTACTTACCATTGCAATCTATACCACTCACAGAAGCTGATTGCTGAAGAAAATGATGTAATTTTGGGAATTTTTTTCATAACCTCCTCCCTTTTTAGTTTACATTTTCTTTTCATAGCTCCACTGGGATAATCTCTTTTCTTTTCACTCATTCTTTTCACAAATCAAACTACGAAACCAACAAATAATCGGAAGAACAAGATTGTATTGTATTACAATGTAATAATAATAACGTTTGAACCGGGATGAAATAAAATGCGTGAATATAATTGCTCTCCGTGGTTTGTCATTGTACATCGCTTAATGCGAGATTCCCCCGTTTAAGGGAATGACTTAAACGAGGGAATCCCGCAATAACCGATGTACGATGTTGCCAACTTTTGGGAGCACGCTTAACCCGGGAAAAAAAGAAATTGCTTTTTTTGACTTTTCTCTGTAGGCACGTTAGGGGCCCCTGTAGACCAGGGGCCCCGTATCATTGATACGGCTGATACGGCGGTAGCTACGCCCCTGGCAAAGGATCCTATGGGTTGTTATCCACATAGTAGTTCAGCCGTGATTCGTTTTTGGGGAACAATTAGAAATAAGTTAGTTCACTCCGAGTCTAGTGAGCTGCACTAAAAAGATCTAATTAGATCGAAACAGCTGTAGATATTGATTCGGGGTGACTTGACAATTTCCATAATTCACGATTGCATTGTGAATGCAGATTTCTCGTCGTGAAATACATATAACCTTCTTATTCTTTAAGTGCCGTCTTCATTGCGAAGGTTGGCAATCATCAAGGCTATACGTATTCGTGATACGGCTGATCGGAATAGCGGATTTGTGGTGCAGTTGAACCAGTCTCGCAAATTTCGTAACCAAGAATGGCGTCTCCTCCCCACACTTCTCCGTCCCTGTATTTTTCCCTGCATTATGAGTCGCAGTAAGTGGTATTTTTCTCCCCTCATCACATGTCCCAAATGCAGCATGCGTTCTTTTACTGTTTGAGTAATCTCTTTACCCTTTCTCATTCTTCTCATTTTATAATAATAATAATAATAATAATAAAAATAATCTTCATTTAGCACAAAGCTATTATCAACTAACAGTTTACATTTAATTTATTACAAATAGTTTTCAAAAGTATATCCCATCAAGTATCTCTTGAAATCTCGGTAGCTCTGACAGTACTTTATATTTATGGGCAGTTTATTGTATATACAAGCCCCCTACTCATCGTGGATTTATACATACTATGTGTCCTATAGGTATCTATTTGAAGGTCGTTTCGATGTCTGGTCTGATAATCATGGTATTCACTAACAAACTGCAAATTTTCTCTTAGATAATTAGGTAACATTCTTTGTTTGATCCTATATATATATAATCTAATGTTCGATAAGTTATTCTCTGATTTACACTCATTAATTGTAATGCTGACAACATATTTTTAATAGGTGTACTATTGTTACATTTTAGTACTACTCTCATACCCCGATTTTGTATTTTCTGCAATCTATCAATACAATTTTTGTGTAGATTGAATAAAAGTGGCGAACAATAATCAATGTGAGGTAGTGTCAATGTCTTAAACAATAATAAGGTTGTGTTCATATCAATTTTAATTCTTAATCTTTATAAAAGGCTAATTTTTTTGACATCTTATTTGCAATGTACTCTGCTTGCGCTTTTAAATTTAAGTTTTCGTCAATTATTATGCCAAGATACTTCATTTTATCTATTCTATCAATTACCTCTGCATTAATTTTTACTTTTAGGTCAGTTTCACTTAAATTTTTTATCTTGTATTCACTGCCAACAATCATAAATTTTGATTTTTTTAACATTAATTTTCATATTGTTGTCGCATAGCCATATATATAACTTATCTAAGTCAATTTGCAATGATTGTGACATAAATGTAATATCCTCGCCCGTTACATAAAGAATTGTGTCATCGGCAAACATTGAGATCTCAGAATTTCTTACATATTTAACAATGTCATTTAAATACAAAATAAACAATAGAGGGCCTAACAACGTTTCTTGTGGAACTCCATATTCATTAATTCTAGATGTCGATATTATATATATTATCCTCAGCATTCTGCGGTATATCCGTAGCTCGAATGCCTCCAACCTTTTCATTTCTATCCCCTTAAGGGTCCATGCCTCTACTCCATAGAACAGTACCGATAGCACATAGCATCTCACCAGCCTGATCTTTAAATCCAGGCTGAGGTCACTGCTGCAAAACACCCTTTTCATTTTCATAAATGTTGCTCTCGCCCATGCTATCCTGGTTTTGATTTCTTCAGTGCACTCGTTGTTTTCGTTTACAATACCTAGATATTTATACCTCTTGACTCTTTCTATGGCTTGGTTATTTACTATGATTTGGGCGTTATTTTGTGCTGTTTTGGATAATATCATGAACTTAGTCTTTTTTACATTTAGCGACAGTCCGAATTCTTCGCTAGTGTTATTTACTTTCTCTTAAAGTACCTGTAAATCCTCCAGACTACACTACACTAGTACACTACACCCTTGGATTCGTCTTCTAACCAGCTCCCTTGAAATATTGATTGGATGATTATTGAATCATTAAAGAATTTTCCTTGTTCACTGTATGAGATATAGATTTGTTTTAAATTAAAAATAAGTTTAAAAGAATTATTCAATTTTCTGTATAATATAGGTACACATAGATACTCTTTTTCGTTCATCTAATTTCTTCGGCAACGCTGTTCTTCGATACCTTTTGTGATTGATGAGGGTAACAACAACATCGCCTTAGGCCAAATAATCCAATCAAATTTCTTATTTTCGGTATATTTCGAGAAAACACATTACACGCTTGATTTAGGACCCTTTCTGTACGGCAAAAGGATATAAGACAAAAGTTTAGAGGCGTACTTAATCACTCAATATGAAAAACTACCCCCGGAAAAGTTTCGTCACTTCAAGAATAGAGGATATCCTTTACAGGGGCGTGTGATACTGTGAATGTATAGTGTGCAGACAGAAGTACTTGAAAAAGAAGCAGAATGACTTAATTGATGTTGGTAATGAAATGTTCCATACAGATTAAGAACATTTTGTTCTTCTAGATGTGTGGTTGCAACTATAGCTGTTAGGTTTAGAGTCAATCATCTTCAGTAATAAAAGTCTAGAAACGTAAAAAAATGATTATCTAAAATGTCGAAGGCGCTGAAGTTGTCTTCCTACGATATTCATTCTTCCTTTGATTGTATTTGTAACATCTAATATATAAAATTCTCGTGTCACAATGTTAGTTATCATATTCCTCCGAAACGGCTTGACCGATTCTAATGAAATTTTGTGTGCATATCGGGTAGGTCTGAGAATCGGCCAATGGCTATTATTCATGCTCCTAGATATTAAGTGTGGTCCACCCCTTAAATTTGTTTTTTATTTTTCAGAAAAAATTTTTTGCTCTATTTTTTTTATGATACAACATTCAAAAATACATACTATCCTACATTTTCACCCCTCTACTATCAACCCCTATTTTTTATTTGTTGAACTCCTTCGAAATGACGCGACGGATTCTCATGAAATTTTGTGTGCATATCGGTTAGGTCTGAGAATCCGACAAAATCTATTTTTCATCCCCCTAAATGTGAAGGGTGGTCCATCCCATAATTTTCCATTTTTATTTTTCAGACAAAATTTTTCTATTTTTTTATGATACAACATTCAAAAATACATATAACCCTAAATTTCCACCCCTTTACGATCAACCCCTATTTTTTATTTGTTAATTATAAACTTCAATTTTTTCGGCAAGATTGTCATTTTTGTTTTGTCATGACTCAGAATAGAAAAATTCATATTACTCTCAATTGTTTAACCTTCTACGATCAACCCCTATTTTTGCATCGCGATTTTCATTTTTTTAAATTTTATCCACAGATCCGCAATAGGGCTGCAAGATGGCAATCGAAAATAACAATAGTCGGTTTGAGAATAGGTCGTTATATATTTTTCATACTCCTAATGATTAACATTTTTGCCGGGTCAGATAGATTGATAGATAGATAGATAGATAGAAAGATAGATAACTAGATAGATAGATAGATAGATGGATAGATAGATAGATAGATAGATAGATAGATAGATAGATAGATAGATAGATAGATAGATAGATAGATAGATAGATAGATAGATAGATAGATAGATAGATAGATAGATAGATAGATAGATAGATAGAGAGATAGATAGATAGATAGATAGAGAGAGATATAGATAGAGATATAGATAGAGAGAGATAGAGATAGATAGATAGAGAGATAGAATAGATAGATAGATAGATAGATAAATAGATAGATAGATAGATAGATAGATAGATAGATAGATAGATAGATAGATAGATAGATAGATAGATAGATAGATAGATAGATAGATAGATAGATAGATAGATAGATAGATAGATAGATAGATAGATAGATAGATAGATAGATAGATAGATAGATAGATAGATAGATAGATAGATAGATAGATAGATAGATAGATAGATAGATAGATAGATAGATAGATAGATAGATAGATAGATAGATAGATAGATAGATAGATAGATAGATAGATAGATAGATAGATAGATAGATAGATAGATAGATAGATAGATAGATAGATAGATAGATAGATAGATAGATAGATAGATAGATAGATAGATAGATAGATAGATAGGTAGATATACATCGGCAGATAGATGAATAGATAGAAAGACGTTTGCCCGGTCAGATAAATTGATAGATAGATATGCAGATAGATAGACAGATAGATAGATAGATAGAATGATAGATAGATAGTTAAATAGATAGACAGATAGAAAAATAGATAACTATCTAGATAGATAGATATATAGTTAGATAGATATACATCGGCAGATAGATGAATAGATAAAAATAATTTATATGGCAGAACAACGTTTGCCTGGTCAGCTAGTATATTATATATAAATTATAGCTTCCTGTTCTCCTTTTCTATATAAACTTCAACAGACTCAAATCTCACACTCTTTCTTGCGCGCAATATGTTTAAAATGTACTACAGGTTTCTTTTCACGTATCAATTTATGAATTATAGTAGTTATAGTTGCTGACAGAAAACCAACCACATCAAATTCCATACCAACTGATATGAAGTTAGTGTAAGTACCATTCTATCGATTTATGCATTGGTATGAACGCTCTTTTCTTGCAAGGTATCCCCTCCGATCAATTCTTCAGAAGGTGATAAGTAAAAATGGGAGGTAGTAAAAACGTTCACGTCCGAAGAACAGAAATCCATAATTGCCACATGCCAGAAAAGAAAACTGCTGTTGAGTTCGTGTTCTCGCAGAACTTCGATTATCAAAATAATAAAGTTTAACGAGAAAAGATGAAAGGCTGGTGGGGTGGAATGCTGCGGAGTGGCCGCCACCAACTGGTGGCACGTTCAGTCGGCGGAATCCTCTATTGATGAATTGCTTCAATTTATCGAACTGAAAGGTTTTGATGGAACAAATCTTTGAAATTGTACATTTCAAAGAATGAAGATGACGTCTGTCATTCAAAGTATTTATAAAATGCTTGAGAAAACTGAAACTGAAATTTCATTCATGAAAGGAAACGCTTGATGTTCTTCATAATGTTCATTTCATATAATAGTATATTATGTAACAAAGGACTAAAGTGAATGTTTCAATCCCGCATGTTTATTGCCTGAGGGCTCGTAGAGCCCGAGGGCCAATAATTACGTTAGGAATAAAATATCTCTTTAGTCCTGAGGCATATACGCTATTTTTTGCACTTCCCAGTATTATAACTTTCAACATTGATACAATTAATAATTTTGATGGGTTATATGAACACGGTACTTGGATTACTCAGTAGGTAACGTTGTAGCAACAGTGTCAACAAAATTTTTCAATTCAGTGACATTTCAATTAATGTTGACATTTAAACGAATCGTTATTTAACTAACAGAATATCTACAAAATGAATCAAGAAATGAATGAATCTATAAATTTTGATATAGATAAGGCAGCTGACATGATAACGGAAAAATTAATAGGTACCCAAAAAATCGAGAAAAATTTACCAACAGCAATATGAAGGCTTTGTTAATTGGTGTAAGGGGAAAAAAGTGGAAAACTAAATGAAAACGCTTTGTTGGTTTATTTCAACGAAAAATCAAATAAGTTTTGTGCATCTACACTTTGGTCGTACTACTCAATGCTGAGAGCAATGATTAACATCAAGCATAACATAGACATCAGTAAATTTCACCATCCTTTTTGAAGAACAAAAATCTTGGTTACAGACCAAAAAAGTCTGTGCTTACTAGGGAACAGATTGATCGATTTTTGCTAGAAGCCTCAAATGATGCATATTTTATGATGAAGGTTAGTAATCGTAAGAAACATTCAATATGAATATTTTTATATGAACAATTTTGCAGGTTGCATAAATATTTGTTGTTTTGGGAGCCTGTAGAGACAATGAACTGGTTCAGTTATCAGTAAACGATGTACGTGATATGGGTTCAACCATAATCGTTGATGTTAAGAATACAAAAAGTAAAATAGAAAGAACTTTCGTGATCAAAAATGGTCAAAGTAATCCTGTTTAATACGTGGAATTGTGCAGAAAGTATATAGCACTACGACCACCGGAATTGAAGCATTCGAGATTTTTCATCTATTACAAAAATAACAAATTTACTGTTCAGCCTATTGGAAAAAATACTTTTGGGAAATTTCCCCGAAATATAGCCACTTTTTAAATTCACCGAATGCATCTTTGTACACTTGAGCCATTGCTTCCGGCGGAGTTCTGCGTCATTATTGACAGATTCTGGAGCCACGGTAGATATTTTGAAGCGCCACTGTGGATGGAAAAGTTCGGCTATAGCAGAAGGATATGTTGAAAATTCTATAACCAAGAAAGAATCTATAGCAGGGAAAATTCTTGGCTATGAAATGAGACCTCCATCACCTGTGGCTAGTACATCACAACAGACACGTCAAGAACATGACATTTCTTCACTTTCCTCTAATGTTCACTTATCAAATACAAATAAACGCCCATTTAGTTTCATCAATTGTAATAATGTTAGTATCACTTACAATATAAATTCAATCAATAAAGATTCATAATGGAATATTTCCTCATTTTTGTCCTAGTTACTAATAGTGTAGCTGAGGTGAAGTTTGATTCTTACTTTATGTCCCTAGGGACAGAAAGATACATTTTATTCGTAAAGTTGGCACTTTAGTCCCGAAAATGCAAAAATAAATTTGAAGAACATGGCATATATAATGACACTGAGTAACACATGGGGTTGTAAAATCATTACGTAATCTCTTATACAATACAAGATAAAGTATTCAACATTATAAACCGTTGAAGCTTTTCATGAATAATAGATGACAATTCAATAATCGACCAAATGTATAAAATGTTCGAAATAAACGTATCCTCATAAAATCAATAAGATAATGAGTTCTGTGATACTAAAAGTAATATATTCAGCTACTACTTATATATAACGAAACGCAATACCTGTAATGATGTGCCTTTTATTATATGTTTCAGTTATCAAAATTATTCTTTGTATTTCAATTTAAAATGTAATTCTGGATAATACTGATGAGACTTCACGTAATCTGTAGTACAACTTCATATTTCATCAGTTAATTCCGATTTGAATTATTCTTTGCGGTGGATAAATCTAATACTCTTCGAAAAAGAACTTCCAGTTTTTTGAAAGATGATCACCTGGTGATCATCAATTCAGTAGAATTTTGTTATTTCCAGAAAAAAAAAATTTTGCCCGTTTTTTACTGCAGATCATACACCTTAACACACTTCTGTTGATAATGTACTAAAACAACCTGAACTGTTAAAGACTACCATTGTTATGGCTGATGAATCGACAGAGTAACTGCGAAAGCTAACGCATACAGTTAAGGACTATATTTTTCCTCAGGAAATCCATAATTAATTTGAAGTTATCCGAATACTTTTTCCCGGTACATTTTGATATCTCCAGCGGCCCCCATCGAATCAAATCTGCTTCAATTTGGTATCTGGGGTTGTTCTTGATGCAGAACTGAACTTTCGCAATTTGGTCGAAATATTGGCATCTCTAAATATAGGAGAATGGTGCGGAGGGAAGGTGTTGGCAACGTGAATAACATACCCAAAATTCAGCCTTCTAGGACTTGTTGGAAGGCGCATCGAACTTAAAAATCAAGTTTTTGCATGATTTTTTTTTGCACCTCCAAACCGGTGGCGAAATATATCTATATATAATATATTAGAAACGCCTTTCAAATTACAGCGTGGAAAATCTGTACATCTATTAAGTTCATGTAAGGAAAGTTTCTTTTGGCTGTATAATAGCTATTTATGATATTAGTGTTAAAAGTGATACTTCATTTTGTGAGTGGAGAAGTTGCAAAACGAGGGCAGCGAGTGTAGCAACTCCACGAACAAAATAAAGTCGGGTTGTGGGTTGTGTAGCTATCGTAATTAGTAAGTGACATAAACATATCAAAAAATGTCAGTCGATAAAACTACTTATCCGAATAAAAGTGATGATTTGTTACCAATGGACATTGAAAAGGCTGCAAAATAAACCACAATAGCAATGCTGCCAAAAAGTCGCGCCAGCAGTACGAAATTGCATATACTAATTTTCTCGCCTGGTGTAGATTGAAGAACATAGAAGGAAACTACAGTGAAACTGTCTTTAACTTAAAAATTTTCGTTTATAAGGATTTTTCGTTTAACACGTAGTGTTAAAAAGGTTTTCAACACGAGTGTTATAATTATTAACGTAACAAGGCCGGTATGTAGCAAATAACGGATGAGGTTGGATATTGTAATCCGAGGCGCAGCCGAGGATTATAACTAACCGAATCCGTTATTTGCGTATTGGCCGTGTGTCGTTAAAGACTTTTCGTAATCCCGTTGAAAGATTATATTTTGATTCCGAAGAAAGAAAAAAACCCGTACCTCGCAATTCTAAAGAAAAATCCAAAGGTCGTGCACTCTGTTGTCATGGAACAGTTTGACAATTTTATAAACAACGTCTGTTTCTTGTGTTCTCAGGTTCGCTTTAACGACGACCATGGATGAAATTGATGAAATTGAGGAACAAAATCAAATTCCTTTAGAAATATTGGGAGAATCATGTGCAGTGCAGCGAGTTTTGATTAACTGCCGAAAATAACTCAAGAGCGATATCAAAAAGAATATGAAAATTTCGAAATGTGGCGTAAAAGCAAGAATGTAAAGGTGGTTAATGAAGATGTATTATTAGCCTATGCGAAATGAAAATCAGAGTTTTATTCTCCCATCTCGATGTGAACCAAGATTTCAATGTTGTTATTGTAAGCAGAATGATGTTTTGAAATAAATATTTGAACAAGTGATTTCTTAACGGCCGCCGGCCGTTATAAAATTATAACGTCCGGCGGCCGTTAACACTGACTCTTCAATTGTAATCTGAATACCGTTAAATCAAAATAACAGTATGGGATTACGAAAAAATACTTATCCGAATAAAAGTGATGATTTGTTACCAATGCACATTGAAAAGGTTGCAAAATGAACCACACTAGCAATGCTGCCAAAAAAGTCGCGACAGCAGTACGAAATTGCATATACTAATTTTCTCGCCTGGTGTAGATTGAAGAACATAAAAGGAAACTTCAGTGAAACTGTATTTGAAAATGTTCGTTTACAAGGATTTTTCTTTTAACACGTAGTGTTAAAAAGATTTTTAACAAGAGTGTTAAAAATATTTTTAACACGCTTCCATGTAAACAATCACTTTTAACACTGTTGGCTGTCATTAAAAGTGTCACTTTTAATGGCGGTTTTACAAAAACATTTTTTCTAACCACTGCTGTCATATGGACATTTCAGATTTTTTCGTGGGTTTTATGGTTTTTCTCATATTCACAGCTTGCCAGATTGGGTTATAGTTAAAATTTGTACTTAATTAGATGCTGTTAGGGAAGTACTTTTTAGAGGTAATCTATATTGGAACATTCACTCGATACAATTGATACTACTAAGATATTTCTACGAATCACCTGTAGGGGTGCCAAAAATCAATCTGTAGCTAGTTTTTAAATGAGAAAATATTTCTTACTATATTAAACCAGCGTCGTTTGAAAACTTTCATCAATCTTTTCACATTTCGGGTCGATGAGCAGAAGCTATCAATTCTCCCTTTCTAGGAAGAGAACATGAAGAATAATATGCTCCACTATCGAACATTGCTAATATGTGATAAAATATGTGCATTGCGCTGAAGGAATTATCTTTCTACTATTTATTACTTTAGTTCGGATATTTTTTTTTCATGAAATTTCCAAGTTCGTGTATTCATTTCATTTCATGAACCTTTGAGTGAAATGAGTAAATTCTTAATGAAAAAACAGGTGTCATGAGACACTCTGAAAGAACAGAGTTAATTTCTATACACCTATACATTAAGTATTGATTGATATTCATAGAATAAAATAAATTAAAAATTATTGACAGTAATTGAAAAAAAAAAGATAATTATTTAATTTAGAATTTATATAGGTATTACTTATTAGAACAGATGGAAACTATCTGAAACAATGATCTTTTCAGGAGAGAAAAGTTTATTCAGAATTGAATAGAAGAAAAACGATGTTCTCATAAAACCCATATTAAATGTAATATATTTTCTAGTGAAAATATTAACATGAAAACATATAATGGAAACAAGGAATAACTATGTTATTAAAACTATCAGAGATATTTCATAGATTCAGTAGATAATAAATTTATTCTATATATATATATATATATATATATATATATATATATATATATATATATATATATATTTATATATATATATATATATATATATATAAATATATATATATATATATATATATATATATATATATATATATATATATATATATATATACCGGCGCAGGTTAGACATAGGGGCATAGTATAGTACGATAGCGCTGTCATCTAAAGGTGAGACACCGAAAGCAGTTAGGGATCGCAGCGACTGAATGCAGAAACGAACGTGACGTATTTCCATAATTCGATGAACCTAGTATGTGTGTGTGTAAAAAAACAAGTTCGAACGATAATTTTTCCAGGAATTATAATAACTATTTCGTTTGTTTTTCGTTTGTTAATGAAACTCTTGAACTGAGTGGTTGTTACGTTTTAGAGCTATAAAATGGCTCAACAGAAAAAAGAAACGAATAGGAAAAACGGATCCAAATTTGATGCCAGGAGCATCACATTTGGCAGATTGACCTTGAAACGAGCATCAACCACATTTGCCATTCCTCAACTCAAAAGGTACATAAATAAATGTAAAGATGAACATATTAACTAGGTTGTTGCAACTCTTGATCATTCGCCACCAATATCACCTAATTATGAAACTCGTGATATATTTGATGAAAACGAAGATTCTTTATTAGCAAATTATATATAAATTATAAAATGTGCTCAGTTCCACTATGGATTAACAACAAAAGCTGCTCTTAAACTTGGTTTTGTATTTGCTGAAGCAAATCAGAAAGATCATAAATTATAAGAAGAGGAAAACTTAAAAAAGATTAAGCTGAAACCTAATACGATATAGCCGTAAAATAATATCTATGAAGAAGGCGATGGAAGATGGAAGATATAAGACAACAAAAAGAGGAATTTGATTGAATGTTGTTCTGGCAGACAAATAGTTTCATATTGGTGAAATTTGCCACAAAAAACATTAATATATTATATTGGTCAAGTCGTAGAGATTCATTCTGGCCAATCCGAGGTCTCCAGTTCAGGTTGGTGAAACAGAAAATTTTTGAGTGTTTTATTATGTAATGGTTGCATGTCCACCGAGCCCCTTTGATGTGATCAAGGTGACCCGGTATGGGGTGCCATGGTGATGTTTTTCACATTCATGAAAAGAATGAATAAAAACTTTTGAAATTATTTTCTTACTTTCTTTCTATCAAAACTACGTCGCAAAAACGCACAGTTGTAATCTTACTTTGAAATTAAAGCTGCATGATTAATTTTTGTTTTGTTATCATAGGTTTTATGAAAAAGTGACTAAGGTGCTCCAGTCTCCCCTATATATAGATAGGTATATATATATATATATATATATATATATATATATATATATATATATATATATTTATATTTATATATATATATATATATATATTTATATCTATATATATATATATATATATATATATATATATATGTATATGTATATATATATATATATATATATACCTATACATATATATATATATATATATATATATATATATATATATATATATATATATATATATATATATATATATATAGTTATATATATATTCATTCGAATTGTTATTGCCTGTGAAATATTTTTAATCTCTTGATAATAATTAGCAATAACAGGCTTGTTGAATATATATAAAAACTCGATTTTATTAAAAAGTTGTCAACTTTTTAATAAAATCGAGTTTTTTGAGATTCAACAAGCCTGTTATTGCTAATAATTATCAAGAGATTATGTATATATATATATATATATATATATATATATATATATATATATATATATAAATATTCATACACTAAAATTTTATTTTCATTTACTTCTTCATTCCGATCTTTGATTATCATTATTAACAGATATTAGATTATTCATAAAAACTCTCCACTTAAAATAATACGTAATTAATAATAAATATCCAATTTCAACATAAATATCAAATTCTCAAGAATATTTCTATACTTGAAAGAAGAAATATTACAAAATTTTCTTTTTTTTGAGGAGATGTTGGGACACAAGCGAGTATTCGCATGTGTTCCAACATCTACCCTTTTAGGTTTGTAAAAAATAGACATTACCCAGTAGGTATAAGAGAATGATAACGACTGAGACTCATGGACATTTACAACATTTCTATATTCAAATTTCTTTTTTTGAGGGAATGTTAGGACACACGCGAGTATTCGCATGTGTTCCAACATCTACCCTTTTAGGTTTGTAAAAAATAGACATTACCCAGTAGGTATAAGAGAATGATAACGACTGAGACTCATGGACATTTACAACATCCATATCTTCAAATTTCTTTTTTTGAGGGAATGTTAGGACACACGCGAGTATTCGCATGTGTTCCAACATCTACCCTTTTAGGTTTGTAAAAAATAGACATTACCCAGTAGGTATAAGAGAATGATAACGACTGAGACTCATGGACATTTACAACATCCATATCTTCAAATTTCTTTTTTTGAAGGAATGTTAGGACACACGCGAGTATTCGCATGTGTTCCAACATCTACCCTTTTAGGTTTGTAAAAAATAAATATTACCCAGTAGGTATAAGAGAATAATAACGACTGAGACTCATGGACATTTACATCATTCATATATACCCAGGATTCGAACCTTGTATAGTATATGCGGTAGATTGTTTCCCAACTGTATAAATCATATCCGATTGATTACATAATTACAAATACAGCTAACCTCTCAGTGTCACTCTTACATTGCAAGTGATAATATTATATGACTGGTACTCATCTTCAGGCTTAGCTTTCAATTACCAAGTGGCTGAAGTGTAACGTGCGATAAGGTACATCGTTCCAAATATTTCTAGGAGTAAAGACGTACGTATCTTCATATATAATTAAAATTCATATCAGTTATTACTGATACGTGATATTCTTGTTGAAAACCGAATTCCTCAATTTTTCTCGAATGAACTCATTTTATTTACTATCTACGCTTTTATTTCACATCAAATTCACGTTGCACGTATAAACTTGAGAAAAGATATAAAAACCTGACTTGATACAGGACATTTGATACACGTGCCAACGCCTTACTGCAACAGAGTTATTGTACGGAATTCTACAATTTCACCACTATTTTATCTAGATGGATATATCGGAAGTTCCATCGATGTTTCAGTCTATTTCCAGAGTGTGTGTTCACTTCAACCATTAGACGAATTACGGCCATTTCCAAACAAATTTGGTGTTATTTAATTTTATCCACAATAACTTGAGTTATTTTATAGTCAGTAAATGATTATACACACGAATCGTTGTTTGGAGAAGCATTGAACATACATATATGAAATAATGTATGTACATAACATTAGAGATGATTGTGCACGTGCATACGAATCTCCGACTATAGAACAAAGTGAAACATATTTGTTCATCAGACTTAACTCAATATTTGCGATATTACTCATGGCAATCTGTGAACAGAAGTTTAAATATCAGAATCATAACTTGTAACGTCATGAAATACCGTCCACTGACTAAACCAAATTTCAGCTGAGATTAACCATTATAGAAGAAGATTCGATTACTAGCGTCAGTTTAAATTGTAGAGGGGATAAAAATTGTTTGAAGCCAATGAATAATGCTCAGCGCAGCGTTATGTACCTACCTTTCTTATCGATTTGTGATGCAGAAGAATTAAGTACGTACGATGTAATTATATTGAAAAGGCAATACAGTTTTTAGTTTTCCCCAAATATAATAAATTGTTCTCACATATCGTTTGCGCTAGGAAGCGCAAAAACACTAGGAGTTCTAACTAAAGACCTCAGGAATATAAATTGGAGTCCTAATCAAAGACCCCAGAAGTATAAACTACCCCAAGAATATAAGAGTCCTAAAGACCCTAGGTGTTCTAATAAAAGATCCCAAGAGCCTACAAAACATCCCAAGAGTATAAAAGACCCTAGGAGTTGGAACACCAGCCTATCTGAATACTGAATAACATCCCAGGAGCGGAAGAAAAAAGTTTCGTTTATTCTAATTTTATATATAATCTTTGAATCAAAGGTTTTAGTAATATTTAATAGAGATTTTGGTGATTTTGTATTTGTTCAATTTGTCTATATTGAGATAACTCAGAATAAAAGTTATTTAAAAAATATAAAGAGAATAATCCATATTGGACTAACTGAAGCATACATTTCAAGTATATCTTTTTATCTATTATCGTTATACTATTGGCAAATTCTTGTTACAAACTGCACTTGAAGTGGCACTAACGATTAATTATAAGGATAAAGTGTATTATTACTATCATAATATACTAATTGGAATAGCTCTTTTTTACAAAGATAAAGAATTTAACTTTTGCAACTTTGTTTTGTTACTTTATGAATATGAACCAATAAACAACTCTAAAAAATTATCTCAAACCATCAACCAATCTTTTCCTATAATCTTGAAGCTCTTCGATATATGAAACTCAAGATTCTACAGAAAAACACTAGACATTCATCGTTTTGTCGGTAACGTACCTGAATCCTACATCATGTTGACTATTTATCGAAAACTTATCACTTATAGTAACTGAAGGATATTTATAATGAAGAATTCAAATTCATAACACCTCATAACTCATCAATAAAATCATACTCCTGCATGCCTGATGAAACATCGAACGATGTAACACGTTGCAGAACACCTATGGGTGTAAAAAGAGATTTTCTATTTGGCCTAAAGTGAGATACCTCTCGGTTTCCCATAGACGGTGCAATGTTTTGTTGCATGTATTTAGTGCTCTGCTTACAAACTATTAGGTGGCTATCTGAATTTGGAATCGTTGCCCACGGTCTATCGACGGAACACTACTGATGACCTCGTTGCAGAGCGAAACAGACTGTCTAGTATTTCCATCGTGTGTGGTGCGCCGACGTCAGATGTCCCAACAATCTCCGTTGAAGGATGAATGGGAATTCCACGTCATCAGATCCCATGAAACTAGCTCTGTTGAAGGGTTGATTTGTTTAGACATCAATTGTTCAATTGAATTTCTCTACGTATTTATTATATTTATCATACGCGCTGTGTCTGTTTATGTGGATTGCTGCCAATGAGTAGAGGTTTTATCTCTTTTAATTGTTTGAAGAGGATTAATTTTCAATTTATTGACAGATGATGATAGATACCAGATCATGGTGACATAAACTAGTTTATGATGTCAGTTTATTTATTTCATATTGTGTGTCTTGAAAAAAAATGTTTTTGTTCGTGTTTGAATTAATGGTAAGTGTGTAATGATACTGAAAGTTTTCTTCGTTTTGCAATTTTATAGTTTTAAAAAGGGATTGGAAACCAGCCGAAACGTTAACAAGAATGGAAATCAATCTCAAATAATTTCACATCAATATTGTAAACACTAATACCCACTAACATATATATATATATATATATTTATATATATATATATATATATATATATATATATATATATATATATATATGTTTATATGTATATATATATTTATTTATATAGTACTAATCAAAATGCAGAAGCTCTTTATTGAAATAACGCAATATAATGCAACCTGCACATTTCAGTCTGATAGGATTTCTTTTATTGTACACAAGATAATATACATTGTGCTCTCGTCTCTTCCAATGACTCGAGATATAAACTTTGGAAGCATGTTACATAGAACTTTATGAAGCAATAATTTGATATGTCGGTAACCGTCGACGAGTTGGCAAAGAAGAATTGCCAACAACGACGTCAGTTGTTACTACAGCCGTGCATCGGTTTATGTAGTCGTACATCGGTGGTTACGTCTAATTAAAATCTCTCTGTTCGATAAATTGGAGCAATTCATCGGCATTCCCTAGTCGAACGTATCCTCGATTGGTCGTAGCCACGATATCAGCAATAGGTGATAATCTCTACTGTTAGGGCCAGAACGTTTATACCGTAGTTTTCACATTAAACCGAAAAGACTGTTTCATTATTAATTATTTCCGCATATTAATGTAACCGAGAAGAAAAAAAACTCGTGAGCATCAAAGCCCCATCACTAAAGTCGTATTTTCGCGCTAAATGCATTGCGTCTTGGTGACTTTCTAACGGTTTGAATTATATTCCGAAAAATCACGCTTATAGCAAACCGAATTAAAGAGTAGAAAATTTTACTGGGAGAAAAATTCGTGAAGTGCATCGTGGTTGAGGAAAAAAGTTGAAACCAACGTAAAAACGCACCTCAACAGCAACTCAATCCACATAATAAACTTCAACCCTCTGTCGTAAAAAAAAATTACGAAATGCATCGCGTACTGATAGCGAAACATATCGGGATGCAAATTGAATGGGATGCAGCGCGGTTGAGAAAAAGAGTTGAATCCAAAAAAGGATCGTAAGTCAACATAAACTCTATGTACGTACCAAATTTCAATCCTCTAACTCAAGCTGCATAAGCTGCGGAGTTCGTAAATTTTTCAAAAATCATGTGAAACAAGAAATACGTAAAAAAGCGGTTGGAAAAATTTAACCAAATTTTGATAGTTTCGTTCTGCAACGAAAAAAAATCCCAGGTAAAAATAATTACCTCATTTGGTGGGATACAAACCGCTGGAGATGTAAATATGTATCGGAAAAGATATTTATATGAAAATTAGAAATCCACGTAAAAATGGCAGCGGTTGCGGAAATTCAAATTTTGATACTTTCGTTCTGCGACGGAAACAATCCCAGGTACATTCAGCTCATTCGACTCGATGGGAGCCTCCGGAGATGTCAATATGTACCGGGGAAAAAAATATATAGGTATATATATATATACATTATATATATATATATATATATATATATATATATATATATATATATATATATATATATATATATATATTTATATATATATAAATATATATATATATATATATAAATATATATATATATATATATATATATATATATATATATATATATATATATATATCAGACATGAAATTTTTTTAAAAATTTTGGTCTAGGAGGTCTGAAAGGTATGGAAAAAATACTACCGACTGCTTTCCTTCGATACACTGCAATAGTATGTATTTTATGGGATAAAATACGACTAAAAGGAAAGCTTTAGATCATAATATACTTGGACATGCGAAAAAATACAACAAAACTGAACATCATAATAAAAGCGATATGTTTTTGTGTATCTAATGAACCGCTTTATAAAAAGTTAAAAGACATTTGGAACTAAGGAACACGTTACACTCCAGATACTTGGCGAATGAAAGATAAGCCTAAATCTTTGTCCGATTCGACTAACACGACAGCCTTGCTAGGCGTACACATTATTTGTATCCTTATATACGTATTGTTGTTATATTAGTGAAGAATTAATTATGAGTTGAGATTAGCGGAGATGAAGTCAAGTAATTACCAGTGTTTGAAGTTTAGTAAGATACTTTATTTAAATATACAGGTAAGAGAAAAATAACAGTATATTATTATAAATTAAGTATGATTTTGAGCATGGAGAATTGATTATAATTTTCACAAATAGTCTACTAGAAATTCGTATAATGATAATCGGGGGTCGCAATGAATAACGAAATACATTTTTCAACATTTTTAGCTTTAGTTCATACAAAAAAAGGGCGATTTCAACATAAACTCTAATAAAAACTCAAATCAATTATTACAATATTTTCGGATGAATTTGATTTGATCTAGAAAAATCTACAACAAGATACAATACCATTATAGATGCATTTTTTTTTCGAAACACTTACATACAATTTAATCGCAATTATTTGCTTCCTAGTTTAGTTACCTCAAACCAATCAGTAAGATTGAATTAAGTTCATTTTTCTTTCATCATTTATTTGTTTCAATCGATTATCCTCAAATGTTTCCACATTAAATTTCTCTCAATTAACGTTAATTTATTTCATTATATTGAAACAATAGTTGAATATAGTTATTAACGTAACAAGGCCGATATGTAGCAAATAACGGATGAGGTTGGATATTGTAATCCGAGGCGCAGCCGAGGATTATAACTAACCGAATCCGTTATTTGCGTATCGGCCGTGTGTCGTTAAAAATTTTTCGTAATCCCGTTGAAAGATTATATTTTGATTCCGAAGAAATAAAAAACCCCGTACCTCACAATTCTAAAGAAAAATCCCAACGTCGTGCACTCTGGAACAGTTTGACAGTTTTATAAACAACGTCAGTTTTTTGTGTTCTCAAGTTCGCTTTAACGACGACCATGGATGAAATTGATGAAATTGAGGAACAAAATGAAATTCCTTTAGAAATATTGGGAGAATCATGTGCAGTGCAGCGAGTGTTGATTAACTGCCGAAAATAACTCAAGAGCGATATCAAAAAGAATATGAAAATTTTGAAATGTGGCGTAAAAGCAAGAATGTAAAGGTGGTTAATGAAGATGTATTATTAGCCTATGCGAAATGAAAATCAGAGGTTTATTTTCCCAACTCGCTGTGGACCAAGATTTCAATGTTGTTATTGTAAGCAGAATGATGTTTTGAAATAAATATTTGAACAAGTGATTTCTTAACGGCCGCCGGCCGTTATGAAATTATAACGGCCGGCGGCCGTTAACACTGACTTTTCAATTGTCATCTGAATACCGTTAAATCAAAATAACAGTATGGGATTACGAAAACAATTTATACGTATATTAAAAACAATAACACATGTTGAACGTTCGGTGAAATTTCACCATCTTCGGATGCTAGCTAAGTGCAAACTGATTACATTTTTCGAGTATATTCAATAACATTAAAAATGTATACAACAAATTAGGTAAAAAAGGTGGATACAGAGATGTACACAAATAATTAGTTAGAGAGGAATTTCCATTCAGAACTGAGTCAGATAGATCAAAGATTTTGAAGAGATTAGGTCAATCTTGCTATTCAAGGCCTGAATGTTTATGTTTATTAATCTGTACTGATTCTAGGAAATTTAGTTTCATTTTCTCAATTTCAGCATAATCACTTCAGATTAATGAATATAAATATTGAATATTGAATAAAGATTGACCATACAACAAGCCTCCATCTTAATATTTTCGAAATCGCGGAACTGCTTTCTGAATCGAATTCTCTCCTTAACTAATTATTTGTGGGGGAATTGTGCTCAAGATGACATACTTTTTGTTTTGAAGTATTTTAAAACTGAAAAGTGATATACAAGAAATTCAATGTAACACATTAAAAACGTTTATTAACGAAGCACAAAAATGAATCCTGACTCTACAAAAAATGAAATAATTGAAATATTTAAAAAATATACTATGTGGGTAAGATGACACACACACAGTCTAAGTTGACATATCCAATTAGCGGTGCACAATTCACATTTGAACAGCTTAGTTCTTGGTGCAATGCAAGCACATATAGTATGGCACCACATCTTACATAATTGGTAACATACCCAGTGCTCTCCTCACTTCGATTTACTATATAAATCGTTGCAATAGAGACATGCAGCATTGGACTCATCATCTTTATCATCAGCGTCCTGCATAAAATCTTCTTCGGCATCAGAATCATCCTGAAGGATCACTCGCATCACCTGCTTTCGAGGTCCAAGGCTTTATTCTATTTGAATCTATTAGACAATCCTGCCATTTTTTCAAATTCATATGCCAATTTTCTGACATCAGTAGTGCTAAAATCTAAAGAATCTCTTTTCAAAATGAAGTATATGGTCCA
Organism: Cynegetis impunctata; assembly: GCA_030704885.1. NCBI lineage: Eukaryota > Metazoa > Arthropoda > Insecta > Coleoptera > Coccinellidae > Cynegetis > Cynegetis impunctata. The sequence goes on along the minus strand of JARQZK010002898.1, from coordinate 110,887 downwards.
CTAACTGTTGTTGTATTTCTGATCCAAAAGAAGGCTTCAAACGACTAAGATTTACATAAATATTCGCATAGTGTGACCTGGGGCACATTGAATGTTTCCGAGGCCTTGAGCCATCTCATCTTGTCTTCTTTGGCGCTTTCAATGAACTTCGCCATATCTTCTTTTGGCAAATGAATGAAGCGTGGATTTGTGTTGATAATTGCCAGGAATCCTGAGAAAATTTGTTTTGAAATATTCTTACTCAACGTACTTCAGGGTAAGATGACATACTATGTTATCTTGAGCCGTTGGTTGCTATGTCATCTTTCCCTACGAGGTACAAAACGTTTGACACCTTTTGTACCTTCCAATTTTCATGATCCTTTCATTATTCTTTAGTATTCATAACGCATATTAACCACAGCTCAAATGAAAATACTTAAACTCAACCAAAACTTACCTGAAATAAATTGATCGGGACAAGCAGTTTCAGCAAAATAATATTTTCCAGCATTTAAATCGTAACAATGCATACAACCGACAAATAACGCGAGCGTATCAGTCACGTGAGTTTTGAGTGGTAACGCCACCTTTAAGCAAATGTTTAAACGACGTATAGGAGCTTGTGGCGCGTATATTTAATCAGATATCAGCACTATGTCATCTTACCTGAGTATGTCGTCTTAAGCACAATTGCCTATACATCACTGTATTTACATGTATTCCAGAAATGTAATCCGTTTACACTTCACTCACCGAAACGTAGGTCATACGTTATTTGTTTGATATACCTACGTGTAAATTGTTATTTGAGCTCTGTTTCAATATTTTATAGATTTATATCAAGAATGAGTCTTATCAATAAAGAAATATTTCATTGTGCCTGCTATTCAATACGTAATATATAGCGAAATGAACCGCATTATTCAAATTCACGTAGTGTTGTAGTTTAAATTTGTGGCAATGTCACCATGAACTAATATTTTATTCTGGACATGACCTGGTTTGAATTGTATCATAACCCAATTACGTCTAACAATGTTGAGAATTGAACAATGATTCGCTCATATTGATATAATGAAGAACTTCTACACTGTTGATAAAATGAAATAAATTTATCAAACACTTGTCTAAAAACGACATACTTAAATTTTTCGACTAGTTTCGCCTCTTAGTGCAATGTGATCATTTAGTATATATATATATATATATATATATATATATATATATATATATATATATATATATATATATATATATATATATATATATATATATATTCAATCAACTCTATATAATCTTTCTAAATTTCTTTCTTCAATATTGAAAAATATAGTAAATCGAAATCCTTATTATATCAAAAATTCTCTCGATCTAGTAGACCATCTTAAATAGTAGGGGAGCCCAAGCGGGGATTTCGGGATTTACTAAAGCGCGGCAGATTAATATACAGGGGGATACCTTGTACCCGGTTAAGTACCTCCACAAAACATGAGGCCCATATATAAGGCCGCCCGAGTAGGATACAGGATCAGATTAGTAAAAAAAAATTGACCATCAGAAATTCTCGAGCGCGTCAGATTAAGGTAGGGTGAGTTAATTACATCCTAAAAAGTGTATATTCCACTAATCTGACAAATTGAGAGTGACGTAAAGAAAGGGGAGGGCAACAAAGTTGTAAAAAAAACGCCATCTCGACATTTTCGAGCGTAGCTAAATTTTTTTTTATTCTGAAGGAAATAATTCAAGAATAATGAAAAATATATAATCTGACGATTTCCGCAAGCCGAAATAACAAAAATTCGTCGATAAAGTTAAATGCGTGCAGCTGCGTGATGCCTACATTTCCTTCTCCGCGTTTCTATTCCTCTCTCACTCTTTCTCTATGTGTGTGTGTGTGTGTGTGTGTGTGTGTGTGTGTGTGTGTGTGTCTGTGAGTGTGTGTGTGTGTGTGTGTGTGTGTGTGTGTGTGTGTGTGTGTGTGTGTGTGTGTGTGTGTGTGTGTGTGTGTGTGTGTGTGTGTGTGTGTGTGTGTGTGTGTGACTATGTGGCTCGATTATAACTTTTGAACGACTGAACCGATCGGAATCTACAAAACGGCGTTCTGAAGATTTCCCTCAAAATTAGATTTCCTGTGAATTTGAACCGATTCGGACCGAAACATTTTGAGAAATTTTGAAAAATCTCAAAAAAAATAAGAAATTTTTTTTTAAAGTGGTTTTTTTGGAATAACTTTCAAACGGCTTTATCGATCAACTTCAAAAACTAATCCGCCTTTGAGCTTGGAAAAACCACGTCGATCGCCACCAAGCTGGTCAAAATCGGTTGATTCGTTCGAGAGATATCGTGAACGAAAGAAACCCGAAAAAGTGTTTTTTCGGGATTACTCCGAAATGTTTGGTTCGATCAATTAAAATTGCAAAATTACTTATGAGGATGATGAAATTGCGTCGAATGCAGTCAATCGCGTGAAAATTGCTTGATCCATTCAAAAGTTATTCCGGTTTGAAAATTCCAAAAATAGTGTTCTATGAAACTTCTATCAGACTTTCGAGCTGGGAGACCTCCAATGCATAGAAATATTATTTCTTTGAACTCAGCGAGCTCAAAATATCACATAAATTATATTTTGAGCTCAAAAATGTCATATGTACAATTTTAAGCGCCCAGGAATGGAATTAGCGGGAAGTTGCAGGGATGGCCTTTAAGGTGAACCGTTTTTCTAATTTTTTGTCAAAGCAGGCGAATCCCTCTAGATAATGGTCAGATTATGAGACAGTACGTTTAGAACATAAAGATGAACCATATATATCTTAATCTGACGCGCTTGAGTATTTCAAAATGGCGAATTTTTTTTGCATATTATGAAAATGGCCGCGAGTTTGCGTCCCATCGAAATCGTCAGATTAGTGAATGAGAGCTTTTTTTTGGTGCACTTAACACTCCCTTAGAAAATCTGACGCGCTCGATTAAATTTTTTTTTTTCATTTTCAACCCTTACATACAACCACCCGCATCGTGCAAACGATCAGATTAACATACGTACATTATTAAAAATACGAAGGGCATTGATGCTATCAATATCTGACGCCCTCGAGGATGTCCATGCAACAGTTTTTTTTACATATTTAAAAATCTATAGCCGCTTCCTCCACCGATGTAAAGGTATCTATCATATAACATTTTTTTCTTCTTATCATCTAAGCTTGGCAACCCAATAGGTCTCTACGACGCTCGAGTAAATCCCCATTTAGCATCGTGGGCTCCCCTACTAAAAACTTTGAAAATACCTAACAATTACAAATTTTTCTCATTAGATGTTGTTTCTCTTTATACCAATATTCCAAATTCTTTGGTTCCAATAATAATTAATGACAAATGGAATATTATCAAAAATTATACAAATATTCCTAAAACCGATTTTATAGAAGCAATTCAATTTGATCTTGGTACAAACTATTTTCAATATGAAAATAACTTCTACCAACAGTGTTATAGCTCAATTAGTTTTAGAATATTTAGAAGAAAATGTATTAAATAATTCGAATGAACGAATAATAACTTTCAAAAGGTATGTTGATGATTGCCTTATAATAACATCAGAAGAATTTATTGATGATATTCTCAAAAAATTCAACGACTTTAATAGAAAATTACAATTTACTCTAGAAAAAGAAACGAACAATACATTAAATTTCTTGATATTACTCTCATACACAAAAACAATGAAATTATCACAAAATGGCATAGAAAAGAAATTTTTTCACAAAGAACATTGAACTACAACAGTACACATCATTTGTCACAAAAAAAGAGCTTAAGAATCGGATATATAGACAAAGCACTTAAACTTACTTCACCTACACACAGACATGAAACATTACAAGATGTCTATAAATTACTCATAAAAAACGATTACCCAATAAAACTTATACAGAAAATCACTAAAAATAGAATTCATAAACTGTACAACACATTAGAAACATCAAAACAAGAAAATATTAACAAAAAATATATTTCTCTTCCATATATTCCTCATTTAAGTAATAAAATTTCACAAATTTTAAATCCACACGATATTAAAGTAGCCCACACCGCACAAAATCAAATTAAACAAATATATTCTAAATTAAAAAGTAAAACACCTCTTCTGCAAAAATCTCATGTTGTTTATAGTATACCCTGTAATAATTGTAATAAATCATATATAGGACAAACTTTTCAAAATTTAGAAGAAAGATTGAAAGCACACAAATATACCAGAACACAAACCACAGCACTAATAAAACATAAAAACAATGAGAATCATACTTTCAATTTTAATAGCACAAAAATTTTAGAAATAGAAAAAGATCAAAAACGCAGAGAAATTTTAGAAATGTTACATATTCAAAAAAATTTAAATGAAGTCGTAAATGATAGAACAGATATCAAACATTTGAGTTCAATATACGCAGATTTAATTCTTTAATTTTTCTAAGAAAATATAAATCAAAACAAAATAATTCAACAAACAAACTCTAACCACAACAACTCATCTTCTTAGACAAAATCTAAACATCTAGAATTTTCAATTTTTCTAGAAAGAAAGTATAGTTTAGAACATGTGATCTCCAAAATCACAAGTAATGTCTTTTTAAAGACAACAATCAAATATTTTAAACCTATTTTGTACATTACGTGGGTGAAGGTTTCTGTGGTTCCCTTCCTATCTAATATCAACGGACCTGTCTGTTGATATTGGACTAAATAGCACGTAATTAATAACTGAAGACGGCCACAGCCGCAATGAGAAATTTTTGAAAAAAAGATAAATAGTACCCTATTATTATTATTCTTTGACTCTTCAAAATCAAAATAATTTGAACCTATTTTGAACATTACATGGGTAAAGGTTTCTGTGGTTTCCCTTACCATCTAATAATAACAAATTTGAATGTTAATATTGGACTGAATAGCACGTAATAAATAACAAAGAACGGCCACAGCCGAAAAATTTTAGTGAAACAGTAGTCTGTTTCTATTCAAATTTTTCAAATCAATAAATGTCAAAGAAATTTCAATTTTTTCAAAAGTTTTGATAAAGCCACGAATGTCGTGGCGAAACGTCAACTTTTTAATAAAATCGAGTTTTTTAAGATTCAACAAGCCTGTTATTGCTAATAATTATCAAGAAATTATAAATATATATATATATATATATATATATATATATATATATATATATATATATATATATATATATATATATATATATATATATATATATATATATATATATAAATAGCAGAAACCTTGGACGAGTTATTACTCTACATGACATTGCTTCACTATTTGGTCAAGCTTATCTAAAAGTGGCCACTGTATAAAATGCTATTAGTGGATATAAAGCGACAGGAATAGGACCATTTAATTCTTCAATATTTTCGGTTGATGATTTTGAGGCTTCTGCCACCACGGAGACATATATAGCTACACCAACACCAGAAGTTAATACAGTAAACCTAAAAAAGAGGCCCTATAGATATACAACAGCCATCAACCTCGACAGTTATTTCATGGGATTTGAAGTCACTATAAACGCCAAACAAATAATACGAAGGAAACCTCAACAATGAAGGAGTAGCGTGTTGGCTTCCCTTGTAAGGTACCTCGAGCAGAACCAACATCTAGACGACCTAGTAAGAAACTTCCATAGCCTGTTAATCCTAGCACTCGTGTTAAATATGCTCTCGAAGAAAATTGATTTGAAAAACTTAAAGAACTTAAAAAAGAACAGAAAAAACGCGATGAAGGATTACAAAAGGCGAAAGAAAAGAAAGTTGATAAGAAAGATGTTAAAGTAAAGCAAAGAAAATAGTAACTAAAAAATGGTACTGTAATCACTGTACCATCTAGTTGCATTTTTATCAACAACCTGTATTTCTTTCATAATATTGTTTCATTTTGTAGAGGTATCTCGTCATCCTACCCACATTATTTCGTCAACTTAACTACACCTGCGGGTAAGATAACGAACTGAATACGTTTAGTATATATATATATATATATATATATATATATATATATATATATATATATATATATATATATATATATATATATATATATATATTGTCAGTATTCTTCGAATCATTTAGACCAGCGAATATTTTTAATATGGAGCCTCTTATATTTCAGATTATATAACTCATGTATGAATGAGCCAATAGAATCCCTGAATTTTGCATAACGACTGGGTATAGATAAGTGAATATACCCTTGACGACGTGATATAATCGTTTTGGTGTTTCGCCTCGTGTCAAAATGTGAATATTTTCATGTAGACGGTTATATAATCTTAACGAATACCACTCGAGCAATCGAAAATAATCAATTATACTGACCTCGTCACTCGGCGTATTTTTTTAAAACACCACTCGAGCTGCGCTCTCGCGATGTTTCGCAAAATACGTCTCGTGACTCGGTAGTATAATCGATTATTCTCGATGCTCTTGTGATATTATTACTGAGAATAATTTTCAGATAGCACTCAAGTTCATTGTTCTTTGTGTATTAATGTTTATAGTAATATTATGCTCAGTAAAACCCTAGGTGTGATGGCACTTCATATATCAGTAAAGTGTTGGAATTAACTCCCAATGCATATTACCTAGTCAATTAGGTCATGTTCATTTTGAAGTCATTGTTTTCAATCCATTAATTTAACAACTGTTTAAACTTCAGCCGCGTAATTTTCACCAAATTGCCTCAGCAAAGCAGTAACAAAAGATCTCCGTTGCATTTGCAATGTACTTCCGGAAAATATAAACATTTTAGGAATAAAGATAACCGTTCAACTCCTGAAATTTGTTTCAATTTCCGGAATTCCGGTTTAGGTGTAGGAAATTTGAATCAACGGATTCGTTGGATGTGCATTCTAAAATCATAAGCATGAATTTTCCTGTTTTCGATAATGGAAAAGCAAAAGCATTAACTTGGATTTGCGTGAAAATCTCATTTGCATTTCTTATGCGAGCGATTTCATAAATCCACTTGATTTATTCATAGAGTGATTGCATTTTTCATGGCAAAGGCCTACAACATAGTTAATTATTGCGAATAATATGCAAGAATGTAAGTATTAAAAAACCGTCAAACTTGTTTTCTATATGAAAAAATTTAGGGCGTTTTAAATGTTATCGTTTATAGGATATAATGAATTTATTACTAAGTAGGGCAGAGTGGGGTCACTTCATAAGGATGTTTTTCAAACCATCGTATGGTCCTACCAAAGAAAAACTTGAAGAAGGATTTTTCTCAAATCAATAGTTTATTTATTTGACCGCTTATTAGGATCGACAAACTCTGGCTAATCAGTTGTTTACCAGAATCAAATTCTAAAGGATGAAGTTTATAAGTTAATTCAGCATGTATTACCTTAATATAATTCTGTATTCAAAAAACGAGATGTTGTACAGAATTATATTGAGGTAATACATGCTGAATTAACTTATAAACTTCATCCTTTAGAATTTGATTCCTATGACGATCACGTTAGAGGTGACATAAGTAAACTTATATTTGAAAAGTTCAAAAATCAATCCGAAAAAACTAAACATTCTCGAACAAAATCAAAAAGTAACGTTAGACTCAAATGTGCATCAATCAGAAAGATCCCGAGAATTCAGTGACAGAATCATAAACTACAGCGATACTGAATTTCCTAATTCCGAAGTCAGTCTGAAAAAGGATATAAATTCATTCCAAATAGTATTGATAAAAACGCGAAAGAATTATTAGCTGTTGAATCTATTTTAGCTTTGAAAAATACTGATGAACCAGCGTTAGCCGAATTCAAAATTTCAAAAATTCTTAGAAGCCATCAGGTTCAAAATAAATATTAAGATGACATAAAATCCTTGAAACAGAAAATTGCAATTTATAATTTAACTATCACTAAAGTAGATAAATCTGATGCGATAGTAGTTCTCTCAAGAAATGATTATGTTTCCAAAATCAATTTTCTTCAAACGGAACAAATTAAAGAAATATCAGTCGATCCAACAAATAAATTTTAAAAAGTTGTTAGACGAGCCCTTCAGGAAATTTCCCGAAATACACTATCAAAACCTAGTTTTTCAATAATACATATGAACCGTGGAACTCCTAAACTTTACGGATTGATAAAAAACCACAAAGAAAATAATACGACCTGTAATTTCTCACATAAATAGCCCAACGTATAAATTAGCGAAAGCTCTGTATTTCACATTCAGAAAATTAACTAATTTCACTCCAAAATATACAGTTAAGAACTCTGTTGATTTAGTACACAAACTGAAAGACTTTGTAACTCCTACTAATTCTTTTCTTGTTAGCTTCGATGTTGATAATATGTTCTCCAATATACCAGCAGATGAGTGTTTACTACTTGTCTTAGATATTTTGCAACAATCCACTATGGATATTATTCAAATAAATGATATTATTTTCTCATTAGATATATGTCTTAGTCTAAATTACTTCCAATTTGATAACAAAATTTTTGAACAATCTAGTGGGCTGGCTATGGGTTATCCCTTAAGTCCGCTTATTGCAGACATTCTCATGTCACATATACATAGAGAACATAATATTCAATTCTGCAAAAGCATCACATATAAGTTTTTGGCATAGATACTTTGATGATGTAGTTGCTTGTTTTAAGGGCACCGCGAGCCAATTAGATCAGTTTTTGAATTATACTAATAGCATTCACCCAAATATAAAGTTTGAAATTGAAGAAGAATCAGATCGACAGATAGATGAAATGATAAACAAGAAACGTAGTTAACTAGCGTATGACAGCATATATCCTCAATCGAAAGTAGAAAAATCGGAAAAATTCACATCTTTAACATATTTTGGTCCTCTAACAGAAAAAGTTGCTGATGTCATACCTAAATGTAATATTAAAATTGCTTTCAAACCTAAGACAAAACTCTCAGGATTTTTATTCAATGCCAAAGATATCACTTCAAAATTTGAAAGTTCAGGAGTTTATATGTTGATTTGTCCTGTGTGTATAGGTCAGACTGGTCGATCGTTCAAGACAAGATTTAAAGAACACAAACAATCTTTTTTGAAAAATAAAACAGATTCAACGTTTTCAAATCATTGTCGTGAAAATCACCACCCGTTTCCACAAATAGATAACTTTCAAATTATGCACAAATTATCGAAAGGAACCAATAAACTTACTTACTTAGAAGCATAAGAAACTCAATCATAATGCAAAAGATATCTTGCTGAACGAACAGATTGACTTGGTATATTCTCCTATATTTAGTGTATTCAAACAATAGTGATTTTTCTAAGAACATTTCATTGTACCAATTTGGGAAATCCACATCTATTAGTCCTTCTTGAAATGTGTTCCTCTTGTCTATTTAGGTACCTGCAATAATTCTTTCCCACCCGTGAGCGCAAATCTGTAATTATGTATTCAGTTCTGAACTCAATCTGCCCGATGATGGTCTAGTGACCGAAATTGCAATCGCAGTGTAATATGTTTCAAAGCATTTTTGTGATAATAAACGTAGTAAATTCAAGTTTTGTTTTTGTTCATCATGTTAAATTATCACGTAGTAACGACGGATTCCATCAACTATTTAAATTTACTTTATTATGAAAAAAGGAATATGGCTCATTAGACCCCACATGAGGGGTCTATTGAACTACCCAGGGGTCACCTAAGCCAATGGGTTATACAAACCCTTACACATTAATTCACATGAAATATAAGGAACAATAAGATATCAGAATTACTTAGACTCCTTATAGAAACAAAAAGAAAACTTGAATCAACATCTAATTGAAAAAAGTATCTTATTTAGTTTAGTCACTCTTACAGTTCATGCAAAAATAAACTGCATGACACCAGAAGTGTTCCTAATGTGAGACTATTATCTGCTACTATTGCACTATATCCACTATTCTCCTGGGACACTGCATGACAGAATTTGTTTTTTCTTTACATTTTTCTTCTTATTCTTCTTGTTAGTCTCTTTATTAATTTGTTTATCATAGTGATTATCTGTATCAACCTCTGAGGAACTTTCAAAAACCACCTTTTTCTTGGAATTTTTTATCTTCCTGCTAGTTTTTCTTTCATATTGTCATAAAGTAAGCGCATCTTTCCGGGAGTGTCGGTCAAAACAGCACAACTTCTATTTTAGCCTTTTGTTTGCTTTATGGGCCCTACTTTCGGTAACGTTCTCACAAACTCTGGTGAAAATGGGAAATTATAGTCTCTAGATGAACATGACATTTCAGTTTGAAAAACAAATGATAAATATTCATAAATATATAAAACATATATAGACATTAAATCCATATTTCTGTATACACCTCTGCATGAGTCTCTTTACTTAATTTTGCTAATAGTTCTATATTATCACCCCAAACAATGATTCCAAATCTGATGACTGATTCACAATTTGCATAATACAATATTTCACAGTGTCTTCATTCATATACTGTGCAAATCTCTATTCCATAAACAATACTGGCTAATATTAAACATACTTACTTCATATGTATCTCCCAGTCCAGAGATTCATCTATTTGTATGCCCACGAGTTTTGTACTTGATAGGTACCAGTGCTACAATGTTATTTTCAAGAGTAGTACTGCATGGTATAGATTTTTGTGATTGTTAGGTACGAAATAATACTAAATTATTAGATGTATTTATTGCTAACTTCTTAGAAAACCAATTACGTGTTTCAATGAAGAATTTTTCAGATTGCTCAATTATATCAGTTGAAGTAGTTGAACTATTTCCATTATTCAGATATTGGTGACAAAAACATAACTAGTGATGAAGTATTTATAGAATAACAACGGTAGATCATTTATGTAAATTAAAAATAAGATTGGATTATCAGCAATAGTTCCCTGGGTTAACCTACACCAATGAAAGAAACTTCAGATTTTACGTTATTTTCAACAGTGACTTGTTGCTGTCTATTTGAGAGGAACTACCGTATTCAAGCATTAGTTTTGTAGTGCAGTCATTGAAGCGTAAAATAGGTTTTTCCTCCGAAATTTTTTACTATCAACCGATTTACATGAAATTTTGGAATTAGGCTTATCTTACCCTTAACTTTAAGAGTGATACTGACCCGAATTCCGTTTTTTATTTTTAAGGGGTGAAAACAACCCCTTAATGGAAAAAATGACATTGAGCCATTTTATCGACAGAAAACGTGTTTAATAATAAGGAGTCAAATTGTGAAGTGTTTTCTAACACAACAACCTCATGTTGAACTCATTTTCATCTCCTTGAAAACCGTACAACCCTTGCAAAACAACACAAATTGAGAAAATTTACAAAAAATTAATTGCTCCTTCCTTTGCAGACGGAATTATGCTGGTCACGTTATATAGCATACATATTTAAGAAATTCGTTATGGAAAAACGGAGCACCCACAGTAGACCACCTGGCTTTTTCGTGGTCGACCCATCGAACAATAAACATACTTACCTTTGTGTTATATATTCATATATGAACGTTGGTATGTATTCATGCCTATGTTCCCAAGATATTTATGCCATATATATATATATATATATATATATATATATATATATATATATATTTATATATATAAATATATATAAATATATATAAATTAATATAAATATATATATATATATATATATATGTCTATAAAATATATTACCTATATATATATATATATATATATATATATATATATATATATATACATATATATATTTATATATATATATATATATATATATATACATATATATATATATATTATATATATATATATATATATATATATATATATATATATATACATATATAAGCCAATAGCTTTGGGTCTATAAATATTACTGTGTACTTTCACTTTACTCCAAAAATTCACGCTCCGAAATATTTAGTTTACTAAGTAGAAAAAAATACGATTAGTTTTTGGGCCATAACTCCTTCAATTTTGAAGCTATCACAACTTATAGAAAACCATTTTGAATGTAATTAAAAGAGCTGAAACTTTTTCCGTTTTTTCATTACGGTATGTAGTGAAAAACCTTTTATTTTGAATCGGTGAAGGGTCAAAGGGCTCGAGAGAGATTGTGATTGTGATTGCGCTACCGCGCGCTTATTAAACAATCATATCTCCGTCAATTTTCGTTTTTTTGTCAAAAAAAAACCTAAATTTTTTATTATTATTCTTTTTTACGTAACTTTCATTATTTTTGAGATATTATGAAAAGAAGGTGGTTTTTTAAAAAAAATTTTTTCTTAAAATCGTGATTTTTTCGAAAAATATGTGTTCCAAAGCAGCCAAACTGCTAGAATCCATCAAACTCTTTATATTTAAGGTAATTCTAGACGGAATACGATTAATTTTAATTTAGGTGGAAATGGCACTTATAAAACCCATTGATTTAAAAAAAACCATTAGATGTTCCTCTTTTTTTCATTACAGCTCACTCATTTTACGAACAAAAGACTTTTAACAGTGCTCATTTTGAAGCTTATTTCAAGTACTATAAAATCCTTTTTAATTATACATTTCATGAATACATCGATTAAATTTCAGACAAAATAAAAAACGGCTTTGATCTTCAATATCTCACTTAATATTGCACTTAGAACACTCTATAAAAACCCAATTTGTAAATTTTTTTACCTGCTACAATTTTGTTATATCTGAAATGCATATTTTTGGAGACATTTGCAAAAAACCGTTGAAAATTGTGGGAAAATTATTGGGTTTCTGAAAAAAACTTTATAGAACATATTTTGCTTGAAATTAGGTATTCTATCGATTTCCGAGGTTATTTAAAAAAAAATTCCACCACCGAAAAGGCGTGGCAACCACGGTGGTCGGGTCAATATTACTTTTGAAGTTAAGGGTAAGATAAGCCCAATTCCAAAATTTCATGTAAATCGGCTCATAGTAACAAATTTCTGAGCTACAAAGCTTCAACGACTGCACTATTTCCCCTAACACCATGAATAATCCATTTTCAGCAGAAAAACATCATTGAGACAATCATAAGTCTTTCTAAGATCGATGAAAAGACCTAAATCTAAATTTTTGTTTTCTAATTTTCTCAAATTGATGAACTAATAAACAGCTGTATCAGTAGATCTCTCTCGCAAATATTCTGCATGACCTGGATATTCACTTTCATGTTATTATTCGACAAAGATATCATGTATTTACAATGCGAGTTTATTGAATTATTGAAAAGTAAATGTATTTTTAAGTAATTAAGTAATATTCGTTACTTTACAATAAGTTCATATATTTCGTATATGCAGCTGTAAGAAAATGTTTGCCGAGACTGTTAACAGAATTCGTTAGTTGGCTCAAATATAACTCACAGAACGTAAAATATATCAATATCTCTCCACCAGTGCAGAGAAAATTAAATTTACATGGAAAGCGTTTCTCCATGATTAAATCATCTTCACTATAGCGAGCACCTAACCGCTGCAGCCGCCGCCTATGATCTCTTGCAACGAATTAAGCACCGTTTTCTATTTTCTTTGTTGCAATATCCTGGCTTTATGTACATCTAAATGTGCATTTTCTTATGAAAACTCGCAGCAAGACGTGACTAGCTTACTTTCAATTAAATTTAAAAGAATGTATTCTGCAAGTCTGCTGGTAATTGATGTACCTAGGGTATCCGCACAACGCGCCTGGATAGTCGCCGGTAGCCTAGATGGTAGAGTTAAAAACCGCTAGATACTCGCACGTCGCGCCGGTAGATGGTAGCTGGTCATACGGAATGTGTGGTTGGAATGGATGATTCAAGTAGTGACAGTAATGATTTTTATTTATTAGAAAACAATGCTACAAAGTGGTTCTTACAACAGAAAGCTGAAAAAAGGTTTACTGTACAGGCTGTCCCATTTTCGATGTCCTTACGGGGTAACTCGGTTATTTTTAAAGATAGAGATTTGCGGTTTTCGCGAACGTTGGCTACTTTTTTGTGAATCTCACGATACCGTAAACAAAATTTTCAGAGCTTGCTTTGTTTTTGAGATACAGGGCGAAGTTGAAAATATTGCATTTTGGCCCCCGCCTTGTATCACAGCTATCTTTCAACTTATAGGAAAAGTAAAAACTGTGTTTTATAGACTTTTTTACGTAGAATCCAGTGGCGTAGTGAAATGAGCTGTCATTGTTCAGATATAACCCAAAGTTATATTTTTTTAAATGGGACACTCTATATATTTTTCCATATTCAAAACATAAATGCTTCGAGCTCTTTAAAAATATATAATACTTTTATAATATTTCAAGTATTAGCCCTGTATTTAGATAAATTTCATTTTTGTTATAGCAAGTCAAGACAAATATCACTTTAGTAGAACGTTTAGCGCAATAAACAAATATCACTCTCATTTATATATGGTAGCATGGAAAGTATTCATTAAAAAAATATTATTTAATATAAGTTACTAAACAAAGATTAATTTAAAAATTATTATAACAGAAATTAAAACTTATATGAAACACTGCTACAAAACAAAGCTCTATTATTTTTCGGTTGAAAAATATTTTATGAATATTGTTCAAATTGCTGTCCATTCTGTTGAAGACACAATCGATATCTGCTGAGGATAGCTACAATCGACCGCAGTAACAACAAAGGTCTTACGCGTAAGAATTCGAAAGCTTCTCTCGTGGCATTCATGAGAGCATCTCGATTTTCTTGCCGCGTGTGGTTTATTTTATTTTTCATAAAGCCCCATATGAAAAAATCTAATATCGATAAGTCAGGGGACCTTGGTGGCCAGTTAATGGGAAACATTATTACCAATCCACTGGTTTTGGAATCTTTCATTAAGAAAAGCCCTAACGGACCTGCCTTAAGTCAAGGTGCGCCATCTTGTTGGAAATAACTGTGTCCGTATTGAGCCAACGGAATTTCGTCAAGTAGTTCACAAAGACAATCATCCAAAATTTCCAAAATGCGGTATGCCAATCTTCCTCCAAAAACGAAACAAGATACATTGAAGCCGCGAATCTGCCTTGCTGTTGACGAGCCACCGTAACGTGCTCATTTTCATTTGACCAATAACGATGATTATTTCGATTAAAAATGCCAGCGCTACTTATATAGCTTTCATTCTCCCGTCTTTTGTATATACCAACTACAAAACTCAATGCGCTTCTCAGCATCACCTGGGTGCAGATGATGTATAGTTTGAGGTATGTAGGGGGTATATTTATGCATTTTCAATATCTTCGAAACTCTTGTCAAACAAATTCTCTGCAAGAAGTATTTTTGTTCTCTTCTACCTTTGCGAGGACACTAATTTCAACATCTTCAGCATTTTCTTTCCTATAACTTTTTGGTCTAGGCTTTTCAAAAGATCCAAAATTTTCCAAATTTCTTTTTAGTCTGCCAAATATTCTCCTACTCGGTTGTCTCCTTTAAGGAAACCTAAATTTCCTATCTTATTATCTTACTGACACCCAGTAAATGGGTAATAGTAAATACTTTTCAACATAGAGGTCCATCGCTTGATTTGGATTGAAACCTACTTGGTAATATATCCCAACCATATATAATTTTTCGTAATTTTGATATCTTGGATTATCATTCGCCATTGTGAGAAAAATTTGTTAACTTTGACAGGTAGGTGACAGGACCTATATACATTCTGCACTTGCTCTTTTTCCATAGCTACCTACTAATTAGGTCCACAGCGTTCATGGTCGATAAAGAGTGTTTCATAAGAGTTTAAATTTATTGTTTTGTCAAATTATTTAGTGACCCATACTGAATAATATTTTTTTAATGAATAGGTACTTTCCATGCTAACCATATACGAAATGAGAGTGATATTTTTTTTAATTGCGCTGAACGTTCTACTAAAGTGATATTTGTCTTGACTTGCTATAAACAAAAATGAAATTTATCTAAATACAGGGGCTAATACTTGAAATATTATATAAGTATTATATATTTTTAAAAAGCTCAAAGCATTTATGTTTTGAATATGGAAAAATATACAGAGTGTCCCATTTAAAAAAATATAACTTTGTGTTATATCTGAACAATGATAGCTCATTTCAAAAATCTCACTACGCCACTGGATTCTACGTAAAAAAGTATATAAAACACAGTTTTTACTTTTCCTATAAGTTGAAAGATAGCTGTGATACAAGGCGGGGGCCAAAATGCAATATTTTCAACTTCGCCCTGTATCTCAAAAACGAAGCAAGCTATGAAAATT
The DNA here is from genome assembly GCA_030704885.1 of Cynegetis impunctata. Taxonomy (NCBI): domain Eukaryota; kingdom Metazoa; phylum Arthropoda; class Insecta; order Coleoptera; family Coccinellidae; genus Cynegetis; species Cynegetis impunctata. The sequence continues at coordinate 94,646 of JARQZK010002898.1, read as the reverse complement.
TTGTTTACGGTATCGTGAGTTTCACAAAAAAGTAGCCAACGTTCGCGGAAACCGCAAATCTCTATCTTTAAAAATAAGCGAGTTACCCTGTAAGGACATCGAAAATGGGACAGCCTGTACATCCTATTAATCAAAAAAGACAAGAATTTAGAGAGTATCATCATTTATTCAAAGAGCTGTGTGATTATCGCGATCGTTTCTTTTCGTATTTTAGAATGAAACGGAAAACTTTTTAGGTCCGAAATTTTGCCACCCGATATAAAGAACATCAACATTCTTTCAAATTAAATAAAGAAATTTCAAATTTTGCGAAACAATTTCTATAGATTCAAGTCACTCTTTTCCAGGCATATATAATATAAACATTTCACATACAGCTCCGAAAAGTAAGAAACCAAATATTTTAGAGTACATAGAATATATATATATAAATATAATGAAAATAACCCAGTCAATTCGTTGAATGATCAAACATATGTAAGGAATTCTCCAATATTTGACCCCTTCTAGATTAAATTTATGTTGTTAGCAAGTTCTTCATTTATATAGGTTAAAATTTGATAATACCAGTAATTATAATCTTTCAACTCCTTGCTTTGTATGCCTACTATGACCGACACTGTACAGGCTGTCCCATTTTCGATTATTTTTGAAGATAAAGATTTGCGGTTTTCGCGAACGGTGGCTACTTTTTTGTGAATCTCACGATACCGCAAACAAAATTTTCATAGCTAACTTCGTTTTTGAGATACAGGGTGAAGTTGAAAATATTGCATTTTGGCCCCCTTCCTGTATCACAGCTGTCTTTTAACTTATAGAAAAAGTAGAAAACTATTTTTTATACACCTTTTTACGATGAATCTAGTGGCGCAGTAAGATTTTTGAAATGAGCTGTCATTGTTTAGGTATAACCCAATGTTATAATTTTTTAAATGGAACACTCTGTATATTTTTCCATATTCAAAACACAAATGCTTTTCAAAAATATATAATACTTATATAAAATTCTAAGTATTAGCCCCGTATTTAGATAATTTTCTTTTTTTAAGGCAAGTCAAGACAAATATCACTGTAATAGATCATTCGGCGCAATAAACAGAAATATCACTTCCATTTGTATAGCATAAAACGAAAAGTTTTCATCAAAAAAATATTGTTTAATATTTGTTATCAAACAATTTGACAAAAAAATAAATTTAAACTCTAATGAAACACTATTTATCGACTATATAAGCTCTGGACCTAATTAGTGGGTGGCTATGAAAAAAAAACCGAGTGCAGAATCTTTATAGTTCCTGTCAAAGCGTACAAATTTTTCTTACAATGGCGAAAATCGAGATGCTTCGATGAATGCCACGCAAGAAGTTTTCGAATACTTGGTATAAGACTTTTTTTTAAACTGTGATTGGCGCTCTCCTCAGAAGATGTCGGCTGTGTCTTCAGCATTCGAACAATATTTACAAAAAATTTTCAACAGAAAAATAATAGAGCTTTGTTTTGTAGCAGTGTTTCATAAAAGTTTCTATTTTCGTTATGATAATTATTAAATGCATCTCTGTTTAGTAACTTATATTAAATAATATTTTTTAATGAATACTTTTCATTCTAGCCTATATGAATGGAAGTAATATTTTTGTTTATTGCGCCGAACGATCTATCAAAGTGATATTTGTCTTGACTTGCCATAAAAAAAGAAACTTATCTAAATACGGGGCCAATACTTAGAATATTATATAAGTATATGTAAAATTATACAGAGTGACAGCTCATTTCAAAAATCTGCCCACGCCACTGGATTCTACGTAAAAAAGTGTATTAAAGACGGTTTTTACTTTTTCCTATAAAAGACAGCTGTGATACAGGAGGGGGGCCAAAATGCAATATTTTCAATTTCGCCCTGTATCTCAAAAACGAAGCAAGCTATGAAAATTTTATTTGCCGTATCGCGAGACTCACAAAAAAGTATCCAACGTTCGAGAAAACCGCAAATCTCTCTCTTTAACAATCAGCGAGTAAGGACATCGAAAATGGGACAGCCTGTACAATGCAAAAATATTCATTCGCTTGAAAATGTATCAGTACTACGAACCTGCTGTCGCAAACAATATAATGAAAATAGTGATACAAAAAACAAAGTAGTTTTTCA
>JARQZK010002898.1:0-87500 GCA_030704885.1 Cynegetis impunctata | reverse complement strand
TTTTTGTGGATTAATAAGAGAATATTTGTATTTAAAAAATTAATACCCTAAATGAAGGTTTTCTTAATGCATGACACATTTTCGTGTATACTACTTGTAGTGGCTTTATTTGCAGCTAAGTGAAAACTAAATTGACGAAATAGTTTTATAACCCTGATTAGAGAATAAGCGCTCTGAAAATGTGAATGGAATTGTTAAATAATAGGAAGATATCCACGTAGATAAGTGTGCTGATTAAAAAGCTCATTAGTATTTAGTTTCTCTCTTGACTAATCTAATCTACCTACTGTTGTAGGAGGAAAATATCCATTTACGTTTCTTAGAGTGAAGTGTGACTGTGATGCTTCTAAGTGGAATGTTTCCTTTAAAACTACTCGTATAGAAAGGAACGTGCCGATTATGATGCTTCCTAGTGATAACTTTTTTTACAAAATAAAATAACCTAACCTATATTGAAAAATGACTGATTACGATGGTTCTTGGTGAAAAGCTAACCTATTCTTATTCAACCTAACCTTCTCATGCATTGGAAAATGAACTTCTTAGTACAAAGTTTTTCTACGAGCTAACGTAACCCAACCTTCCCTTCTCGTATGTTGTAAAATGGGACGATTACGATGCTTCATCTTTTAAACTTTCTTCATAAACAGACTTGTGTTTGCTCTTTTGGTAACGCCAATATTACCTGACTTAAATGCGGGTAGAGACGAATAATGTCTTGTGAGATATATAAATTTAATGAAATGTGAAATATAGCTGCAGCTTTTGAATATCCAAGTTTCTCAAAACTCACAAATGCCAAATTGATTTCAATTCTTCAAAAGTTTTGAGAAAGTCACGAATTTCGTGACGAAACTTTAACTGATATATATATATATATATATATATATATATATATATATATCTATATATATATTATATATATATTATATATATATATATATATTATATATATATATATATATATATATATATATATATATATATATACAATATATATATATATAATATATAATATATATATATATATATATATATATTTATATACATATATATATATATATATATATATATGATATATATACCAGGGTTTTTGTATTTTATAGGGCACAAATATATAAAAAATCCTAAATATATATATATATATATATATATATTTATATATAAACCAAATTAAAGAAATTACAGGAAAATCTTTGCAGACAAATTTAAGAGTAGCTGATGACAACATTGGAGATAATTAGTGTTCACAGACACGCGTAACACTCTTCGGAAATGAAGAACAGACTATCGAAAAATAACGTTAAAACAATTTGTGAAAATAAAAGAGACTTCAAGTCATTCTCGGTCAATAATAAAGAAAAATCTAACAACAGATTATCGAAAAATAACGTTAAAACAATTTGTACAAATAAAAGAAACTTGAAGTCATTCTTGGTCAATAATAAAGAAAAATCTAACATGGGAGAAAACAGTGTACAAAACACGACGATTGTCCTGCTTTCTATATTGGACAAACAGGAAGGAATATAAAAATTCCTGTTGAAGAACATACAATTTCAATTTTACAACATAAAAATACCACTGGCTTCTCCGAACATTGTATAAAATTTAATCATTTCCTGGATTTCAACAAAACCCAATTGTTACATTCAGGTAACAAAGAAAAGCACCTTGACCTTCTTGAAATTCTCGAAATAAGTTCCGCCCATAATAGTCAATTACCATTGCAAACGAACAAATTTATTTTCAGGTATCACCTTTGCTATTGTCTGTTTTATAAAATAAGATGTAATACTCTCCTGCAGTCAGTCTTGATAATGAGTTCATAACTCAAAACATGTCGACTATTCGTTACTGCTAAATAGAGTATCTAAATATTTTTATTTAGTGAAACATAAGCCAAATGTGTTTTATTTTAAAGTTTGTACTTTATTCTTTATGATGTTTCACCAAGTGATGTGCGAGAATTCAATCTCAGTTATATATATTTAAATATATATATACAGGGTGTCCCACCGGGAAAGATCGCGATCTGTATATCGAAAACTACACATAGGAAACTTTTGAAAATTTGACAGTATACTAATGTTGATAGGGGCAACTCGACTAAAATATTTTCAAGATGGTGGTACTTCCGGTTATACCGGAAGTACTCCTCTTTAAGCAGCACAAAAGCCTGAGGGATAATTTGGTGCACAGAATTTGAGATATTGAATATAAACCATTTACATGTAACAGTGTATATAAATTCAAATCGTAGTACACTAATAGACTGTTAGCATCAATCCAATGTTTATTCTTACTCATTGGATACCCTATATATTAATACATTTTTAGATTCTACGTAAGATCTAGGCAGATTTTATGTATAATGTCCTATACCTAAGTCTAAGCGTTTTTGACATATTTAGGTTTACTATGTCAAAACTGACGATATGGAACCTAATATAATTATCAATTGTTTCTATAAGGATCCCGAACATTACTTAATATAATTGGAAATAATCGGTGGAATTCTACATAGAAAATCGGACTCGGTTAGAAAGAATCATACTTGTTAATGATTGATGGTTTAAATGAAACATTGTGCTATTACTAATGTAGCAGCAGCTTAAGGAACCTCAGGGGAAGGAATCCAATTAGAGTAAACTGAATCCACCTTTAGCTGACATAATTAAGGCGATATATATTCTTTATACTTGATCACTCATTACTTTACTTGTAAAGGTGGATATTAGAAACGCATTGGATCATGTCGATATTACGTGAAGAGTCCGGAGATGTGGATGCTTGTTGCACGCCCAGACCAATATATAACAACCTCATGGAATTATGCGGTTATCTATAAGCGGATCAAACCTTCTTGAATGTAGGAAATCGCACCTCTGTTATTAACCAAGGCTCACTCTGTGAAGATAAGCGTCCGTATGTAAGGCACCTCGTTAGAGCTGGAATAGTACAAGAATCCTCGCTTGAAACCTGTCGAAAATCGTAAGTTGCGTCTCAAGGACAGATGGTGTATTAAGCACTACTGTATAAGATGATAGAGAATTATAGACTCGAATCCACATATGAGGAAGTAGTTTAAGCAATCTGACAGGTATTATTGGTATCTAAGAACAGGATATTATATTTTAGGTGCCATATAGAAGAACAGGCAGGCAGTTCACTGGCAATCACTGTGAATAATGCGAATATCTTAGCAGATGTGTATACAAGTTGTATATCTGTTCGTGGTGATATCCTTTTTTGACATGTTCATATAATACATTCCATAATTCAGTACTACTTATTGGATAGTATCAAGGAACGAAGATCAGTATTAACACTGATTTTCTTTTATCGAAGTCTCACCCTTGACAACACACAATCCACAAGGTACTGAGTAATAACAAATTTCTTTCTAATTTTACTCTTAGAATAAAAATAAAATATCTATACCTAAAATTTGAAGTTTTCGAAATATTGCCAATTTAATATTTTTATATGGCGATTTTGCATTTAATCGTTGAACAATTAGATCTAGGATAGCCACGATCGTATTTGACATTTCAAATCATCTTAGTGGCACCCCGGTTAAATTAAACAAACGAAGATTATTCAATAAGTATATACGGAAATCCTTATAGGAACAATTGATAATTATATTAGGGCTTGCAAGCGTCATTTTTGACATAAAAACCTAAATATGTCAAAAACGTTTAGACTTAGGTATAGGACATAATACATAAAATCTGCCTAGAATATTACGTAGAATCTAAAAATGTATTAATATATAGGGTATCCAATTTAAAATAAGCAAGTTGGTATCTACTTCCGGTATAACCGGAAGTGCCACCATCTTGAAAATATTTTAGTCGAGTTGCCCCTATCAACATTAGTATACTGTCAAATTTTCAAAAGTTTTCTATGTGTAGTTTTCCATATACAGATCGCGTTCTTTCCCGGTGGGACACCCTGTATATACCGATATAATATGTAATATATATACGCTACATATATATATATATAGTCTCTAGTGGTGGGATATACTACACAATTAAGTTAGATATATATATATATATATAATTATATTAATATATATATCAAACATTATATACTTACACTACCTAAAAAACACCTTTCTGTTCTTCGGTTTACCGGCATTACTACAAACCTATTCCAGTCTCATACTCTTCGATTATATTAAGGACTTCTTCGGCCTGCGTCAGCACTAGAACCTGTTTACTTTTACCTTTTGTCTATATTTTCAAGACTCTCATAAAGTATATATATCAATGTGTACGTACTTTTGCTCGCTGCATTCAGCCGAATGAGCTGATATCTGGGGTGATTCTTGATGCAGAACAAAAATTATCAAAAGTTAGGGTAAATTCGGTCACTTTTGGCATCTTTGAAGGTATGGTAATTAATTATGAACAATATATCCGAAATATAACCATCTAGGGTTTCTGCTCATTGAAAAAGAGGGTTGAAATTTGGTACAATGATTGAGTTGATGTTAGCACCATGAGGATTTCAATCGATTATTCTTACTGCCGCAATTCGTATATTGAAATTTCAAGCGATTTCGAGAATATTTGAGCATGAGCATTACGTATCTCTAGAGTCACTCTAAATTCACATAGAATACTTGAACTTACCAGCAATCCCTTAATCTCTAAACTAAAAGAAGAACTCAGCTTAGCTCATCAATATGGAAAGGACATCGTATTCATCTGGATCCCATCCCACATTGGATTGCCAGGAAACGAAGAAGCAGACCAACTCGCCAAAGAAGATGTAACCAGTGAAAGTGTACAATCTGTTCAGGTAATAGTGAGTAATAAAGTAATAAATGGCAACCTTGTTCAAGTAAGCTGAAGAAAGTGAGAAATGACGTGAAATCCTGGTCGAACCTCCCCAAAAACAGAAAAGATCAAGTACTACTAACTAGATTGCGACTAGGTCACACAAATCTGACTCACTCCTACTTGTTTAGTCGCCCAATAACCGAACCAAAATGCAACCGATGCAACACGAAGCTAACAGTAGAACATATACTCGTAGTCCGGGGAAGTAAGATCAAAAAATCTATCAACGAGAAATACGCGTTTTTCAACGGCAAATACATTTCGAGTATGAGTATAATGATTGACTTTATTTTTCAATGCAAAAATGAGGAAAAACTCAACAAACAAAATTTTTTTTTTATAAATTTTTAAAAAAAGTTATGTAAAAAAATTTATAAAATTGTTTTTTATTTTATGCCTAAAACTACAACTTTTCCCCTATCAATTGCAACCAACTGCGTTTCAATATCGTTAATGTTTTCAAGAGGAAGCGTGATGGAAAAAAAAATATATATATTCGATTTTTGCGGCCGCCATTTTGAATTTTCCAAATCTGAAAATACGTAAATTTTTTATAGCACACCATCTATGTTTCCCTATGTTTTGATCTCGATATGGTTATTTTCAGTATGGTTGCCGGTTAAAACACGACCTTTCGAAACAATTTTCATTTTTGGAAAATTTTGAGTCGAAAAAATTTTCATTTCAAAAGTCGACTTACGTCATCGTGTAGGGCATAAAATTTACTGTGAATTTGATCTCTACGATTTTTTGTGCGAGTACATCAGAAAGAGTTATAAGCAAAAAATCATCGAATTTTAGTGCTTTTAAATGTGCTTGCAAGCTGTGTTTCGAGCTTTCACGGGATTTGGTCACAAATTCAGGAAAGCGATGAGGGGTCAGTGTACTTACTTAAAAAAAATAATAACCCCTACTTTTAAATTTTTCCACTCTATATACTTACTTCCCCGGACTATCGTCAATTGCCCTCACTACGCGATACACCGAAAAGCAGCAAACCTTCCAACGGGCTCGATAGCGGACATCCTAGGACCCAAGTGCAATATAAACTCAGTGAAAGCTTTCCTAAACTCTATTAATCTCCTCGAACTCTTATAGCCAAAATGTAAAAATTTTCTAAAGACCTCAAATTGTATACTATATTAAAGTTCGCTAATAACCTCTGTGGTAGATGCGATGAAATAATAAAAAAAAAACTAGGGAATTTGTACTAAAATTCGATTACTTCTAGGGAGATGCTATTTGAGCATTTCAAATGTTTTCTCGCACCACTATAATATTCATTTAAAAAATTCATGCAGGTTTTGAAGTGTTGTGCTTTTCTTCAGCCGCCCAAGTTGTTTTATAGGGTAGAAAATTTGTATTTAAAATCGAACAAAAATTAGGGGAAAATACGCTTTTAGTGACGGAGTTTTGCTGATCTCGCGTTTTTCATATGTAATAGGTATAATGTTTGAACTATATATCAGTTTTATTCGAGACTTTTTAATCATTATTCTTGAAACTGATCATTTTAACATTTTGTTATCACTTAGCGATTTTTCAAGTTTCGCAGTAGGTCACTGCCTCCACTGAATTTTAATTAAATATCTACTGAAAATCTCGCGTAGCCCATATTTACATTGTATTTCCGATCACTCGAAAGTAGAATTAGATGAGATGAAACGAGGATTACGAATTCCAATTCAGATCACTTTCAAGTAAATCAATTTGAGAGGAATTCGCCCAGGAGTTGTGTTTATCTGTGAAATAGTACCGGGGATTGAATTCAGATAGATTGAGTCTTCCTGAAATTAAAAGGTACGTACATAAAAGACTGAAACAATTTTGTATATTACACAGGATGTGAAATAGTTCAAGATACCTGACTTTATAGAGACGTAATTTCTTCAACTTTTTAGTAGCACTTTTTACGAAAATAATAATACACCATTGTACTGCATCAAAAGATGAGTAGGGTGGCCCACCCCGTGCGCCTCGGGGTTTCTATAATAAATGAAAAGAGCGAAGAAAAAATTTTTAGCACAGTCATATGTGGGTCCATGAGGAGCATCTTCCAAAATTATTTTTAAATATATATATATATATATATATATATATATATATATATATATATATATATATATCAAAGTTATATTTTTTCTTATGGAACACCCTATATTTTTTTTACATTTTTAGATACTATAGACCAAATAAAGGTGAGTTACTGTTATATTCTTTTAGATAAAACTAACTGTTGCTGAGAAATTTTGAGAAATTGAAAAATACGGACCACAATTTAAAAATTGTTTATACTCTGTAACATGTAACGAGCTGCTTGTAGCTGAATTTACTGCTTAGCTGAAAAGTTGAAGTTAACTACCACATAAAAGATTTATTTCAATATTGTAGTCATTGAGTGGTGAAAAAAATTGCATCAAAGCATGGGCACATTTTTTATTGAATAACTTCTTAAAGTTAAATAAAACATACTGTATTTAATGTCATATTTTGACGCAGAATTAGATTCCCTTTGAAACTATATCAGGGTTCCCTATACCTATCTCTTATGATTTTCGCACAAAAGACGTTTTTATATTCTACTTATGAGTAATTTCTTCATCTTAAAAATGGAACATCATGTATTGTAATTGAAAAGCATTTTTGAAATCTTTTGATTAAGCAACACGTAGATTCGGTTAAAGCACGAATTTATATTTTTGAAAATACGACGTATCTCAAGCGAAATGCAGGCATAAGTATAAACTCAAATTTATTGCCATTTCTAAACTTTCAAAACATTCTTGAAAATAAAGGATCACCTGTCTTAATTATTTAGAAGAAATATATTAAATTGTCCCTGGTTTGTTATCAAATGTATTAGGCTTCATCGAAAAATAACTCCCAAAATAATATTATTATGGGGTCAATCAAAATTACATTTCAATATGACTGTCATCAAAGTTGCGATTTCTCATACCTATCCTTCTATTTTTTTCAATAATAGCAGGCTTTGGTCTAGATGACGTTAGTTATTACTTTGAAAGAACAATTATGTGATAGATAGAATACTTAATCAAACTATTGTCATTGTGCAAAGTAGTTTGAAATTAGTATTTTTTTGAAAGATTGTTGCATTTTAATTAGTTAAAATGGGAGTTTACTCTAGGGAAGAACGAATTGATATGATTTTGATAATCGGTGAGTGTAATGAAAATTGCTTGTTAGCGTCAAAAGTATATGCCCAACGGTATCCTTACAGGCGCCATCCTAATAAGCGTTCCAAATAATTGTTTGTCTACGTGAAATTTAGTCCATTGGTTCTTTGTTTTGCTGCGAGAGAGATGTTCCTGAAGATTGTTTGTTCTGAGACATGTCGCTTTTATTTTGAATCTCAACTATTTGGTGAGTTCACTGACAATGTTTTATTTTCTTGAATTTGTAATCATAGTCTTATTGTAGTGTCCTGAAGAAGGTTATGAGCAGTAACCGAAACGTCGACATAAATAAATTAAATACACACACTAGGCCATTATTTATCCGTTTTTACCCCTTATTAAGTCTTAATCAATATATATATATATATATATATATATATATATATATATATATATATATATATATATATATATATATATATATATATATATATATATATATATATATATATATATATATATATATATATATATATATATATATATATATATACACATATATAATATACATCTTTAGCTTTTATTCATCCACTGCTGGACATAAGCCTCTTCCAAATTTTTCCACATGTCTCTATCTAGTAGGGCAAATTGGTGCCAGTTTGGACCAGCATACTGTTTGATATCATCTAGCCGTCTCTTTTGGGGTCTTCCAACACTTCTTTTCGTCTGTCGTAATCTCCATTTTACGAGACGTATTGTCCACCTAGTGGGGTCCTGCCTTACCACATGTCCAGTCCACCGCCACTTGAGCTCAGCCACACGTTCGATGATATCTTTTACTTTCGTCCTTCTTCGTATTTCTTCATTACGTACTCTGTCTCGTATGCTGATCCCAAGCATGGATCTTTCCATAGCTCTTTAAGTTGTTCTAAGGCGTTCGGCACTTCTTAACGTCAAGGTTACAGTTTCCAGCCCATATGTAGACACGGGCAGGATGCATGTGTCATAGACTTTTCTTTTGAGGCTCATAGGGATTTTTGTAATTGTATTGTGATTTTTGTATTGTAATTGAAAAGCATTTTTGAAATCTTTTTATTAATCAACACGTAGATTCGGTAAAAGCACCAGTTTATATTTTTGAAAATACGATGTATCTCAAGCAAAATGCAGGCATAAGTATAAACTCAAATTTATTGCCATTTCTAAACTTTCAAAACATTCCTGAAAATAAAGGATCACCTGTCTTAATTATTTAGAAGAAATATGTTAAATTGTCCCTGTTTGTTATCAAATGTATTAGGCTTCATGGAAAAATAACTCCCAAAATAATATTATTATGGGGTCAATAAAAATTACATTTCAATATGACTGTCATTAAAGTTGCGATTTCTTATACCTATCCTTCAATTTTTTTCAATAATAGCAGGCTTTGGTCTAGATGACGTTAGTTATTACTTTGAAAGAACAATTATTTGATAGGTAGAATACTTAATCAAATTATTGTCATTGTGCAGAGTAGTTTGAAATTAGTATTTTTTCGAAAGTTTGTTGCATTTTAATTAGTTTAAATGGGAGTTTACTCTAGGGAAGAACGAATTGATATGATTTTGATAATCGGTGAGTGTAATGAAAATTGCTTATTAGCGTCAAGAGTATATGCCCAACGGTTTCCTTACAGGCGTCATCCTAATAAGCGTTCCAAATAATTGTTTGTCTACGTGAAATTTACTTTAGTCCATTGTTTCTTTGTTTTGCTGCGAGAGAGATGTTCCTGAAGATTGTTTGTTCTGAGACATGTCGCTTTTATTTTGAATCTCAACTATTTGGTGAGTTCACTGACAATGTTTTATTTTCTTGAATTTGTAATCATAGTCTTATTGTAGTGTCCTGAAGAAGGTTATGAGCAGTAACCGAAACGTCGACATAAATAAATTAAATATACACACTAGGCCATTATTTATCCGTTTTTACCCCTTATTAAGTCTTAAATCCAATATAATATAGATATATATATATATTATATATATATATATATATATAGATATATATATATAATATATAATATGTATTATATATATACTATATATATATATATATATATATATTATATATATATATATATATATATATATATATATATATATACCAATATATTAATATACATCTTTAGCTTTATTCATCCACTGCTGGACATAAGCCTCTTCCAAATTTTTTCCACATGTCTCTATCTAGTAGGGCAAATTGGTGCCAGTTTGGACCAGCATACTGTTTGATATCATCTAGCCGTCTCTTTTGGGGTCTTCCAACACTTCTTTTCGTCAGTCGTAATCTCCATTTTACGAGACGTATTGTCCACCTAGTGGGGTCCTGCCTTGCCACATGTCCAGTCCACCGCCACTTGAGCTCAGCCACACATTCGATGATATCTTTTACTTTCGTCCTTCTTCGTATTTCTTCATTACGTACTCTGTCTCTTATGCTGATCCCAAGCATGGATCTTTCCATAGCTCTTTAAGTTGTTCTAAGGCGTTCGGCACTTCTTAACGTCAAGGTTACAGTTTCCAGCCCATATGTAGACACGGGCAGGATGCATGTGTCATAGACTTTTCTTTTGGGGCTCATAGGGATTTTTGTAATTGTATTGTGATTTTTGTATTTTAATTGAAAAGTATTTTTGAAATCTTTTTATTAAGCAACACGTAGATTCGGTAAGAGCACCAGTTTATATTTTTGAAAATACGTTGTATCTCAAGCAAAATGCAGGCATAAGTATAAACTCAAATTTATTGACATTTCTAAACTTTCAAAACATTCTTGAAAATAAAGGATCACCTGTCTTAATTATTAAGAAGAAATATGTTAAATTGTCCCTGTTTGTTATCAAATGTATTAGGCTTCATCGAAAAATAACTCCCAAAATAATATTATTATGGGGTCAATAAAAATTACATTTCAATATGACTGTCATCAAAGTTGCGATTTCTCATACCTATCCTTCTATTTTTTTCAATAATAGCAGGCTTTGGTCTAGATGACGTTAGTTATTACTTTGAAAGAAAAATTATTTGATAGGTAGAATACTTAATCAAATTATTGTCATTGTGCAAAGTAGTTTGAAATTAGTATTTTTTTGAAAGTTTGTTGCATTTTAATTAGTTAAAATGGGAGTTTACTCTAGGGAAGAACGAATTGATATGATTTTGATAAACGGTGATTGTAATGAAAATTGCTTATTAGCGTCGAAAGTATATGCCCAACGGTATCCTTACAGGCGTCATCCTAATAAGCGTTCATTGGAAAAGTTGTTGCGCACTTTGATAGACGTGTTAGAAACGAGTTAGATCGACAATATCCAAATAGATGGATAGGACGAGGAGGTCCACAGAACTGGCCAGCCAGGTCTCCGGAACTAACAAGTCCCTTTTTTTTTTATGGGGATATATCGAAAATATTGTTTACAATATACCACCAACGACACCTCAGGATATGAAAATACGAATCAGAAGAGCGTTTCATTCCATACCGCAAAACATATTATTGAGAGTTCAGCACTCATTCCAAGAAAGAGTTCGGTTATGCATTGAGAATAATGGGAACCTCTTTGAGCATTTGTTGAAATATTAATTCTGTTACCATTTATCCTTTCATAATTTTTTAATAAAAGGAGTTCTAAAATAGTTTTAGCTTTTATTGACAATACAGGATGTTCCATTTTTAAGATGAAGAAATGACTCATAAGTAGAATATAAAAACGTCACTTGCGTGAAAATCATAAGAAATAGGTATAGGGAACCCTGATATAGTTTCAAAGGGAATCTAATTCTGCGTCAAAATATGCCATTAAAAATAGAATGTTTCATTTAACTTTAAGAAGTTTTTCAATAAAAAATGTGCCCAAACTTTGATGCAATTTTTTTCACCACTCTGTACAATATTGAAATAAAACTTTTATGTGGTAGTTTAACTTTCAGCTAAGCAGGAAGATGCATGAGCAGAAAATTTTCAAGCTTGTATTAATAGAAGTGGAAATATATAATTAAATATAAACAACATATCCCAAATTTAACCTTCTAGGCTTTAAAGGATTTTTGTACCTCCAAACACTTTTCAAATTAAGTTAGAGTATTAAAAATATGTACGTGGATTGAGTTGAAGTCAAGAATCTTGCGGCAGTATTATCTTTTTTGCTTAAGCGCCAACATAATTATGTATAGATTTTTTGTTTTTTCTTGAAGGTTTTGGCCACCTCTGCAGCTATTCTAAATTCCAATCAACTTAATGGGTTGAGAATTTTTATGTAAAAAAATCAGAAATGAGAAGAAAGTATGGAGGCTGTACTGTTCGCGCGTTTTTTGTGTGCTTTGCCCTAGGCTTCTCGAAACTTTGTATACCTCGGAAGTAATTTTTGAAATTGAAACACGAAACCTAAATGATAGCTTAATGAAATGAAATTCAATTCATCTAATTGACACCCAGAGTTTATAATATTCGACCAGCTTGATAAGTCAATTGAGTAAAATAAAAATAATTATGCCCATAAAGTGAATACCTTCTGGCTTCTGTCTCATCTGCAAGTTAAATAATAGAAATGAATTAAGTATGGTCTATTTGACTAATCAGCATTTGAAATTTTTTTTTGTGAATATTTACAGACTTACGATGGTATTATAAAAATCTATAAAATGAACTGAAGGCTGAAACATATGAAATATGTTCAATTTATTAGTGCAACTTAAGACAAGTGAGTTTATTCATTATCTTTAAATAATATGAAATGAAGTCGATTCCGCTGTCTGTTCGCTTAGATATTTTAAACTACTATACAAAAAGTCCTATGTAGTCGCCAGCTGAAGCTTTCATTGAGAACTCGAATACTTAAGTGCTATGTTTTCTCTACTTTACTCTACGGTGTTGAAGCTTGGACAATGACAGAGACAACACAAAAAAGAATCCAAGCATTCGAACTCTGGTGCTCAGAATATCCTACATGAGTCATACGACAAACGCGGAAGTCTTGCAGAGAATGAACAAGGAAAAAGAGCTCATGCTCCTCATAAAGAAACGAAAAACATAATATTTTGGCCACATCATGAGAAATCAAAAATACGAACTGCTCCAACTTATAATCGAAGGCAAAATCAATAACAAAAGGGGACCAGGAAGAAGACGCAACTCATGGCTTAAAAACCTACGACAATGAACAAATATGACATCCATAGAACTGTTCAGGGCAGCTACAAATAAGATCAAATGGGCAAATGTAATAGCCAACGTCCTTAAGGATAAGGCACCATAAGAAGAAGAAGATACATATTTGAATGCAGTTTTCAGCAATGGATAGAGTGATTCAAGAGGATGGTTCATAAATAATAATAATAAATACATATTAAAGTACAAAAAAGCCGAAAAATATTTTTTTGTTCACTTAAATAACCTTACCAGATAGATCAAAATAATGTACTACGGAATTGTATAGGTACCTCAAAAAGATCTCTTGAGGATAACCCACAGAAAAACATTTTTATCTAGTACAAACAAAAAAATATGTGTTATTTACCAAGTTATTCTATACAGTACAGTAGAATTCCTTGTCCAATTGAATACATTACACACGTTGTACATCTTATGTAGATCAAAACTGCCCTTAACAGCATATCATTGAAATGGTTATCTTAAGGCGCGTTTTCCTCCACTTTCGCCAGTCGCCGACGACTGCGATTGAGTAGCCGCGACTGGTAGTAGCTGCAAACTATTCATTCAGGCGCGTTTTCCTCCACCTTCGCCAGTCGCCGACGACTGCGACTCGCTAGCCTGCGTCAATCAGTATTTGTCCCTCGTTCTGGTCTGTTCAGCACAAGAAAAATGAATATTTCAAAAAAATCATTGATTGCAATGTTATTAAATTATCAAGTGCAGGAGGAAAATCTGCTTCTCATGTTAACGTTAGAATCTGAGAAACAGACAAGCGAAGAATTAGCAATGTTCCGAAATAGACGATTGGAAGGATTTCAGGCAATATTAATCCAGAACCATCTGACAGATAACGAAACAAAATTTAAAGAGTTTTTCCGAATTTCCCGGCATCAGCATAACTACGCAAACTAATTTTCGTCGACGAATTATCGCGGCACCCCTTTCGAATATGAGCAGCTACTCGCGACTGGACGAACGGCGACCGGACGCTGGTAGCCGCGACTGAGTAGCGGCTAGGAAAACAGGATGATTTAAAATGCATTGGAGATGTCCTGACGAATTGGTCGACGCTACTCAGTCGCAGTCGTCGGCGACTGGCGAAAGTGGAGGAAAACGCGCCTTTAGAAGATATCAGAGATATAAAAAGCTGAGGCATAGCGGCTGGCGAGCCGTACGTTTCGTCGCGGTTGGCAGCGGTCGGCGCGCGCGGGGTGTGCCGGTGCCGTGTGCCTATAAATAACGCATCGATATCCGCTCCTAGCACCAAGCTAGTAAGCCTAGTATTTAGGTATGCTTGCTAGTATTTGAGAGGTCCCTGGTTCGAATTCCGGGGCTTAATGGTCTGCCATGATTTTTTTGCAGAAGTTGTTACATGGCATAAAGTAAGTCACTGCTCGCATATTCACAAGGCGGATGCTGGACCAGGAAACATATTATTGAAACGCAACGCGATAAAACGTGTCGACACCCGATGTGTAATGTGCACTTACCAACACGCGATCACACATAACACACAAGCAATTAATTGTTCTTCGTTCATTTTTGTCAAATTTCTGTCAAAATTCAATAAATTATAGGCTATCAACGTACGCGTTATTTGACAATAATTCCCGAAAGAAACGCATGATATCGGGTGTTACCAGGGCCGCAACCAGCACTGCTTTCTAGATGGGGCTGAACAAATTCTTGAGGGGGCTTGTTTTTTAAATAGTACTAAAATGAATATACGTGAAACAAAGAAAAGAATATACAGCTTTTTCTGTCTTTTTACCTAGAAGTGTATACTGGAAAACGAATATTAATTGAAAACATTTTGGAAAAATAAAAAAATTTATTCTAATAAAAATAATAAATAAAAAATCTTTCATAGAAAACTCTAAATGAATAAAACAAATAGAAATAAAAAATATTAAAAAAAAAAAAATCATCATTAAATATCATTAAATATACACAAATAAATATATCTATAGACGTTTATATAATAGAGCCACTTTTTGGAGGAAGGTTATAGATTTGAAAAATGCAGCCTACAAATTCATGTGTAAAGATTTAGCTCTATTTGCATTTACTCTTCTAAGGTTACCGTCATCCAATTCATTCGTGGAGAGGATATTTTCATTGATTAATATTTTTAAATGTAAAATTCGAAACAAAATGATAGTAAAAATGTTAAATTCAGTTGTGTCTATTAGATCTCACTTGGAAATAAATGAGATTTGTTGTAAATAATTTGAGCCTAGCAAAGCTGTATGCAAAATTTAATTCTGATATGTATCAGTGGCAGAACCAATCCACAACTTCAAGCACAGACAAAGATGATGATGATGTAATGATGTCTTGTGAACAGTTTATATAAAAATAAAGATATTTGTAACAGAATCGTGGTTTTGATTGTAATAGTATTTTAAGTAAAAAGTCTTGAAAATACCTATTATTGTTTTTCGGACGAGTAGGCAATATGTTGGGTGCACTATTTTTTCGTGCGGTTGCGAAAAAATTATGATTGCAATTTTGGTCGACAAATTAGCAGCAGAACACGTATGGAATAACTGCTAGAAAAAGTGAATTTTATATGCAAAAATACTTGTTGCCAATGTTTCTCCGTTAACACGTTGCAACCACGGTTGCGCTTATGGGAGACAAATCAGCGTCTAAAGTGCGACATGGCTCTGAGAATTCTGGCAACCCTGCTAGTAGCCGCTCGTTTGTCCATATTCTATTTTAGGATGTTAACATGTTTTGCGAGTTAAAAGATGCCCCAAATGAATAATCTTAAGTCAGTTTTACAATTAGGTAGATTTGTTTGTAACTAGGCTAGTTTTATGTTTCTACGCAGATACAAATATTTTTGGTTTGTTATAATTCTGGTATCTTTTCTAGAGAGGGCATAAATAATTCCAGAGGGGGCTCAGCCTCCTCTGGCTTCCCCTTGGCTACGGCCCTGAATACAAACATTTATTTTATTGAAACGCCTCAAACAAAGACTAATGTACTCGAAAGACACAAGCCGGAATTCACCAATCGTATGTGAAACTGAAAATGCCTATTTTGAACTTGCACTTGCTTACCTCAATGCTCACTGGGATGAGTAATCTTATGCAGTGAGCAGACAATGAATTATCATGACTCATAGTTTACTCGATGAGCATTGTTTATTTCTTTGGAATATGAAAGTTGACTCGAGTGTAGGAAGAATGAAAATAATATTACTGAGTTTTCATAAACGCAATTGAGCTTTGGATGATAATTGGCTAATATTTACTGATAACTAAAAACAATAAATATTGCAGTAGAAACAAACACAACCAAGAGAAAATTAATCAAATACAGAAACGTATCTTCTAGATATATTTATGTAAAAATATATCAAGATATAACTGAACAAACATATTTTTATGACCTAGTACAGTGATCCTCAACCCTGTGCCCGCGGGCTCAATGCCCCCCGTCTACGGTTTTACTTGTGCCCGCCACATGGTCTATTTTGTAGACTAGAACTGATGCCTGTGCGGTATGAAAACTTAGAACGAGTAGCGCAGTGGTCTCAACTGACGGTCACCGCCTGCTTCTCGACTACCGCGCTCTTCCAACCCGGTGCGAAGAAGAAAAATCCTTTCCAGGATGATGAGTTGTTAGAAAACCCCTTTTTGACTGACACCGATTACTTAGTTGAGATTATGTTAGCAATATAAGACCGCCAGTTGTCAGCCAGCACAGTCACAAGAAGAAAACATGATACCTATTTCAAAAGACGTGCAAGCTCAGTTGAAGATTGATTTGGAAGTATGTGAATGGTTCTCATTACAACTTTATGAGTCTACAGACATAACAGACATAGTACAGTTAGCAGTTATGGTGATAAAAATATTTTGTTGTTTCACTGTAAAAGAAGATCTACGGAAAACATTACCCATTAAAACACGAACAACAGGGAAGGATATCTATAATATATTTAGAACAAACCAAAGTCAATTAATAACTTATATAGAACATAATTATGCAAAGTCAATTGATATCAATTAATATCAAAGGATCCATTGCCCTCTGCAAGAAAGATAAATCATTTCCAAACTTCATGTCGTAGGAAGTTTTGTGTGGTAGAATACTACCCTTTGAGTACGTCATGAAAATATTTACTAAATATTCAAATTTATTCGAGCAGTCCCCATGCAACAACGCCTTTTCAAGGCACTATGACATGAAATATAAACAACAATGTTATGTTTTTGGAATTGAATATTGTTTTGTACATTCTGTGTTTTATTAAGAATCTCCAACTACAAATTTACCTTGAACATTTTAATTTAAAATGGTGCCCGCCCCCTAACCGAGCTGCTAGAATGTGCTCTAGGTGAAAGATTGGGGATCCCTGACCTAGTAGATCGCTCTCAAAGAATTTGCGAAAAGTATTTTCATATTGGAATTTCCATCATATATGATTGAATTCTCCATAATGGATATCTGTACTCAAAATAAGGATGTTCCAATTATATTAAAATTTTCTCAAATATTGAATCAAACCTCAGGTGTTCCTCTGAAAGCACATTTCAAAAGATGAAAATCTGAGTTCGATACAATTTCGGCGGGAGCAGATTGCAGATATTTCACTCGAATGATTTTTTATAGAGAAAAACGCCCTTTGCGTGTTCTTAGGTAATTGGAAGGGACGTTTGTCTCAAGATTCGCCCTGCTGGCGTTTCCATTTTCATCGAATATCAATTTTATCAAAGTGAAACATGACTCGCGGTTCCTCCATACCAGAGAGATTTGTTTCATGGATCGCTGAATTTATTTCAAATTTATAAGATTATTGTTATTAGATACCATTAATAATGATTGTTTACTTAAAACCATATTTATTCTAGCATCTTCTATAATCTTTCTATTCATTATTCAGATCAATATTTCTTTGGGATATTTATAGTCTCAACAATTTAAAGAGAATGCTATTGCGTCCAGGTTTGTTTGTTTATCAGTATCAAATTTCATTATTAATTTATTAAGCATGAGTTGAGCTAATAATTCAAGAAAAATCCAATCATGAAATATATACAAGTTGACTATGATCAATTTAATATACTACATAAAGTGAAAAAGGAGAATTCTTCAATAATAAAAAAAATTATCAAGCAACTTTCCAAGGGAGATGGTTATACGTTTTCCTCGACAAGAATTCTACATTCACAATCCAACAGTGAATTATAGAAATCGTCAAGTCACCTCGACTCAAAATCTGCATACAGCTGTTTCGATCTTATTACATCTCATCATTTGACTCAGAGTGAATTAACAAATTTCTAATTGTTCCGCAATCGAAATTGTGACCCAGCTACTGTCTGGATAACAAGCAAGGGTGCCATCCACCAAGGATATTGAGAAGCAACAATTCATCGCTTAGATCGAAAATGCAAAATATCGTCTCCCGACGAATGTAGAATTCTCGTAGAGGAATACATATAACCAGCTCCCTTGAAAAGTTGTTTGATAATTTTTTAAATTAAGTAGGTATTGAAGAATTTTCCTTGTTCACTTTATGTAGTAGGTACCTAAATTCATGAAAACTGATACCACTACAGAACTAAAATAAAAGACGAGAGTTGTCGTGGTCCACACGGTTGGAACGATCCTTTCGCTATATATAATTAATTGAATAGCGGACACAATAAATAGATTGAAAAAGTTCAAAAGTAAGTAATTAAAGGAAAATAAATCGGAATTATTTATATCAAATTATATATATATATATATATATATATATATATATAATAATAATAATAATAATAATTTTATTTGTTCACCCACATGACGATACGTTACACTAAAAGTAGTATAAAAATAAACATAATTTATCTTTGCAAACTAAGGAATGAAGAAAATAACCTGAATAAACAAACAAAATCAATAGCAAAATTTAATTATATATATATATATATATATATATATATATATATATATATAATATAATTATATAAAGAATATTTTTTTAAATCGACCCTTTAATCGAATTTATAAAAGTAAAGTTCATCGGGAGAGGGGTCAGATACCAAGATTTATATCCTTAGTCTTTATTTCTCGATATTTCGTCCGTTTTTTGTGGACTTTTTCAAGAGATCTACAAACGAAGATAAAAAAATTACAAAACTGAAGCGGCGAACAGTCACAAAATACTCACAGACATGGAAGGTGGTCAAGACTTAAAATTAAGTAACATAATATATAAGAACAACACGAATTACAAAGAGAAACATTCAGCTAGCATATAAGAGACGGTGCGAAATGAACAGAAACTAACAAGCATGTGGTCTACATATTAACCACTGAGACGGTGCAATATATTATAGTGAATACTACTTATATTATCTGTGTCGGTGCTGAAATTGATGGCATTTTTATCAGCGCGAATGTGATACATTTCCAAGAACAACCGACATCTATAGTTTACTTCACGATCTAAGATCTTCACCATGTTCTATTCAAAAATGTGCTCAGTATCTACGCAATGCTTGGTTGCTGCGCATGCTAACTTTTTATTACGTACATCAATCACTACGATGCTGAGTTATTCGAATTTTCAACCATTGTTTGGTCTGACCAAACCAGAGCAGTCTATACAAGGTATTTTGTAGACAACACTGCTGTTGAGTTCAAATGGTGTTGCATCTTTTATTCTGGAGAGTAAATCGGAAATCTTCACAGGGTTGTACTTAGCCAATTTAATATTACAGTATTTTCTAAAAATGGAAACTACTGAGTTAGTTAGTCCTTGTACATATGGAATGTTTTTGTAATTAAATTCAACAGTAGTATCTTCAGTGGGACCATCGTAAAATAGTGGGTTGTAAATAAGCTTATGGAGAACATGTCTTGGGTATTCTTTGTTACGAAAACTGAGAAGCAGCTTATTCATACTCTCTCGATGGAACCTTTCATCACAAATCTTCAAAACTCTATTTTTCATCGCCGAAACCATGTTGAATTTTTGGCTTGTAGGGTGGTTGATATGAAAATTAAGAAATCTTCCTGAAGATGCCGGTTTCTGATACCAGTCTAAAGTGATTATGTCATTATCCGATCTTATTACTAATGTATCAAGAAAGGGTATTCTTCTATTGCTCTCTACTTCAACCGTGAAACGCAAATGGTTATTGAACGAGTTGAATGTTTCCAATATAGTGTTACTTTGCGATTTAGGCACGGCACAAATCAGATCGTCTATATACTTGTAAATAAAAGGCAGACAGAAAGGTAGAAGAGATATAACGTTAGCCAATAGATAATCTTGACCACATTCCATGTCTGTGAGTATTTTGTGACTCTTCACCGTTCCAGTTTTGTAAATTTTTGGTTTTCTTTTGTGGATCTCTTGAAAAAGTCCACAAAAAACGGACGAAATATCGAGAAATAAAGTATATATATATATATATATATATATATATATATATATATATATATATATATATATATTTATATATATATATATATATATATATATTATTTCGAGAGAAAAAATTGAGACTGTTTAAAACAATTACCTCTTCAGGAGAGCAAATTTTATCCAGAGTTTAGTAGAATAAAAAAATTTACTGCTAAGGGCCATTTTAAATTGAATGTATTTTCTGATGACAATTTTAATATATAATGAGAATAATGGATAACTATGCTACTACAACTATCCCTAACAAATGTATGATTATGCATAATTACGACGAATTTTATCAATTCTATAGATAATAATATATTCCACATATATTATGAAAATTTGTTTCCTCCAATTATAGATAATTTGCAATAGATTTTCGAAAGCATGTTGCTTGGTAACAACCTAGAAGCAACATGCTTGAGGAAAGTTATGTCAAAATAACAAAAATTTATCAATGTTCGAGGTATATTCAGTAAGATAATTTTTTATGAAAATAAATTTTAGGAATACCTATAAATTATTATTTTTGTTACCAAATTACCGACATTCCATAATCGAAATTTGAACTGAATGTTAACAAATTTACATAATCACAGAAAATATTTGTCGGACATTCTCTACCCATCTAAAGTATTTTTGGTAATGCGGTGTTGCCACTTCTATTAGAAAGTAGTAGCAACTTTGATTTTTCGAATGGAATGCCCTGTATATAATATCATTTTTGAAATCTCCAACAATTTTTCAATAACTTTTCATGATATTTCCCAATACCTACCTGTTACCGTTTTCCAAATAAAAATTATTTTCATTTTTTTTCTTCGGAAATCAAGACCTATTAAAACGCTGATATCTTTGAGTTGAGAAATACTATGATATCGAAATTTCGGTTGGAGTTTGGTGATACTTGGGGGCTTCCTACACTTTAGTCTAATCTGCGTTACTTCAGTACAGGGTGGTAAAAAAATTCAGTTATTTTGTTTGCTTGAAAAAGTGACTGAAAGTTGATTATTTCAAATGGAATGCCCTGTATATTATTGGAAATTCGGAAAGCTGCTGGAATTTGCTTTTTATCTATGTAAATCATACCTATACCTAACTAGTCAGGTTTCGGACTTATTAGCATTTATTTGTGAAAATGTTCCTTGTACATGGTGTCCTAATTCGGTATTTGGTAAGCATGCCATGATCACTATTCGACAGTAACGTTGTAACAATCTACTAATAATATCGATATTTTTGACATATCAGAATTTGCAAATACCTCCAAAAATGATGGCACAAAACTAATCAAACGAAGTTCTTATGAATTTGTTTATTATTTTTGGTGTGCGTTCGAGAGTCGAATTGTTGCAAAGTATTATCCAAACATTTGAAGCTTTGGATCCGAATGAAATTTTGAAGTGCTTGAAAGTGAACTATCACCGATTCGAACATATTTTGGAACATTCCACATAATTGTTTTTCCTTTTTATAATTATTTATATCAATATTTCCACTATCGGGTCCCTTGGTGCTTTTTTCAAGTTTATCCATAAGCATTAAAATTGTTCTGAATTCGTATAAATTTCTTGAGGTTTATTGGCGGTAGATTCGGATACATTTTATTGTTTTTTTACATGCTCTGCTGATAATTTTATAAACTGTCCGAAAATAATAAACAAATTCATAAGAACTTAAGAACTTGGTTTGAATAGTTTTGTTCCATCGTTTTTGGAGGTATTTGCAAATTCTGAGATGTCAAAAATATCGATATTATTAGTAGATTGTTACAACATTACTAGTGATCATGGCATGCTTACCAAATACCGAATTAGGACACCATGTACAAGGAACATTTTCACAAATAAATGCTAATAAGTCCTAAACCTGACTAGTAAGGTATAGGTATGATATACATAGATAAAAAGCAAATTCCAGCAGCTTTACGAATTTTCAATGATATACAGGGCATTCCATTTGAAGAAATCAACTTTCAGTCACTTTTTCAAGCAAACAAAATAACTGAATTTTTTTATCACCATGTATTGAAGTAACGCAGAGTAGACTGAAGTGTAGGAAGCCCTCAAGTATTACCAAACTCCAAACTATATTTCGATATCATAGTATTTCTCAACTCAAAGATATTAGCGTTTTAATAGGTCTTCATTTCCGAAGAAAAACAATGAAAATAATTTTTATTTGGAAAACGGTTACAGATAGGTATAGAGAAATATCATGAAAAGTTATTGGAAAATTGTTGGAGATTCTAAAAATGATATTATATACAAGGCGTTCCATTTGAAAAATCAAAGTTGCTACTACTTTCTAATAGAAGTAGCAACACTGCATTACCAAAAATATTTTAGATGGGTAGAAAATTTCCGACTATGCCCTCCATTGAATTTTCAAACTGATCCGTGGTAGGGTTCACCAGAAACGTCTAATGTGCCATCCACCGTGAATCATCCTGTATATATTATATACATATTATATATATATATATATATATATATATATATATATATATATATATATATATATATATATATATATATATATATATATATATATATATATATATATATATATATATATATATATATATATATTCGTTGAGAGGATCGCCTTTCAATCAAATATCAATACATACACAATACGTACACGAATACAGCTAACCTTTGTACTGTCACGCATATTTTTAGTGGCAAGTTCCATTAATCTAGTGTCTAGAATGTAAAATGCTATAGAAATTCTGTTCTGAATAAAAGACTTTGGCATATGTGTGGGAAATAAAATTCTCTACACAGGTATTGATGAATAAATCCATAACATCACAGTTTAAAAGAAATTCCAATGTTGGGAAACTTCTCATTTCAAAAATTTAACGAACGAAATGAAATCTACTGTGAAAGATCAAACTATCAAAATACTCAAGTGAACTGGGAAGATATTATAAATTTAGACTAACATAAAAAAAGTGTAAGTAAAACTTTATTAAAATATTTAGATTTTCAGACAGCATTGGAAAACAGTCAGGTGGTTACTTACTATAAGTGAAATGAATATAGTCTGTGTATTCTCCCACGCTCTCTAGAGATTTCTTAACCTAGAGAGGGCTACGTTCATTACTGAACTCAGAAAGTTTGGCATTTACTCCTCATTCTACGAAATAAATACCTACTTTGTGAATAGGGAGTATGCAAATTGAATAAGGCCGATTTTACGGAATACAATGGAGATTTGTGGCATGTTTTACTTGTTCCAATGAATGTTTATTTAAAGGATTCCGAAAATCTCTGAAATGAAAATAAAACTTTTCACCTCTCAACTTGAAATTATTCACAACAAATGTTCCTACTCTACGTACGTTGAGCCCGGCCTTTCTCTAGATAATATAAAAGTCTGGATAGTTATTTTCTCTTTATGTTATTGTATTAGCATTCCAAAATGACTGAATGCTGCGATTTGATTATTTCGATTAGTTTCATATAAGATTAAAAAAATTAGAAAAAGTTTTTCAAATTTATAGTGGATGCTTGTTCGATGATATCAGTCAAATGCAAGATGTGCCAAGTTGGGCGATGATCGGGCAAACGGTGTTGGAGTTAATCACTCTCGTATATACAAGCATCAATTCTTATATATAAACCTATCTGCCTGGCCATGCGTTGTTTCTTTTTCTCTAATTTTTTGCTACAAAATAGCGGATGCGCAACACTACCTACCCGGCCAAGCGTTCTACAAAATTCATTTACAGAAACTGCACATCAGATTTTTATACCTAATTCATAATTCTCTTCTGTGAACATTATCAATAAAGTCATTATTATATATATATATATATATATATATATATATATATAAATATATATATATATATATATATATATATATATATATATATATATATATATATATATATATATATATATATATATATATATATATATATATATATATATATATATATATATATATAAAATATAGGTTCTTGGGAAAGCAGCAATAAAACACGTGAATTACTCTTTTTTCTTCAGCTCGGGCTTTCGAGATTGCTTTATCTCATCATTAGGAGCGCTGCAAGACATTGTTTAATAAGCTTATGAGTTTGATAAAGTATAGACGAATATAATCTAACTTACAGGAGTTGAGTTTCTGTTTTAACAAATTTAATAACATTTAGGTTTCAACGAAAAATGGTAATAAAGCCAGACTTCCATCATTTTGCAACAGTATTATATATAAGATTCGAAATTTTATCTATTAATTTATCAAATTGACGTATCCGTCAAATGTCTTAAATGTGTGAAATGTCAATACTGCCAAGCTGGTTTTTTGTGGTGACATTTTAACCAACTGGTCAGACTCAACTCCAGTGTGATCAATTTATAATACAAAACATGTAAAAACCAAAAAGCAAGAACACAAACGAAAAATCTGACTGTAGAACTTAGTCAGAACATACAAATAAAAGAAGAACAAAAATATATAAATAGGAAGTAGTCAACTTACAAGAATCACAAAACAAAAATTATAAATATGAAAAACATAAAAACATAAAAAACAATGACCAGCAGAAGTCCAATCACAGCCTATTTAGAAGTACGCCCAACCTCTCGAACTTCTTATATCCTTGTCCATGAGTACTAAGTTTGAGTAGATTGTGTGATCATGTAGTCAATATTCCACTTTCCTATTCATAGTGTGAGGTTTCTGCGGCAATTCGAATCATTTCCAGGAATTTCCTAGTGGTTGTGTTTTTTCGCTGTCAAATATTTCGACCTTCGTTGTAATTTATATGAGGGTCCAATGAATTTCATGGTCCGCTAGAGCACACACAGCACCAGTGTTTCTCGTTGAGTCACTCTTATGTGATGAAATGCGCTTACTTAATGTTCGCCCCGTCTCACCAATGTACACTAGCTGGCAATTTTGGCATGGCATTCTGTAGACTACGTTTGACTGTCTCGTAGTTGTTGTTGGGTCCTTCAACTTGGTGTGCAATGACTTGACAGTTTTTATGTTCCTCCTCGCGAATTTGGTGTTCTCATTCTTTAGAAGCTTTTCAAGCTGATTTGTAAGTCCCTGGATATTGGGCAGTACGATGGTATTTCGATGGGCCTCTAGGTTATCTTCCTGTATGAGTTGTGTGGGTTGGTTACCTTCTTCCTCCACTTCCTGTACATTAGGTGAGTTCTAGATCAACTTATGTAAAAGTTGTTTAGGATAGCCGTTCTTTTCTAATATGGAGACCAGCAGTTTAAGATTCTTATTCACAAATTCCTGGTGTGATATCTTGATAATTCTTGTTTTCAGGTTTAGTATAAGGTTGAGTTTCATCTTTACAGAATGGTTTGATAAGTGATGTACATATCTTCCAGAAGCCATAGGTTTTCTATACGAATCCGTTTTTATTGAATTTCCATCTCTGATGACTATGAATAGGAAAGTGGATATTGATCACATACACACAATCTACTCAAACTTAATACTCATGGACAAGGATATAAGAAGTTCGAGAGGTGGGCGTACTTCTAAATAGGCTGTGATTGGACTTCTGCTGGTCATTGTTTTTATGTTTTTTATATTTATAATTTTTGTTTTGTGATTCTTGTGAGTTGACTACTTCCTATTTATATATTTTTGTTCTCCTTTTATTTGTATGTTCTGACTAAGTTCTACAGTCAGATTTTCGTTTGTGTTTGCTTTTGTTTTTACATGTTTTGTATTATAAATTGATCACACTGGAGTTGAGTCTGACCAGTTGGTTAAAATGTCACCACAAAAAAACAGCTTGGCAGTATTGACATTTCACACATTTAAGACATTTGACGGATACGTCAATTTAATAAATCAATAGATAAAATTTCGAATCTTATACTGTTGCAAAAATTGTGGAAGTCTGGCTTTATTACCATTTTTCGTTGAAACCTAAATGTTATTAGATTTGTTAAAACAGAATCTCAACTCCTGTAAGTAAGATTATATTCTTCTATTCTTTATCAAACTCATAAGTTCATTAACCAATGTCTTGCAGCGCTCCTGATGATGAGATAAAGCAATCTCGAAAGCTCGAGCTGAAGAAAAAAGAGTAATTCACGTGTTTTATTGCTGCCATCCCAAGAACCTATAGTTTACTTAAATAACTCAGCAAAGATATCCAATTCATAAAAAAAAAAAAAAAAAAAAAAAAACATATATATATATATATATATATTATTTCGAGAGAAAATTGAGACTGTTTAAAAACAATAACCTCTCCAGGAGAGCTAATTTCATCCAAAGAGTTTTAGTAGAATAAAAAAAAATTTACTCCTAAAGGCCATTTATATATGAATATATATATATATATATATATATATATATATATACTAATATATATATTATATATATATATATATATATATATATATATAGATATATATATATATATATATATATATATATTAACTATATATATATATATATATAATAGATACTATATATATATATATATATATATATATATATATACAGGGCTATTGAAATTCGAGACTATGCATGAGGATTTCGATAACGGTAGGAGATAGAGGATTGGTTAAATGGGGGCAAAGTAGCGTATTTCAGAGGTTAATTATATGAATTTAAAAATCTGACCTAGCTTCTTTAGTTCTAGAGTTATACAGGAAAAATCAAAAATATCGAAATTCTTCCCACTTATCCAGCAGCTTTTTGTAGCCTTTCCAAATATCTGAATAAAATGTATATACAAGGTAACGTACACATTGCGCCACCCTCATCTTTTCATTCTCAAATACAGACCTGTATTTTTTATAGCATTTTTTTCAAATGCCAAGAGTCATGTTTTATATTGGCGTTTTATTTTTTTCTAAATCATAAAGTGTTTAGAAAATATTGAACTAATACTAGGCATTCTATACCTCATTCTATGATATTTTTTTAAATAACAGCTGAAATTTGAAAAAAATTTTGAAACTTTAGTGGTAATAGATCACTATTTCCAAAACACTCTGTATTCAGATGAAAATACTACAACAATATGAATTATAACCCTTGGCATTCAAAAAAATGCAATAAAAAATTCAGGTCCATATTTGAAAATTAAAAGTTGAGGGTGGCCCAATTTATACGATACCCTGTATATAATTTTTATTCAGATATTTGGATAGCCTACAAAAAGTTGCAATGGCAAAGTGACAATTTGTTTAAGAAATCCTAAAATAAAAAGCTATAGGAACAGAAGGATTTCGATATTTTCGATTTTCCTGTATAAGTCCAGAACTGAAAAAGCTAGATCAGATTTTTTTAAATCCATTTAATTGACTTCTGAAATATGCTACTTTGCCCCCATTTAATCATCCCTCTATCTCTTACCGTTATCGAAATCCCCATGCATAGATCAGTCGTTAATTTTTTTGGACCCCGGGTCCTAAAACCCACGGTTAGAGAGATATAATTTGTTGAATTTCTTTCTCAAAATATCCAAAATCCCGCCTTTGAACCCTTCAGTTTTTACTAAAGCGTGTACAAGCACCATTTTCTTAAAGAAATATTCTGTAAAATATGCTTGTTCAAACAATTGATATCTTTCATACAAACGAGACTTAGTACCGCAAGGAACGTTCGATCGAATTTTTATTGTCACAAAATTAGTGGATTGTATTCTTGTGTTTGGCCCATCTTTTCCCCACATTGGAAAATCTTCTCAACTACTTGCCTGGTAGTTTCTAGCTGCGGTTAATATCGTGGCTTTCTGTGAAATGTTCAGCCAAAACCAATTCAGATTAACATTCAAAATTTCAATGTTGGAAAAAGTAACAGCAATTGAGAGCATCTCTCTCTTTGAAAAACTTCTCTACTCAATGGCCTTTTTAACGGTGTGCTGGACATTGATAAAAAAAACATTTCTGATTCAAATTGCTGATATTCCTTCAGAAAGGCAGAAATCGTTCGGACTCAGTGACGAAATCAATTTTAATTTTGTAACCGTTTGTTTGAGGAAAAGTTAAACTACTAACAATAATTTGATATCTAACTGCTCTCTTGTTACACACTTTTTTCGAAAAAAAATTTTTGTTGAAGAAGAAATATTTTATTTGACTCTTAACGATGTTGTTATCTTTCAACGGATACCTGGACTGCCAAAAGAGAACGATGTTTCACTGCAGATTCATACGCCTATCTATATTCTCGTCGTACGCAAGTCATTCCTAACTGCGGACGAGTCCAATTAATAGGTGAAACAAAGTTAGGTAGTATTTGATAGCGTGAATCACGGTATTCAAGTATGAATTTCAGTGGCGGGGTAAGCGGAGAAATTTACACTTATTG
This sequence comes from Cynegetis impunctata, assembly GCA_030704885.1. Lineage (NCBI taxonomy): Eukaryota > Metazoa > Arthropoda > Insecta > Coleoptera > Coccinellidae > Cynegetis > Cynegetis impunctata. The sequence goes on along the minus strand of JARQZK010002898.1, from coordinate 58,584 downwards.
TATTTTAATTTTTGTTCAAATAAAAAATGTCATCAACTAAAGAAGTTTTTGAAAGAGAGTGAAGCTCTCAATTGATGTTAGTTTTTTCAACACTCAATTTTGAAGTTGATTCATTTTCACAAATTCACTAATTTTTTGGAATAAATGCCCTCTTATGTGTCTTTGGTACTATCAGTTGTAATGGAAACTAATAACTATTTGAAAAAGCATACATTACAGAATATTCATTTGTAACAGTGAGTCTTAGGACCCAGGAGCAAATGATCCCAACAATATAACTAAACATTTTGATGGTTCATGTGCCGAACACCCTGTATATATAACTCTGTTTATGCACAAAATTTCTCATTCTCTACTCAATTTTTACATGTATGATTTGCAGTCTGGTGATGACGATAATTATTGTCCTCAAGACTTTAAATTCTTTATTTATTATTACATCATCGATACGATATTTATTTTTCTATTATTTTTCATTAGAGTGCGTCTAGCGTTTTAAAAACTATTTTCTCTAAAAGGAGAATGAGAGAGTACTTGGGATGAAATTCAATAACGAACTATATTAATTCAAACTATTCACAGAGAATTTTATTAAAAGCTTCTTTCTAACGCTTCTTTTATTAACTCAAAAGCGCTAACTACAATCTTTTGCGGTAACCATCAACTAGATTCCGACCGAATTCATCTCGTTATGATCCAAATGAGAAAAAGAGACACTGAAAAACCTTTAACAGATAATTCTGGTCGAAATTTGGAAAACTAATTGAAATGAAAGTCAATGGAATTCTTTTTCTTTCACGAAGAACCTGAAAGAGGCCGGACGAATCGAAATGAGCTTTTCTATTTCCCGACCTGCCTCGAGGGATTAAGTCAATTTGCAGCCCTTAATTTATATACCCCTCAGAAAAAAACCCTTTCGGAGTTAACTAGGAACTTTGTGACATCACCTTGACTTTCATGATTATTTGTTCGGATGTTATGAACTTCAAAAGCTTTTTTAGCATTTCCCGAGAATAATAGACTACCGTACTGTATCGAAAATCAACAGTACGGTGCGGGATTGGTTTTCAAATCCATTATGTTCTAACTAGTGATGTGCCGGATATTCGTATCCGCGGATATCCCAGGGAGAAGAAAGATCTGTATCCGTATTCGTCACTTTGTTGACGGATGTTTCAGCTTATTAATTTTCAATAATACATAGATTGAATTCTATTTATCGGTGATTAGGCAGCAAAGAAAAACTATTAAATTCCATTCAGATTATTTTTTATTTCTTGAAATTAAATATTTGGCACCTTTATATTGCACCTTTATAAAGTAGTTAGTTACCATACCAAATACCAATAGTACATAACTCACAGGTAAGCTTAATAAAATATTTAAATATTATAGAAAGTTTCATAATCACTTTTATAATGAGAAAACCAAAACCAAAATCTTCGTAATAAATCAAATTCTAATTAAATGTTTATTCTAATTGAGTGAATTGATACGTCATAACACATTAAGTATTAACATTAGATTAAAAACACTGTGACAATTAGAGGAATAAAAAAAAATCGAATGTCATTATTGAAATTACATATGTAATGATAAATTGTACTTCAAAAAGAGTAACTTGGCAGCTTTGTCCCCCAAAAGTCTGTTAAGATAAGATTATGAACAAATCCTACTGTACTGAAAAATTGCTCACTTGGAACGCTTGTGCAGGCGAAGATAAATATGTGCGAGTAATGAGACTGAAACCTCCAAACCTGTTACTGTTAATCTGCCAATACTTTAGCTGGTCTTGATCTCTAGGTTATCTTTTCTCTGATATTCTATGAAAAAATCAGCTTTCGTATCTGATATTTGATTTTCAAGTTCCTCATCGCCATCATCACTATATCTAACATATTAGCAATAGACTCTGGTGATGTTCATTTCTAAGAGAAATTGGTTTATCTTCAGTACTTATCGTAGTTGCTGTGAGATTTACTTCAGTTTCTGTAAGCAATTTCTTTTATTTATTTTATTAGAATATCACTTACCGTTGTACCATCGGTTTAAAAATGTGGCTACCTACTTGAAACAATAACTTTGAAATTTAGATCCGTATCCGTATTTGTATTCGCGGATTTGGGCACCAAATATCTGTATTCAGATCAGTAACCGCGGATATATATATTTCGAAAATGTATGTGTACATATATATATATATATATATATATATATATATGTATATATATATATATATATATATATATATATATATATATATATATATATATATATATATATATATATATATATATATATATATATATATATATATATATATATATATATATATATATATATATATATATCAGTGGCGGCTCGTGAGGTTTTGGTTTGAGGAGTCTACAAGAGGTGTTAAAAAATACACCATAGGCGAAAATTTTTAAGATTTCAAGGTCAACCGCCTTATAATTTAAAGAAAATCAAAGTAAAACAAGCACCCTAAGCTATTAATTTGTTTTCACTTTCGAGTGTCTACCTTGAGACCTACAACTCCTATTTACAATATTTACAAAAACTCTTCTCAGCCAATTAGTCAATTCATCTATTCATGAAATTTTTTCTTTCACAAAATAGGTACCTACCTACCTACTTAACGAATTTGTTAACAACTGGTGAGAGCAAATAAAAAGTTATTATATATTTTTGAAGATTAGCGGGATTCTGCGATCTTCAACGTTAGCAAAATGATCTATTATATCCTATTAAAATTTTTTGTCTTTCGCCAAAAGTTTTACCAATTCCATTTCAATAGACAACAAACTAATATTTTTCAAACGATCCTGGCTCATTGAATTTCGTAAATAAGTTTTAATTCTCTTAAGAGTGGAAAACGAGCGCTCTACGGAAGCCGATGTCACCGGGATAGAAACAATTAGACATAAGAGTTTATAAACTTGGGGTACATCTTGATTCAAATCATTATCAAAAAGGTATTTAATAGTCCTCACACGATTTTCATTTTACCCCAAAATTTCATTGTCATTATAAACAACACACAGTTCACTTTTTATGGCCACCTTATCAAAAAAATTATATTTTTGACATAAATTTTCCAAAAGGATATCTGGAAAATTAGCCGAAAATCCGGTAAACAAATTTTTATTGAGTAAGTCGAAGAAATGCAGTTCTTTCAAATCAGAGAACCTTATTCCTATTTGACCCCTAATAGTATCCAAAATTTCATGAAATATTTGCTTATAGTGAAGCTCCATAGCTGCGTAACTGAATTTCTTTCGTTTTGGGCTAAATTGAGTCGTGTCATCAGTAGTTTGAAATACAGAAAATGGTTTTTTTAAATAAACTTCTGCACGAAATTCTGAAATTTTTTCCAAAAGAAACTTAAGCCGATTTCGTGAGTAAATTACATCTGAAAACTTTTGCTGTAAGATTTGAAAAACTATTTCTGTTTGTTCAAAAATTAATTCAAAGAAATTTAAAAATTGAAATTTTTGAAATTAACTTCAGTAACCAAACTCATTTTAAAACAATATGCGAGCAATATAAGTAAACACGCTGCTGTTTTCGGCGGCCATTAGACACTACGATCACACTACGATTCAATTAATGCTTTCCAACGAATTCACTCGATGTCACGCGAAATTCTATAGTTGTGATTGGTCGACAATTAAATGTATGAGACTGGGCTCTATCGGTGTTGCCATTTAAATGTGTTTTGCTTTTCTATGGCAATGAAGTATTCATTCGGAGTATTTGCAGTTTGCACCGTTGTTTGCTTTTCTGTGGCAGGCATAATGAACGTTGAGAATATACCTTTTTAAGCCTCCGCAGCGTTGCCACAAATCTTGAAATGAATGAAATACAGTAAATGTAAAAACCTTCTATCGTAATTAATAAATTATATTATATAATGTAGGTTGAAAGGAAGGTAGGTGCATACAATAATATGATTTTGATTAATATGAATATGCTGAATGCTGACAATTCAATATAATATATTAGTGATTCACGGAATATTATTGAGGAGGAGGCTTAGCCTCCTTTGACTAGCCGCCCCTGATATATATATATATATATATATATATATATATATATATATATATATATATATATATATATATATATATATATATATATATATATATATATATATATATATATTATATATATATATATATATATATATATATATATATATATATATATATATATATATATATATATATATATATATATATATATATATTTTTATATATATATATATGAGTATATATATATATATATATATATATATATATATATATTATATAATATATATATATATATATATATATATATAATATATATATATATATATATATATATATATATATATATATATATATATATATATATTTGGGCCGATACAAATCCTTAAAAATAATGTAACTGAAAAAAAAATGGGTTTTTAATTTTCAGTGTATTTCATTAAACATAACAATTGTTCCGCCAAATATTGTGGTTGCTTCAGATATGTTATTCTAACTAACTTTAAGAAAAGATTACCTTTTTTTTAAATCGAAGTAACCTTTACTTGATCGAAATTCATATTAAGAAATAAGAACACGTTTATTCAAACTTTATTTCCACTATATTTACAATTCTTTCGGCAGCACAGTGTCTCACTAATTCTTAAAATCGGAGATGCCTAATTGAGTCCCAAAATTTATAATCCGTCTTAATGATAGCCGAACTGAGTCCCGGAGTTAAATAAATTGAGTCCCGGGCCTACCTGAGCTTGCACAGTAGGGGTTTGTAATCTGTTCGTAGAATATTAAAACTAAAATTCATATTATATCATATAATTTTATACAATTTACAAATATTTACAATAATATACCTATACCTAATAACATGCTAAATATTTGTTCATTTAATTATTCTAAATTTTTCTCCTACAATTTTAAGAAATTCAAATTTTGATATTGAGTTACAATTTAATTTTAAAATTTGTTCATTTAGAAAATTTTTATTTTTGAGAGTGTGTGAAGAATAAACTTTTTTTATATTTTTTTGAATGCTTCTAATTTTTATATGAGTGTCACTTTGAAAATCTATCAACATTGTTAAATATTGGAATATATGTGGATGGGCGAAATAAAATGAAGAATTAAACCTTGCATGAAAGCTCTCGCATGCATTCGTCGTCCGTTGTAAACTGCTCGTCTTCTCCGCCCATATTTCTGGTGGAAACCTAGCCGATTCTGAAATATAATTATCGACCAGAAAATTTTGCGATTAAGTACCTCTTCGTTTACTGTATGGCTGTGGTTATCCATAATTTCTGTTACTTTGTTGTCAGCACTTTCAGTTTTTAAAAATGCCTTGCATTTTTCTTTTGTCTGTGCACACCAAATCCAACGTTTGGCATTATTTTTTAACATCTTATGGAAACGATATTTGAAGCCATCCAACACAATCAGTTGTTTCCCTCTTTCACTCAGTACAACTCTCACAGAACTCATTTTGACAAACTAACTAACACCGAATAGGTAGGTACAAATTAAACAAACTATATTAAACATTTTGTAGAAAACCCTTTTTATATATGATATCCATAGATGTCTAACCAATGAAATCCTTCGTTCATAGGTAATAAAAATATTATTTGGTATAGAGACTTAAAAAGTAATTAGGAATTCCCGAAATATGCATATCAGGAGGATTAGAAGGATTAGAAAGATTTAAGTAACCCGGGACTCAATTGGACCATCTAAATTTCTTGACCCTTCTTGATTCAGGTAGACGGGACTCAATTTACCTTTGCCCCTTAAAATATATCACAGAGCTTATATATTATCTGAAATGTTCTACTAATAGGTATTAATAACAGGGGGTTTTATTTATGATTCCCAGAACGGTATTACAGGTAATGACTTATCTGGAATGGTTGACTATTAAGAGGTTTCAAATACCAGGTTAACCATTCCAATGTTTTAATAAAATCCCCAGTTTATAACATCTGCAAAATTTATAATAGTTTCTTTTCAGAATGTGATATTTTTGTTGTTCCATTTGGATGCTTAAAGTATATAATTCGTAACAAGTTAATTAATATGCAAGTCTAATTACGGTCTAATTGCAACCTCTCCTCATCCTATAAGGGTGATATATATATATATATATATATATATATATATATATATATATATATATATATATATATATATATATATATATATATATATATATATATGCATTGTGTTCAAACTCTCTGTACTGCCAATTCAATTAAAATTCTTCAATATATATTATTTTATTATTGTTTGTATGTATCACTGTCTATTATATATTGTTCTATTGTTCTGCTTGTATACTTATACTTATTTATAGCTGTAAACCATATTATATCTGTCTTATAATTAGGATTACTCCTGTTAGACAATAAACACTTTTTTTTTATAAGTCAATCATAAATACAACCCCTTGTTATTAATTTCTATTACTAGAACATTTCAGATAATATATAAGCACTGTGATATATTTTAAGAATTAGTTTTTTAACTAACGGGTTTTCCAATGAGAGGTTACATTTTGAAATTTAAAAAAAACGAGTATATTTTTAAGAAATCAATAAATGTTTATTTCATTGTAAAGAGGAAGATATGCCATTAATATTTGAAAACGATATCAGCCAAATGGCCGTCACGGTTACGCTTGCAGCACCATATCCTTTTCATGAAATTTGATGATGACCAATTCCCACATTTGCGGATGTATGTCCTCGATAACTTCACGAATTCCATCTTTGAGATCTTGAATCGATTGTGGAGCATTGGCATAGACCTTTTCTTTCACGTGGACCCAAAGAAAAAAGTCTAATGGTGTTAAATCACAATATCTCGGAGGCCAATTTTGATCACCTCTTAGCGAAATAACACGGTTAGGAAACTTTTATTGCAAAATTGCGATTGTTTCGTTGCTTGTGTGGCACGTTGCGCCGTCTTGCTGAAAATAAATTTCGTCTACATCAATATTTTCCAATTCCGGCCATAAGAAATCATTAATCATAGCTCGGTAGCGCCATCCATTCACCGTAACGGTTGCACCAGCTTCATTTTCGAAAAAGTGAGGTCCAATCAGACCGCCAGCCCAAAAACCACACCAAACAGTGACACGTTGCGGATATAGAGGCTTTTCAACAATCATTCTTGGATTTTCTGAACCCCAAATGCGGCAATTCTGCTTATTGACGAATCCACTGAGGTGAAAATGTGCCTCATCACTGAAGATGATTTTTCGATGAAAATCCGGATCATTTTGATGCATTTGATGGGCCCAATCAGCGAACATACGACGTTTGTGGTGATCGGCTGGCTTGAGTTCTTGTATTAACTGAACTTTAAAAGCCTTAAGACTTAAGTCTTTATGCAAAATACGGTGTAATGTCGTTTGTGGAATGTCTAATTCCAAAGATCGACGGGGATCGACAAACCTGGGGTTTCTTCAACACTACGGGCTACAGCAGCAATATTCTCAGTTGTTCTTGAGCGACGCACACGGTTTTGATTCTTCACATCACTAACTTGTCCCAACTGCTCAAATTCTTTCACCAGTTTCACTATTGCCGGGCGAGATGGTACTTTATGATGACCAAAAAATGCTTTAGTTTTTCGAACTGTGACTGCAAAATGTTCACCATTTTTGTAGTGAATTTCAATAATTTCAATTCGTTTTTGAAGCGTGTATCGTACCATCTTTAGTAATGGCAAAGTTTTCACTTTTCAAATGTCAAAAGATGACAGCTTTAAAATTGACAGCTGCCTAAACATCGGGCTATTCAAAATGAAACCTCTTATTGGAAAACCCAAATCTGATGAAGACACTGTGCTGTGATTTAATTTTAAGTATAGTGGAAATTAAGTTTAAGTACGTGTCCTTATTCATTTATATATCTTATATATAGAAATGGGAAATACAAATGAGGACGTGGAAACCTAAACGTAATATGATGGCTGGTTGATAAAAGTGGGTGAATATACCAGGTAAAAAAATTCAATTCTAATTGATCATTCAATAAATAATATTTACCATTCAGTAAATTATTCCAAGTTTTCCTGATTTCAACGGCCTTCAATAAATTAAGTTTATAGCCTTTCTTCTCTGTAATATTTCGAAATCGTCATTGAAGTTACGATATGTTCCAGAAGGTGTGATGCATATGTCAAATCTGTTTTTTCTTATCGTAGCTTCTTTTATGTTCAGATATTTTCTGCTGATTTGGCCAACATATACATTCCATATGACATGAACCGCATGTTAGCTTACAACTATACTTGATTTATTATGAGGTGTAGTTTTATCTTTGTTCACCTATTGTATTCTGAGTTTTAGAAGATATTTTTGCATTTCAATTTAACAAGAAAGTAGAAATTTTGTGTGTTTGATTACCTACATATGTTAATAATTTTAAGTTTTCATCAATAACTTCTACTTTCGGATTCACCTGATAAATGGCTGCATTATACAAACATTTTTTAAAAATAGTTTTTTAATTTTTATGTGATTCTCTTGGGATAGGGGAATATTTATGAATCTATGTATTATGCTATTATATACTGTCAATTTATGTTGGTAAGGGTGTAAGGACGAATTATGTAGGTAGCGTCAGATCCGATTGTGATGGCTTTTGGAAAATCGAAAATATGTGTCTATTGTTATATCTTTTGATTGTCAAATCAAAAAAGTTGATAAAACCATCTGTTTCACTTTCCATTTTAAATTTAATATAAGGATGTAACGAATCAATGGATTTTAGAAAAGAACGTCGTCCACATATCTACAAATAATTGATTAGACATTGAATTTTTCTAAATTATCCATGAATACTTCAGCAAAAAGAGGGCTAACTGGATTACCTATAATTAAACCTTCGTTACTAGAGTAAATATCATTATTCAATTAAAAATAAAATTGTATCTTTGGGAGGAATAATTGGAAATAGGTTTTTAGCATCGAATGAAATTAATTTTGCTTTCTGCTTGTTTATTTGTAAACATTGACAGCGGAAAGTGTTTGTTGCATAGCTACGCAACCTATATTTGTTGTGGACGTTATTGCTTTTTCGTAATCCCATACTGTTATTTTGATTCAACGGTATTCAGATGACAATTGAAAAGTCAGTGTTAACGGTCGCCGGCCGTCATAATTTCATAACGGCCGGCGGCCGTTAAGAAATCACTTGTTCAAATATTTATTTCAAAACATCATTCTGCTTACAATAACAACATTGAAATCTTGGTCCACAGCGAGTTGGGAGAATAAACCTCTGATTTTCATTTCGCATAGGCTAATAAAACATCTTCATTAACCACCTTTACATTCTTGCTTTTACGCCACATTTCAAAATTTTCATATTCTTTTTGATACCTATCGCTCTTGAGTTATTTTCGGCAGTTAATCAACACTCGCTGCACTGCACATGATTCTCCCAATATTTCTAAAGGAATTTGATTTTGTTCCTCAATTTCATCAATTTCATCCATGGTCGTCGTTAAAGCGAACTTGAGAACACAAAAAACTGACGTTGTTTATAAAACTGTCAAACTGTTCCATGACAACAGAGTGCACGACGTTGGGATTGTTCTTTAGAATTGCGAGGTACGGGGTTTTTTCTTTCTTCGGAATCAAAATATAATCTTTCAACGGGATTACGAAAAATTTTTAACGACACACGGCCGATACGCAAATAACGGATTCGGTTAGTAATAATCCTCGGCTGCGCCTCGGATTACAATATCCAACCTCATCCGTTATTTGCTACATATCGGCCTTGTTATGTTAATAACTATACATCACACAATGGCGGTATGTCCTGAAATTGCCACTTCTATAACAACAGTGATAGCGAAGTTGACAGTTGACGTATTGTCAAACTGATCATAATATGAAATTCATTTTAGCTTCAATTACACGTGTCAGATCGATGTCCATTTGTAAAGTCATTCCTTTTTTGTCTTCACGACGAGCATACATATTTATGGTGCATTCTTAATGGTTGGATCCGGTTATATACCAATCAATTGTGCAAGTAGTTTGTAAATTTTGATTTTAAGATCCGGAATTGATGTAAATTTTTTACCCTTATTTTCAGTGTCGCTGAGAAATAAACGATATAATAGTTTAGAATTATTCGACCATTCATGAAAGATCTTTCATTTAGTTGTCGCTCATTTCATTTAGTCCTTAGCTCCGAATAGTATATTACTCTACAAGGGCAGAATGTTTGAGATTCCTGCACTGCGCATCGTTTACTTAAACCTCACTTTAGAAATGTAATCCGTTGCTGGACAGCACAACCACAATTGAGAAACTTACATTAAAACATATTAACATAAGAACGGCTGGGCCGATTTGAATGATCTCTGATTTGTTGGATTCTTCTCCACTTCAAATAGCAAAATGACTATTGAAATGTAGAAAATATTATATATATATATATATATATATATATATATATATATATATATATATATATATAAGCGGCTTGTATACAGCTAATCTTGCCATCTACCGCATCCCAATCTCCAAGAGACTCTATCTCTAACTCCGTCTTCTTCCAGCCCTCTTTTTAGCATAGCTTCTTTTATTCCCTTTTCCCAACTCTTTCTTGGTCTTCCTCTTTTTCTCCTATTTGCAGGCCTCCATTTCCAAATTCTTTGTGGTATTCTATCCTGGTCCATTCTCCTCATGTGTCCATACCACAGCAGTTGTTTCCTTTCAATTGTACTTATTAATGAAGTATCAACTTGCATTATTTCTCTTATTCTTTCATTTCTTTCATGATCTAATATCGTCTCTCCAATACATCATCTCTGTGGCTGATATTTTATTTTTCATTCTTTAATTCAATGTCCACACCTCACTTCCATAGGTAACGCAACTTTCAACAAATGAGTTAAACATCCTTCTTTTTGTTTTATTTGAGATATCGTCATTCCACAACATGGGGTGTAGTTGTCTGATTATAGTTTTCCCTTTTTTTATTTTATTTTGTATATCTATTTCGTCCTTACCGTCGGAGGTTATTGTAACCCCTAGCTAACCTATAATTAGGTCTTCTCCTTGTCCTCCGATTACCATATATTTTGTTTTCCCCATATTTATCTCCAAGCCACATCTCGTATATTCCTCCTTTAGTTTTCTAAACATATAGTTGACGTCATCTCCGTCCTCTGCTAGTATAACCTGATCGTCAGCGAACTCCATACTATATATGTGTTGATTCTCGATAAGCACTCCCATTGTCGTACATTTTCTTCTCCAATCTCTTAGTACTCTATTTATATATATATACTTTAAATTGAGTTGGTGATATGCAGCATCCCTGTCGCAGTCCTTTATTTACGATGAATTCATCAGAGTAATTATTTCCAACTTTCACTCTGCTTATGTTGTCTTTGTACAATTGTTTGACAGCATTAATATAGCTTGTTTGTATCCCGCTGTCCTTCATTGCCTGCCATAGTGGCTTTACAGGGACACTGTCATAGGCCCTTTTTTAAATCAACAAATATAATATGCAGTTCCCGTCCGTGTGCTATGCTTTTTTCAGCCAGTTGTTTTGTGCTGAATATATTGTCAACACAAGATCTTCCAGGTCTGAAACCACTCTGTTCCTCCGAGTCTTTTATCTGTTTTTCTATTCTTGATTTTAATATTCGTCCATACAGTCTGCACATAGAAGAGATAACACTAATTCCCCTATAGTTTTCGCATTTCATCTTACTGCCCTTCATATGTATAGAATTTACATATGCGATTTTCCATTCTTCCGGGACTACGCCTCCTTTTAGACAATCTGTAAACAACCTAGCCATTGCTTCTACTGTTACGATTGGGGAGTACTTAATGAGTTCTATGGGCATACCCCCAGGACCCGCAGCTTTGTTATTTTTCATATCTTTGACTGCGTCTATAACTTCCTCTATTGTTGCTTCCCTTACATCTTGGTTGACCAGTTCATTTTTGTAATCTACTTCCTTAAAGTTATTTCTGTCTTCATTTAATAGAACTTGATAATACTTCTTCCAATTGTCTATTTCAATTGGATCTATAGTTTTCACTTCCTTTCTATTGGTTTTGAGTGTCCTTATAGTTTTCCATGCTTGTCTAGATTTTGCGCCTCCTATGAGTCTGTTCATCTCGTCACATTTCTTTTCCCAGAACTTGTTCATGGCTTTCCTTTTTTCTTTCTTAACTTCATAGTTGTATCTCATATAGGATTTTCTGTCTTCTGGATCTTGTGTAGCTAGCCATTTGTGATATGCTATTCTCTTTCCACTCACCAAGTGCTCTAGATTGTCATTCCACAAAACGTCATTTTTTCTTTTGACCTCTTCATCTTTTTGTCCCGATGCTTCGTTCGCAGCTTCATGAATACATGTTTTTATGAACTTGTACTGTTCTTCTATTGTCCCAGTTTCTGAACTTCTCATTTTGTTTGCCAGTCTGATTTTATATAAGAACCTGGTCGATTCGTCGAAAAGACTGTCTAGGTTATATTTGGGCCACTGGGTCATTTCGTTGGGTCCATTCACATCTTTTTCTTTGTTGACTTGGTGTTTAAATGAAAATAATAGCTTTGATCTTATTAGATAGTGGTCAGATCCGCAGGAAGCTCCTCGCTGTACTTTCACATCTTGGACTTTGAGAGTGGGGGTTGGCTTAACAATTATGTAGTCTATAATAGACTGTTGTCTTTTTGTGGGTTGAAACCAGGTAGAAAATATTAACGTGGAAAAAAATAATACTCTAATCGATATGTAATCAAAAATATAGAGAACAAATGACAAAAACTGTTAAATCGATTGGTCTCAATCATTCCAGATCATAAATTGACAAAACAGAATATAAAGATATTCAAATACATAGAAAATACTCGAATCGAAATGTAAACAAAAATATAGAAAACAAATGATAACTGTCGAATCAATTGGTCTCAATCAGAATGTATGAGAAATTCTTGAAGCTGCCCGTCAGGTTCTTCTTCTTCGGATGCTATCCACTAACGGATGTTTGCGATCACATTTTCCATCTCCTCTCTATCCCTTGCGGTATGAGTTATGGTCTGTATGTCATTCATTCCTGTCCACTGTCTTATATTCCGCAACCAGGACAATTTCTTCCATCCTATTCCTCTACGGCTTTCTATCTTACCCTCGGTCAACAACTGTAAATATTCATACTTTTTGTTCCTCATGACGTGCCCCAGATATGCAGTATTTCTCATTTTGATGGTAGTTAACAGTTCACGTTCTTTGTTGATGCTGGACAGAACTTCTAAGTTTGTTATTCTTGCAGTCCGCCGTATCTTGAGCATTCTGCGGTATAGCCACATCTCGGACGCTTCCAATTTGTTAATGTTGTTGACTTTAAGAGTCCAACCTTTCATCCCGTAGAGGAGTACCGACCACACATATCACTTTAAAAATCTCAACCTCAGTCCAAGATCGAAAACCGAGCAGCTAAATACTCTTCTCAGTCCTAGGAATGCTTTTCGGTCCTGTTCAATGCGACTCTTGATTTCGATATCAGAAGTCCAGTCTTCAGATAACCACATGCCCAAGTATTTAAATTTGCTCACTCTGTCTATGCGCATTGCGTTGAATTTCAACTGTGAGTCTTCAAACGCATTCAGGTTTCTTGTTTTTATCATAAACTTCGTCTTTTTAGTGTTTATGTTTAGACCCATCAGTCTGCTATGTTGACCAACTGTGTTGATCAGTCTTTGTAAGCCTTGTATGATATCAGCGATGAGCACTGTGTCATCAGCATAACGTATGTTATTAATCCACACTCCGTTGACTTTAATACCGATCTCCACATCTTCCAATGCTTCCTGGAAGAACCCTTCCGAGTACAGGTTGAACAAAAGTGGGAACAAGACACATCCCTGTCGACGCCTCCCCGGATCTCTATAGCATACAACAGCTCATTATTGAGCCTGATCTGTGCAGTCTGGTATCAATATAGATTTTCGATACATCTGATATCTTTCTGATCTATGTCAAGATTCCTGAGGAATTGCATTACTTTGGGATGTTCAACTCGGTCAAATGCTTTCTCGTAGTCAACAAAGCAAAGGTCTTTTCTCACATCATGACAGTTTTGTACAAGGACTTGCGTGGCCACTATCGCTTCTCGTGTGCCCATCTGTTGTCTAAACCCAAACTGTGAGCTACTGATATCTCTTTCGCACTTTTTATAAATCCGCTGATGAATTATTTTTAGGAATACTTTCAAAGTGGGGCTCATCAGCGTAATCAGTCGATGGTCTCCACACTTTCTAGCATTATTTTTCTTAGGTAGAGGGATGTTGAACTTAGCCATTGTTGTGGGTTATAAGCTGTAAAATAGGAAAGAGTAAATTTTTATTAATGTTATCTGCGCAATGACTCGAGATGTTTTGGAGACGCAATGTTTTTACTGTCTGGCAGTTTCCGCAAAACACTGGCAGTCATTTCAAGATCGACTACACTTGACTCAAATCATCAAATCTATATGAAGAAACTTCAGCTGGCAGCAAACATGAGAGTTGCATTGCTGAATAATCCATCTGCTTAAGATTTCTCCAAGCAATTACTGACTATCGGTAATGGTCATGATCCTGTCGACGAATCGAGTGGATTGATTTCATTTCCTCCGAATATTTTCAATGTTGTCTCAACGAAAGACCAGGTTATCAACAAAGTATTCTCGAACATCATTGCTATCCACAAAGATAACGAATGGTTGACAACCAGCAATTTTAGCGGCTAAGAACAAAAATGTGGATGAGTTAAATTTTGTAATTCAGAATAAAGTCGTTGGTACTTTGCATTCATTCAAATTTATTGCAACAAACGGAGACGAATTCACCAACCATCCAACTGAATTTTCAAACTCCTTGGATGTGCCTGGCTTACCACCGCAGAATTAACAACTGAAGGTTGGTTCGGTAGTCATCATGCTTTTTTTTTTTTTTAACTAATTTAAACCAATCAAAACTGTGCAATGGAACTCGTTTGGTAATAAGAAAATTCATAATCAATGTGATTTAGGTGACGATACTCAAAAGTGAGGAAGTTTTCATTCCGAGGATTCTGATGATCATAACACCTATGCCCTTTATGTTTAATCGAATTCAATTTTCGATTCGTCTAGCATTCACCATGGCGATTTACAAATCACAAGGCCAATCCTTGAGTGTTTGGGGTCTGAATTCAGAAAGTGCATGTTTTTCTCATGGATAATTGTATGTGGCATGTTCACGTGACGGTTTACCGACATCCACGTTATTTGTTCTTGCGCCTAATAACAAGATGAAAAATGTCGTATATCACGAGCTACTTCACTGAAGATAATCAATCCAAGTGTTTTAGTAGAATACAACAAATTCATCAAAGCAAATGTTCTGCCAAATAATTTGTTTGTATTTATTTTGTTACGTGAATTAAAATCATAAATTAAGTTTAGCTAAAAGGTAACCTGTACATTAATTAATTGTTACGCGGTAGCTACGAAGTTCACCGATTGAGTTAGTTTAAGATAAAAGTGGCGAATAACATGATAGTCAACAACAGAGTATGCCAAATTGGTTGGATATCATTTCACGACACAGAAGAAACATAGCATAGTATGTGGAATAAAAGTTATACCATGAAAGTTTCCATAATGAAAACATGGATTCACAGGAATTCGTTATGATTGGGAGGACAAGAGAGTTGGTAGGTTCCTGATTGTAAATCAATACAACACCATCAGTAAAGCAAAGCAGGAATCTGATGAAGTAACACATTTTCTAGAATCCGTTATCAAATTGACAATGTTGAACGCACCTAATTGAAGTTTATATGAAAACTTATTGAATTGAAGAGCGAATGGGTGAAAAACTACTTCGAATATCCATCAAGATCCAACCCTTTTATCATTTTGAACGAATGTGGCCAGGAATTGAATAAACTTCTACGTAATATTCGACATGTCATCAATCAGGAAATACTGACAAAGAACTACTCTTATTCATATATTACGTTATTGATACACTATTTTGAAAATACTGGAGTTTGAAGAGTCCATTAAACTATGTACGTAACAAAAGTTTACTGTTACCAACTCGGTCAAGAAAATGTTGAAATGTTTGTTTTAATGATGATTGATCCAATAATAATGAGCATTCATTACCCCGTGACCATAGACATATGCCAACCTGAACTTCAACTTGCAGATTTCAATGAAGCTCACTATGCTGACCGAATGACTGATGCGGGTCATATGAATTCGTAGTCTGTTATTGGTGCTCTCTTGAAATTATATTTCTTCCACAGTGTAACTTTGCAATAAGCGTTTACATGTAAACGGCGTTTGGTATATTTCAACTTGTGTTAGCTATTTGAGTAAATAAGTTTTGCTTTCGACGCATTAGAAAAGACTTCTTCACCTTGATGGTATAAAGAATTAATTTTTAAATTATATCTATATTATATATTTTCATAAATTTAGTAAGTAGGTATATAATCTTTTCTCCACGATCATCACAGAATTCGTCAATTCTGATATCAAATTTGATTACAGTGTAATGCCTGGTCCTGGGTGTTAAATGAAACACAGGTTCATACTATACTTTGAGTATTTATTGGTATGTATTACTGAATATAGGCGTAGCGCTGAGCGCTCGGGCAGCGTGACGAGTCTATCTCTCAGTCTTACTTCTTACTCTCTTATCTCTCCGATCTTCCATCGGGTCTTATATGTAATGTTTATACAATAACTGCTGAATGTGCGACCTTGGCCAGGCACGTTCCGTTTACAACAATATATCTATAACTAAACATTCTTGTTTACTATGTAGTAACGAATCGAGACACTGACCTACTGATCTACTCACCACAACAGAATGCTGGAATTCTCTCTCTTGAGATTGAAGAAATATTCTGCAACACCTCTGCCCCCATGCAATTTGAATGTATTTGCTTTCTCTCCCCTGTGATAGAATAATATTCTCACACTGGCTAGCAATAATAACATTAGCCTTGACGCAGTTGATTGTCATCATAGTGACAAATTGGAGTAAGTGTCAAAACTACCTATTACGAATTTATGCAGTGATTCAGAATCAGAGTGTGAAAATACACCACCACACTGGTCATTGTTATCGGAGGACGTCGGCTACTGTGTTAGTGGACACAGGAGCAGATATGGAAACACTAACAAGGCATGGGAGGTGGAAATCTCCTCAAGTGCCAGAAGGATACATGAAAAATTCGGTGCAAAATCGAATAAATAAAGCAAATGAGTTAGTCTCATCAATTACTGGATCTAATACACCGCTAATCATGGCTTCCACTTCAAATTATGTGACTGTTAGTTCATCTTCTACAAACCACGCAATTGTTGAAAATTCTTCCAATAATGCACCAGTTTTCATTTCGAGAACTGTACAAATATAACAATTAATACAAAGTAGAATGTTTCTCGAATTATTGAGTGTTTACCTAATATAATTATGATTGAGTTCTGTAATATAAATTATCTTTTGTTCGTTTCCATATAAAAATATATATTCGAAATTTTCGATCGTGGAGAAAGTATAGTCTGCTACTCGGTTAGAATGAAAATTCGTAATGCTCGTCGTTCCTCACGCTCGCCTTCGGCTCGCGCTCGGAACTTTTCCACTCGCATCGAATTTTCATTCTAACCTTGTTACAGAATATACTATTCCATAACTTTCTCAAATAAACTGTACTTTCAAAATGTAATTTTATATCTACCTCGGGGTAATCTTCCAATTAACCAAACCTATACGTATCATGTCATACATTTTAGTTTTATCAATGATGATGAAAAGTTCTATTCAATTTCTGCAATATGGTTCAGGAGGGACTTTTATACTGATTGTAAACTTTTCCAAACAAAAATAAGTACTCACAGATCTCAGAGCTCTCACTTCACAGCACTGAGACGGTCAGAACGGTTTTCTGCTGTTTTTAAACCTCGACCAAATATTTCAATATCTGTTCGTAATCTTTTCAAATTTACTATTGCTGTATGATGGAAAGTAGTCACGTGCGGGAGTAGCATTTTTATCCTAGAAGACTAGATATTTTCCCGGTACATATTGGCATCTCCAACGGCTCCCATCGAGTCAAATAAGCTGAAATTTGGCAACAGGGATTATTTGTCTAGCAGAACGAAAGTATCAAAATTTGGTTAAATTTTTCCAACAGCCGCCATTTCTACATGAATATTTCTTGTTATTCGTCGTTTTTGAAGAATTGCTGAACTCCACAGCTTCTGCAGGTTGATTAAGAGGGTTGAAGTTTGATACGTACATACATTGAGTTTATATTGACGTATGAACCTTTGTTGGATTCAACTCTTTTTCTCGACCGCGTTGCATTTCGTGGTGACTAATTGCGAATTTTTTTTTTAGTAAAATTAATTATTTTCTAATTTTTAATTCGGTATATTATAAGCGTAATTTTTCGAAATATATTTCAATCCGTTAGAACCGTATCTCGAATCGATGCATTTTGCGCGAAAAATACGACCTAAGTGATGGAGTTCTGCTACTCACGAGTTTTTATTCCTTGGTGGGAATGAGATGTAAGAACTGGTATAGAAACATATAATATGAAGTTATTCAATAGTTTCAAATGATTGAATCTTTTTCTGTATAAATGTAAATCAAATCGTCGAATGGGGTATCCTGAATACTAAAAACTCTATATTGACAGATTTCAAATTGATGAAGCCGTTATTTGGTTAAAAACCGAAGTAATATTATTACTTATTTACTATTAGAATCGCGTGTTTGATTTTAATGATTACTCTAATCGAATCTATGTTGTATCGTTTAACCACATGGGGTACCTATTCTTCAGATATAACTGAATAATGAAATCTTGGTATCGCACTTTATATAGATTTTAATGGATAACAATAATAATAATAATGGCGTTCACAACAATGCTATTTACTTCCACTTAAATTACATCAATTATTGAATATATCCAACAAGGAGAACTTAATTCAAGTCTATTTGTTCATTCAATATGATATCAGAATTCTTTGACTGTGAATTTCCAGAGCTTCCCAAATGTTCAATTTCAATCATTTACTCGCTCTATGCAAAATATTGAAAAATGTATTGAATGAATGATTCTAATCTAATGAATAATTGTCATTATAAGAATCTCTCTTATCGTTTTCAAAGCAACGCTTATATTCTTTGCAGTATATAAATATCCGATTTTGATAATTTATTTGTTGTTAACTTATTGTTTCTTATATATACGGGTTAAGACTTGTTGGTGCGATAATCGAAATTGATATTATAATGAGTAAAAATGAATTGCATATAATTCACTATCACTTGATAATATTATCAAAAAGATGAATTTTAATTTAGCAATAAAAGAAATATGTTTACAATAAACTATAAATGTTAACAATAAACACAATACAATACAGCCCCACAAACAGTGGACCCCAAAGTTTTCCGAATCACAGCGAGTTCTGAAAGTTAACAAAGCCTCCAAGAAGAAATCGCCACTAAAAAAGGACTCCAAATCAGGCATGAAACTAAGAATTGGCAAAATCTAAAGTGAGGTACTTAATTTTGATTGTTTTTCATTTCTTTTTTTTCTGTGTTGTTTTTTTAATATCACCTAATTAATTCTATGAATTTGAATCCATACATAAGAGAGTATCAAGATGTTAAATACAGTACAAAGATAATAGATATCCACACCTTTAGACAGGACGGTAAAGAAGGAGAAATTAGAATATTCCAAACGAATCTTAGAAGCATTGCTGAAAATTTCGATAAATTACTAGTATTACTTGACTACCTTTCATTGAAGTTCTTTATAATTGTGCTATTTGAAACACTCAAAATAAATAATACAGAAATTTTCAACATAAATAGATACCAAACATTTTACAGCAACGGAATATTGAATAAAAATGATGGTGTCGTAGTATACATTAGAATATGTTCATATATCTCCTCAAACGTGTGTACACACCTTAAATACCGATCTGTTTGATTATTTGGAAAGTAAAACGCCGGGTTAAAACACATATGTTGGTCAGAGATATGAATATTGATTTGTTAGCAGATGATGAATATGTTGATGAATATAAGAATATAATGTTTACATTCGGTTTTATGTATATTATAAATGAATGCACTAGGCCTGGAGGAAACTCTTGTATAGATCATATATTCGTCAAAGAAGTGAACCTCGAAAATCGATTAGAGCTTATAAAGGTATATATTTTGAAATATTTAATTACAAATCACTTCCCAATTTTGCTTACCCTAGATTCGAGTAATAAAACCTCAGTAAATAAAAAGACTAAAAGAAAAGTAAAAAAATATATCAACTATTCGAAATTAACAGACGATCTGAGTAAAGAAACATGGTCAAATATGTATGAAAAGAAAAATGTTGATAATATGATTCTCTCTTTCATTGAAAAATTAACAAAACACATAGATAACAACAGATTCCGTACAGCTTGAAAAAAAAAAGAAATAACTCGCAAAAAATGGATTACTCCCTCTGAAAGCAATTAACAAAAAAAATAATTTCAAAGATGTTTATTATCTACTTCATAAAGTGAATATGTAGTGTGAAGAAGAAGGGAATTTTATCAGAACATGAACTTTGCGCTGCTTTTGTAATTCTGTGGTTTGCTCTTCATTGAAGAATTTTTGATTGTTTTTCTTTTTGTTGTTAACCTTCATGGAATAATTTTAAGAATTTATATTATTTTAATATCACATACAGGCTATAATATTATACCTCTGTGATGTAATTAGTTTATTCTCTGAAATTAACTTCATTATTATTATAATAGTTTAACTAATATCGTTAGACCTAATGAAAACCTGACATATATTTTTCACATTATAATATTGATATCTCTCTAGACAAAGATTTGAAGAACAATCCATGTAAAACAGATTGAATACGATTATTGTAATCTTCAACATCAGATAAGTGTTACGTCTATAACAACTATAGTTCTATATTAGTGGCTAGATAAGACATGTAAACCATGTTCCTTAGCCCATCTCAACCACTAAATCCATTGGGATTTCTTAACTAGGGCGCGAATCATAATCCGCGACAAAACTCAATCAAACTGAAAGCAAATTTTGCCAATCCCCGAAATATACACACGTAATACATGCCGGGATGAGAAACCTGCCAGTCGTTCGAGTTTTCCATGCGAGATTCCGGAGAATTTGCCGGAGCATGTACCCGTGAAATACATGTGCGACTAACGAGGGGTTAATTAGCATCATACCGCCCTCGAGGAATAACGCGGGGGTCGGTTTAACTGCAAACAACAATCTCATGAGCAGACATCATCCCCTCCTAGCTTTTGTACTGATGCGGACCCTGGGGAAGTGAGAATAAATAGACGGGATATCACGATTTCCGTTTGATAAGACACGTTGACTTTTGTGAAAGCAAGTTTGATAGGTTCCGGATGAATTCATTCTATGAATATTAAATGAATGAATTGAAACATTCAGGTTCATTTTAGTTAATTAGCGATGGAAAGCATTTCCGTAGAGAAAAGTCCCGGTCAGGGTGTTAACCATAGAACAGAGGTTCTCAACTTTTTAGATCTTACGATCCCTTTTTTAGGCGAGTATTTTGGCAACCCCTTTTGAATCATAATATTGATAAAAACTTACAGATATGCAATACCTACTTGTAATTTTTTTTCGTAAACATGCATGTCACTTAGTGATAAATAATGAATAGAATAATTTTATACATAGTCTAGTCAACAAGTACTTTTTTGTTCAACTTTTTTCAACAGTCTCAGAAAAATATGAGCAAGGTGTCATTCGATTCGGAACAGAATGTAGATATTCTTGGAAAAAAATAAGGTTCTGCTCGCAAAAATTGTAAAAAATATAAACAATTGACTGAAAGCAGAAAAGAGGCGTTTGGTTTTTTGCAAATATATCAAAAACCAATTGAGATATTTGATATATAAAAGAAGATTCGAAAAGAGAAGGAAATTTCCTGGAAGAAAGTTCTGACTATCGGAACTGTAGGATCAATAATTATAATTTTCTCAGAAGGATGAAAATACGGCCGAAAACGGCTAATCTTGCTTGCGCAAAACACTCCCATTTAGTACACTTTAACAATAAACATTATTTAACCATATTATATACGAAAATTTAGAAATGGAAAAATTCAAGTACTAAAAGATGAGTGAACAATAATTCGGTGGAAAAACATTTTTATCACGATTGATCAAATAGTTATACAATATTTAATTAATAATGCACATTATTTATCAGAAACGTTGGATTAGGCCCTTGAGAAAATAGCCAATAGGAGTTTAAGCAAGCAAGCGACCAATACAAAACTCCATTTGGCACTTTTATAACGAATGTTAAGAGAAGCGTGGACAAAAACCTGGACGGCCTCCAGTATTTAGTAACGAGGAAGAGCAAGCGATTCTTCAAGGAGCAGCAAAATACGGTGACTTTCGTTTGAATATATATATATATATATATATATATATATATATATATATATATATATATATATATATATATATATATATATATATATATATATATATATATATATATATATATATATATATATATATATATATATATATATATATATATATATATATATATATTTATTCGAATTGTTGTTGCCTGTGAACTATTTATAATCTCTTGATAATTATTAGCAATAACAGGCTTGTTGAATCTCAAAAAACTCGATTTTATTAAAAAGTTTAATAAAATCGAGTTTTTTGAGATTCAACAAGCCTGTTATTGATAATAATTATCAAAAGATTATATATATATATATATATATATATATATATATATATATATATATATATATATATATATATATATATATATATATATATATATATATATATATATATATATATATATATATATATATATATATAGGTATATATATATATATATATATATATATATATATATATATAGATATTTGATTCTCAATGCACAAAAATGTAAGTATATAACCTTTACTAGAAATGCTAATGTCTTTACCACTTTTTTAGCTGTGGGAGGAAGTATGGTGGGGAGGGTGGATCAAATTAAGGACCTTGGGATTATTTTCGATTCTACACTGTCATTTTCAGTACACATTGACACTATCGTCAAAAAGAGCTTCAAGATGTTGGGTTTTGTACTGAGAGTCACAAAGGGTTTTAGGGAGGTAGTCACTTTGAAGACGCTTTATTTTTCTTTGGTTCGTAGTAATTTGGAGTATGCGAGTGTTGTTTGGTCTCCTCATTATCACAAATATATTGATCGTATCGAGAGTGTACAAAAGACATTTTTTTAGAAATCTCACTTTCAGATTTAGTGGAAATTTGTATTTGAGAAGTTATAATGTTATTTTACGTTATTATAAGATCTTTAGTTTGGAGCACAGAAGGATGCACTTCGATGAAATGTTTTTATATAGAATTATTAATGACGTATACGATTTTCCGCTGATTGGTTATTTATCTTTCAATGTACCGCAGTATTCAAACCGTCATGGTACACTTTTCTCTGTCCCAAAAGCAAGAACTAATTTATATTATAATTCTGTTTTTCTAAGAATTGCACTTTTCTATAACTGGCATATTAAAGATATCGATATTTTCAATGAAAGTTCAAATGCTTTTGAAAGGAAAGTATGCGGTTATTTGCTTCGTTACAATCACTTCTGAATTTTAGTTAATTCGATAGATTTAAGTAATTTAAGGATATTGTGATTTCTGTTTCTACTGTTTCTACTTTTTTTTTTCATTTTACTCTTCTTCTTGGTTAATGTATCTCAATAATTTGTGAATTGTTTCCTACGGAATCAACAAATTATTTGCTCTTGTATTTAGTGGATCTCTGTTATTGGGCTTAGGCCTGTAGAGGTCCCCATTTGTAATAAATAAATAAATATATATATATATATATATATATATATATATGATTAACTAAACTAAATTTGAATTTACTACTAATGACTTTTCTAAGAACATTGTATTGAACCAATTTGTGAAATTCACTCGATTAGCCCTTCTTGAAATATGTTCCTCTTGTCTATTTAGGTACCTGCAATAATCCTTTTCCACCCGTAAGCGCAAATCTATAATTATTCTGTACTCAGTTCTTAACTCAATCTGCCCGATGATGGTCTAGTGACCGAAATTGCAATCGCAGTGTTATATTTTTCAAAATATTTTGTGATAATAAACGTAGTAAATTCAAATTTAGTTTTGTTAATCATGTTAAATTATCACGTAGTAACGACGGATTCCATCAACTATATATATATATATATATATATATATATATATATATATATATATATATATATATATATATATATATATATATTCGAATATCGTTGGTAGGTATATTCGTTATATATCCTATTCGAATTTGGAAGGATAAACCTCTTATGGTGTAATTAGTTGATCAACTCGTAAATGCATTCATGCACTTCCCTTATTTTCAAGAATTTGTCTACTAGGAAGCAGAGATTCTACAATGAATATTTTATGTGCAGCATCTCGACTTCCAGTATTTTGAAAGATAATTTGAACGTACAACGAAATGTCTTTCAAAGGGATTGAAAACGGTAAATGCACAGCAATGACAATGAACAATAGCTACTCTCAGCCGGGGTACACTGAATGAGTCGCTGTAGTTAATGTCCTAATTGCATTGCAGATAAGCTGATAAACGAAACACACTGAAGGCATCTTAAAATCTTGATCTACTCACTCCACATTTTGTTATTCGTTCAAGTTAATTACTTGATTACACTCAAGCTTTCCGTCGGAAGGTCAACTGAGTTGCGCTCTGAATCATTGACGTTGAAGTCTTTAATTAAACAAATAACTAACGTCAATTTTCTTTGGAGTTCTTAAGTCTTAATTTGTTAAAAGAACAAAGCACGCATTATTTCGGGTAGAATAAGAAAACTTAGAAGCTGACATCTATCATACTCTTTACTCTGACAGATTGAACACTCCGATCGAGATTAGATGTGATAAATTTTTAAAGAGAATTTCATAACAGTAAGTTCGGAAAATATTGTTTTTTTGAGATTGTTTAAGCCCACGGCTTGTACTGGAAGTCTAATAGTCCTAAAAAACAGTTTCCGGGAGTATTTTCTACTCAATTTTTTCGGCAACCGTGTAGAACATGGGTGTTCAACAAATTGGAATAGAAATTAAATCTGTGTAATTTTTTAAAATAAACTACCTTTTTATTATAAATTTTTCTTAAATTTGAATAAGATACGTATAGGTACATATTTATTTTCAATTTGTAAAAGTTTCGTTTCATTTAGTTCAGATTTTATGAAGATGGATGAAATTCAAATTAATGATATGAATGAATTTGCTTTAGTTGAACAAGCAAATCGATATCGTGTTCAGTAGACAAGGTAGCAATCCTTAATGCATTTTCAAGATATTCGGGATGATTTGACGAGCATTTGCGAAAATGTAACAGGTCAATTCACCGAGTGACTGTAGCCACTGCATTTTGTACTGAATTGTTCATTTAGGTACCGTGTTTGCACGCTTCACTTTCCTTGGCTCTATGATTAATGAGTTGCGTAGAAGGAGAGTATCTAGGAAGTGTCGGATTAACAATCGCTCGTTCTTTTAGCAGCTGGTTGTCGAACTAATAACATCGCTAGATATTAGAATTGTATTCAATATAAGTTGAAAGTTTGTTAAATTTTATTAAAATTTATTAAGTATCTGTGGCGTCTGATAGACGCCACTTGGTTAGAGCCGAAATCTACTTGGTCTGGGTTTGAAGCCTTGGCTAGAGCTGGAAACTTGGTCTGGGTTTGAAATTACTTGGTCTGAGTTTGAAATCACTTGGTCTGGAATTAAAATCCACGTTGTCAGGAGCTGAAATTTACGTTGCCTGGAGTTCAAAAGAAAAACCACCTTACCTGGAGCTAATATCCACGTTATAGGGAGTTTGAAATCCACCTTATCTGGAGCTACCAAGAAATCAGAAGTACAATCCGCCTCAAGAAGATCACAAGTCAATGGAGAATTAAATAAGAAAAACAATAAAAAGATAAGTCTCACTTTATGTAAAGGAAGACAGTAAATACCTACATTTTACCTACTTTGTTATTATTCCTGAGAACAAACCTAGAACCCTTATATGTTAAACAATCTCCCTGCTAGCCAGGGCATAAATATCTTATTTAAAAGGGAGGTTGGTTACAAAAGTTTGATGACCCTTTTTTCTGCGAAGAGCTTCCTTGGCCAAAAGAATTAGGAAATCAAAATGCAATGCAATATACTCCATACAAATATTGTAATTCTTCAAAAAATTCGCCGTCTAGTAGATACACACATAATTCGAAACGTAAATTCTCATGGCATACTGAGATGTTTTTATTGAAATTTTTATGTCAAAATAAATATGAATCAATTTGTTAATAAAAATATGTAAATTTAATTATTTTCATAATTTGCGTTTTGGCCGCATTTCCGGGGCTTTTGGGCCGCATGTAGGCCGCGCTTTAGATAAGCATGGTGTAGACTGTAGATGTAGAACATCATTCAATCATGTTTCTTTATAATATTATTTATTTATAGAACAGAATCAGTAACATTATAATTCTTGTTTATATTGATATGTACGTTGAGATTCGAACAATTCCCGATATTGAAGGAATTTAATTTGTTTGAAATAATCAAAAAGCATGAAGGTAAGGGAATTGTTGCCACTTGTCGTCAAAATCACGTTAAGCATTAGGTAGGGCTTTTCGAATAGATTTTTTGATCCTCTCATTGTTGAAAACTTTGGATTTATGGGCATTATAGCCAACGTTTTTCCTCTTTAGTCGTATTTTATCCCATAAAATACATACTATTGTAGTGTATCGAAGGAAAGCAGTCAGGTGCGGGAGTAATTTTTTCATCCGTTATAGACCTCCTAGACCACAATTTTCGAATAAATTTTCATGTGTGATATATATATATATATATATATATATATATGTATATATATATATATATAAATATATATATATATATATATATATATATATAAATATATATTTTTATCTTTTATATATAAAACAACGCACACCCAATATATATATATATATAAATATATATATATATATATATATATATATATATATATATATATATATATATGTATATATATAGAAAACAGAATTCTTTGTGTTATCGAAACACGTTCGGCAATAAAATCTAGTAAACTAGGACATTTATTTGAAACTAATCAAACAAACCTCCTAGCGGAGCTGGTTATACGAGTTCACGAAACATCGAAATGCCTCCATATACCTTGGACGGTGTAAGAAACATTAAGTTGTTTATCACAATCAATGGAAATGATAGACAGTCTGTTTCGCCCTTATTTGGGTCTCATCAGTATCATCCATCCATCGAAAGTGATAACCAACCAAATATTTCTAACGGCCTTATATTTCCCTTCAAGTGATTATATGGCATATAAATATGACACAGTGCCACCAGTCGGAAACAAACGAACCACATCTTACAGATAGATGAAAACATTTCGGCAACGTGAACTCGTACGTCCTGACACCCGAAGGTGGTTACTATATTCGCTAAGCAAGAGTAAAGTTGCCACATCAAATCGATGTAATGCAACATTTACACACCGTCAGTAACAGCGCTCCGATTTTATCCTTTATGCAAACAGCATATGGATGATACTGATGAGCCCCAAATAAGGGCGAAACAGACTGTCTATCATTTCCATTGATTGTGATAAACAACTTAATGTTTCTAACATACACCGTCCAAGGTATATGGAGGCATTTCGATGTTTCGTGAACTCGTATAACCAGCTCCGCTAGGAGGTTTGTTTGATTAGTTTCAAATAAATGTCCTACAATACTAGATTATATATATATATATATATATATATATATATATATATATATATATATATATATATATATATATATATATATATATATATATATATACAGTGTGGACCACCAGTAACTGCATCGATCGATATGGAAATTTTGCAAACTGACTGGATGTCTTGGGACCTATTCGGCTAAAATATTTTCATTCATTGGGCATTTCCGGTTATACCGCAAATATATTCTAAGTCGTTTATTTTAAATAGGACACCCTATATATTATTACATTTTTGAATTCTACCCAAGATTCTAGGCAGATTTTTAGCATCATGTCCTATACCTAGGTCTAAGAGTTTTTGACATATTCAATTTTTTATAATATATAATATAATTATCAATTTTTCCTATAAGGAAGCTCTTATTACTTACTTTGGGTTGGATTCCTTGTTGAGAAGGGCTTATTTTAATAGATTTTGTATAATATTTGGATAACTGATCATACTGTTTAAGAAATGAGATTGAGAAAACTGACGAAAATCAAGTTTTTCAAATGGAAACCCCCCATTTTTCTAATTTTGTAGTATTTAGCATCAAAAATTAAGGTAACTTTGTATAAGGTTGTCTATGCCTAAAATTCTCAGTTTTTCAAATATTGCCAATTTTATATTTTTATATGGCGATTTTGCATTTAATCAACAATAAACAATTAGATCTAGGATAGCCACGATCGTATTTGACATTTCAAATCTTCGTAATGGCACCCTGGTTAAATTATACAAATGAAGATTTTTTTAAACTTATTTAGTATTTATGGACAAAGTGATAAAGTTCTTTCAAGAACATGTGATTCATTTGTGACGCCATATCGTCAGAAACAGAAACACATGAGTTTTGAAGTTGACAACGTGCCCCTGACTGATCTTTGGAACCTATCAACATGATGGGGGCACCTCCACATAATTCCCATTTAATATATAATCATCTGGTATACTTATTTTATGATCAATGGATAGCCAACAATGGACCAAATTTTTGGTCATCTCGCTCCCCAGACTTTTCAGTACTCGATTTTTATTTTTGGGGAACAGTGAAAAATAACGTATATAACACCGTAGTGACCACCATGGAATAATGCATGAGGCGAGTAAGTGCAGCATTCGAAGACCTGAACCACCAGTCAATAAGAAGAGCCACCCATGAACAATTGCGGCTTAGATACGCAAAATGTCTAGAAGTTCAAAGACACCATTTCGAACTTGAATAATTTTTTTGACATTTCTATTTCCAGTTCACAATATTAATATTTTCATTGTTAATAACTGGTTTATTTCTGTACATTTTGAGCCCGAGTCTGAGAATGAAGAAACTCATCGCGCACCTTACACTCCAGATACTTGGCGTATGGAAGATATGCCTAAAACTGTGCCATACTAGACTAACACAGAATTGCTAGGCGTACGCATCAGCTGTATTCATATATACGTTCATACGTATTCATATATACGTCATATAATTTTATTAGTAAAATTTGAATTGTGAAAATGGTTCAGTAATAGTCCAGCGAAGATGAAGTCAGGTGAGTACCAATGTTTGTAAATTTTGGTCAAGTATTCTATATAAATAGATATGGGTAGAAAATCAGTCAATTGCTTTTAATTACATTTAACTTTAAAATGAAGATTTGAATATAATTCTCACGAATAATCAGCTATCTATTCGTATAATGAGTATCATAAATTGGAAATAACTGAAGCAAATTAAATTTTTTACATTTTTCATTTCTGTTCATACAAAAAAGCTGTGTTTTCAAAATCAATATTTCTAATGAAAACTCAGAGCCAATTTTCACAATTTCTTTTGAATTAATTCAGAGATGCAGCAAAATCTATAACAAGATACAATTCCACTATCGATACAGTTTTTTCGAGACACTTAAAATTGGATTAATATAATGTTTGTCCTACTTTAGTAATCACAAACCAATCATGACTAAGATGGAAGGAACTTATTAAGTTGATAATTTCATATTTTCGTGATAATTAATAATAAAGTGTTTATTCTGATAACTTTAAAAAAATATTAATTGCAATTTTATTACCATTGCTTCATTTATTTTTTAAATTTAATTACTCTCGAACGAATTTTCATTTAATTACTCTCAAAAGTTGTTAATTCCTTTCCTTATTCCCGCTATTCTATACATAATATATAGCGCAAGCAACTTCGTCCGGAGTATTTTTTCAAAATTATCCAAAGATCGATAGTTCATTAAAACTAATTGCTCGTTATTGAGTGTATTCGGTTTGATTCTTTGCCTGTAGATTAGGAAACCAGAAATTATTGATTGGCAGCAAAGTTACTAATACTCAAGCTGTAACAGTTCGAACAAAACATAAGCCTCTTATGATCAATATATGAAGAAGTTGCGATATTGTTAATTTTATGTTATTCACTGTTAATTAAATCGAAATTTAGTGAATACTATTTATTTGGTAATTATTCAGAAAAGTGGGGCATTGTCAAAATTTATGAAATCTTGGATACTTACTTGTGGGATGAAAAAGAAGAATTTGAACTCAGATTTTTTCACTTTCTCACTTTTTTCTTTAAATTAAAACCAACCTGACCTATTCTAACCTCACCTCCGAGTTCATGAAAGTATGGAATTAATATAATACATACATCTTATATTATAAAAATATTATTATTAATATTAATATATTAATTTCCAATTTAAAATTCATCTAACTTATGATTTCGAAATGAAATATCCTTGTTCGTCCTTGTTCATCAAATACTGCCTCTAAGCGGCAGAAGAAACACTGGAAACTGCGTTATGAAAAAAGCACACATTATTCAAATCCTCCTATCATTATGATCTAACTTTCTCCTTTTGGTTACTGTGGGAGATATAGTACAAAGAAAACAAACACAGTTTATAATTTTCAATCTACTTAAGAATCTTTCTCGAAATGTTTTTCGTTAAAATGCGATTTCATCAAGAGAAATTCTTGTTCAATTTCTGTTACTTTTTAAGTTTCTTATGAAGTCACATTATAACATATATGTCATAAATAAAGTGAGAAAAATAAATGGTAATTATTCACTAATTTCGGACTGAAAGAGACGAATATGAACCCAGATTTTGTGGCTTTCTCACTGTTTTTTCAAAAAATTAAACTATCCTGTCTTATTCTAATCTCACTAACCTAAACCTCCGAGTTCAAGAATGTATCGAAATAATGAGTTCGATGAATTTTAAATTGGAAAAAATCTTTTTTATAATATAAAATATATCTATACCTATATATGAATTCCATACTTTCATGAACTCGAAGGTTTAGGTTAGTGAGATTAGAATAAGACAGATTAGTTTAATTTGTTGAAAAAAGGTGAGAAAGATAGTTTATATTCGTCTTCTTCTGTCCAAAATTAGTAAATAATTACCATTTATTTTTCCCACTTTATTTATGAAACTTTCATGACATATACGTTATAATGTGACTCCATAAGAAACTTGAAAAGTAACAGAAATGAAATAAGAATTTCTCTTGATGAAATCGTAATTAAACGAAAAACATTTCGAAAAAGATTCTTAAGTAGATTGAAAATTATAAACTGTGTTTGTTTTCTTCGGTACTATATCTTCCGCAGCAACCAAAAGGAGAAAGTACAATTGTAATGATAGCAGGGTTTGAATAATGTGCTTTTTTCATAACGCAGCTTTCAGTGTTTCATCTGCCGCTCAAAGGCGGTATTTGATGAACAAGAATAAACAAGGATATTTCGTTTATATAGAAAAAATAGGGGACGGCTTAGACTCGGTAGTTTCCCCTAAGAATGTTAATCTTCCTCTTAAATATTCATTGGACCGATTTCTGATCTAGATAATTCTTCAAATATGAATTATTATAAAAGGAATCTTGATTCGAAATATTTTGAATTTACATTCGATGTTAAATAATCAGTTGAAAATATCAATATATCTACAATACGTGAGATCCCGTTAATGTCTCAACACGAATACATATCTTGAGTTATTCTCAGTAGATATTTAATTTTATGAAACAATTTAACGAAAGCTCAGAACAATGAATATTTCAGAAACAAAGATCTCAAATATTATACGATACTTACTGTCTCAAGTTCCGATGATAGGTATGTAGGAAAATAGTTTCATTAATTTTCACATAAAAAAATGTATAATTTTTTTTTACATTAAAACTTTCAGTTCATTTTTGAAGAAGTTCACATATTTCTATTTCAAGAACTTCACTCTGTATATGAAAAACTCACACCAATAATTCAGATTTCACAAGTGAACTGATTGATTTAATGAGGTAGGTTTCAATTTATAAAGAAATATCAGGGCGAAAACCACTCCATATCACACTCGATAGGAAGTTTTTCTTGAAATTATTTTTACCGATCATCATTCAATCATTTTAGGAGGGTTCTTCAATTATAGAAATTGGAATATCTCAGTGATTGAAGGAACGAAATATTTTTCAATCTTCTCTGGGTCGTTATTTTGACGTATAAGAGCGCGTGATCAACCATAGACAAGTCGAATCAATTCAGATAAAAATAGTTAGTAGAACCTACCAATGCCATTAAAATATATTTGTGAAAATATTGATCATGTGTCACGCCGAGTACAGTCATACCTTCATACGAAATCGAGCAGTCACGGCCAGGAAAAAGCTGGTAAAAGTTACCTCCACGGTCGATTTTTTATCAGAATTTTGACGGTACCTACCTGCAATTGGATCAGAAAGAAACTTTTGGCAGCCTGTAAAACTGCCATTTACTCCAAAATCGTTTTTACTATTATAATGAATTAATATTACACAAGGGAAATTATAAAGCAAAATAGGAGATAATAATAATAATAATACCTTTATTTAGCATACAGCTATTGATAACAAACTAATCATTACATCCATAATGTCCATCAAGAAAAATTTTCGAATACATATACCATCAGAGATTTCTTAAATACTCTATAATTTTTACAATATTTACTGCTGATTGGCAGATTATTATACAAAATAAGTCCTCTGCTCATTATGGATTTATACATAACGTCAGTATTATATTTATTTATCACGAAATCGTTTCGAAAAATGATACTATATCATGCTCATGCAACTCATTTACAAAATGTAGAGTTTCACTTAAATAACTAGGTAACATATTTTCTTTCATCTTATATATATATATATATATATATACAATTATATTTTTATATATATTTATATATATATATATATATATATATATATAAATATATATATATATATATATATATATATATATATATATATAGTTCAATGTCCTATAGGTTATTCTCTCGTTAACACTCATCAACTGTAACACATTCAACATATTTTTGATTGGCGTTTGATTATTACATATCAACACTATTTTTTTGCAGATTGAGGAGAAGTGTAGAACAATACTCAATATGAGGCAGTGCAAGTGTCTCGAATAACATCAAAGTCGTGTTCATATGTAATTTATTTCTTAATCTGGCAATACAGTGAAGTTTTTTGGACATTTTATTTGCTATATATTCTGCATGTGATCTGAAATGTAGATTTTCACCTATTATGACGCCCAGATATTTCATCTTATTTACTTTTTGAATTACGATCCTATCGATCATTATTCTCAAATCAATTATATTCAGTTTTAGCGTCTTATATTCACGACCATATTCACGACATATAATTAGATTTTTTAACATTTATTTTCATTTATTTTCAAATTACCATCACATCCATACAAATAAAGAGTCCAAGTCGATCTGAACTAAACGTGACATCAGCTCGACATCCTCACCAGAGATATATAGCATTGTGTCATCAGCAAGCAGGGATATTTCACAATTTCTAACATAGGTACTTTGTAATATCATTTATATATAAGATAAATAAGAGAGGTCCTAAGACTGTCCCTTGAGGAATGCCGTGTTCACTATCTCCAGTTGAGGATATCGAACCATTGAACTTAACTTTTTGAGATCTCTTACTCAAATATGAAGTCATCCACTTCAGCACATACCCTGAGAATCCCATTCTTTGTAATTTTTTCAACAAAAATGCCCTATTTATAATCTCAAATGTTCTTTAAAAGTCAAGAAAAACAACTATTATCAGTTTACCTTTATCGATCTCTTTCATCCACCTCTCATCACAGACTCTCAATATGGAACTCTCATACGAATCATTTACACGAAATCCTGATTGAGCCCTATGGAGTATATCATTCCTATCACAAAATCTCATTAACTGTTGTTTCACCACAAGCTCAAGCACTTTCTCAAATACCGAAACCGTGTTTATTCCCCGTAACTCCTGACACAGCAGAGTATTAGTAAACTTTTGTATTGGGATTACCATCGCTGTTTTCCATACCTGCGAGAGAAGTATTCACCACATCTAAAAGTCTATTTCCAATAACTTGAGAAACATCCCTTGAAATTTCAGTATTGATACCATCCTCTGGACCAGATGTATTCCTCAGAGAAGAAATAACTTTTTTCAAATCTTTCATTGAGATTATTTCAAACCTTGAAGAATTTCCAAAAGATAATACAAAGATTCTCTCATCTTTTCGTGTTATTAATAGTATAACATGAATGGTTACTCCACCCACCTTCTGAATACCATTGAATGTAGTCTAGATCAATATATCGCTTTTCGAAGTTGGAAGATGTGACTTTGTTCACTCATAGTCATAAAGATAAAGTTCGGATCTTAAATATATCTAGGATTGTACTTGAAGTATTTTGTTTGGCCAATTCTGTTTCCTCACTAATTCATTTTCATATACTGTGTATAAGCTTAACACAGTTTTAGTTCATACATCATAATAAATTGTGTCGTTGAATGTAAGTAAATTTGCTATGTAGTTTCATTTCGAAGTTCCGGCAGTATATATTTTTTCCCCTCCCTGTATTGTAAGCAACCTATTTTGACACTGCTTTGACAAACGTTAGTGAAAGGTACTCAACAAGGTATTGGTTGCCCTTAACGACAGGATGTATGTCAACTTACATCCCTAGGGAAATAATCTAATAGTTATTTATGTACCAAGTGCGTTATATAGATCCTTACGCCCGAAGGGAAACATTCGGCCCGAGGGATGAATGTAAGGATCTAGTAACTCATGTGGTGCATACAAGATTTTATTTTTCACGAAAAAATTATTTTATTATAATGAAAAAGCGATTTTAAAATCCGTTCATTGCTCCTAACCATTTTTCTTCTCATAGAAGGCATGTCATTTGTTGATATTTTGACGTTTGTGAATATTTTTGTCATCATATTTAGTGAATATCATTGCTGCTTTCTTTGTGTAGTCTTATAGATATAATGGAAATGAAAATGAATTTACCCAAGAATATCGTAGAAAATGCAGCCAAAGCTGCGAATAATTCATTGCCGGAGAAATCCAGAGTCGTATACGACAAGGATTATGAAGTATTTAAACAATGAAAGTTGCTACATTTCTCCTTGTACAATTAGCGGGCGTTATGAACCATAATGCCCGCAAATGCGGGCGTTATGGACTAGGGCATAATGAGTGTGTTTATAGCAACCGCATCCAAGGTGAAATAAAGATATTATATACAAGTGAAAAATAAATAACTATTTCGTAATCGAGTGGAATAGTCTATATATTAGAACAAAGTCGAATTGCATTGTTTCTGCGACGAAAAAATTCCAGTTTAGTGTCTTATCGTATTACTCTTTCGATCATCGTATGTTGAGTATGTAATCAAGACTATTAGGCACTCATTGCATCATTTTATTGTATAAACCTAGTTACAAATCGGCTTTGCAGCCTTTCAATTTATTGAAGAATGTCTTTTGATTATTAGCATATTTTCAAGAACAGTTGAATTCATTTATGAATAGCCATTCAAAGAAGGCCAAATAACTGTTGGATTCTAAACTGACAAAATAAAACATCTCAACTAAAGATAAAACATTTATATTCAAATATAAAGACGAGAGGTATCGCGGGACCCCCAGTCATACAATATGCATTAAATATCAGACAATTAATAGTTAATTATGTACCAAGTGCGTTATATAGATCTTCACGTCCGGAGGGCAACATTCGGCCTTTGGCCCGAGGCATTAATGTTGACCAATGGGCGTTAGGATCTAGTAAAGATCGTGGTGTATACCTAAAAGATTTTATTTTTCACGCTAAAATTATTTTATTATAATGAAAAATCGATTCTAAAATCGGTTCATTGCTCGTAGCATTTTCTAACCATTTTTTTCTCATGTCGTTTGTTGATATTTTGACGTTTGTTGAATATTTTTGTCATCATATTTAGTGAATGTCATTGCTGCTTTCTTTGTGTATTCTTATAAAAATAATGGAAATTAATATGAAGTTACTCAAGATTATCATAGAAAATACAGGCAAAGCTGCGAGTAATTCATTACCAGAGAAATCCAGAGTCGTATACGACAAGGACTATGAAGTATTTAATCAATGGAAAATGTATCATTTCTCCTCATACAATGAGCGGGCGTTATGATCCATAACACCCTAGGGCGTTATGAGTGTATTTATAGCAACCGTATCCAAGGTAAAATGAACAAATATACAAGCGAAAAATACATAAATTAACATCTTAGAGAGTGACTGAAGGAAGAAACAATTCTATATATAATCTTATTACAAAAACCATTATAAAAAAACTTTTTTGTCGAACTAAAAAACAATTAATCAGATGACAATGTTAATATTTGCTTTCAAAACAAAGTGTTCGCGTCGCTCTGCCCGATGAAGTGATAGTATACACCTCTCCACTAGGTAGCGCTCACAATTCTCATAGTCCAGTTGTTGTAATAAGATTACTTACAGCCATTATTCATCACTTTTAACATCTTACATCCGTATTCCGGGATATCGATAAAAACGGGACAAGAGCAAAATACCGGGACGTAATATATATATATACATATATATATATATATATATATATATATATAAATATATATATATATATATATATATATATATATATATATATATATATATATATATATATATATATATATATATATATATATATATATATATATATATATATATATATATATATATATGTAATATTATAGATATTATATGTATATAATATATATATATATATATATATATATATATATATATATATATATATATATATATATATAATCTCTTGATAATTATTAGCAATAACAGGCTGGTTGAACCTTAAAAAACTCGATTTTATTAAAAAGTTGACGTTTCACTACGACATTCGTAGTTTTTCAGAACTTTTGAAAAAATTGAAATTTCTTTGACATTTATTGATTTGAAAAAATTTGAATAGACAAAGACTACTTTGTCTTGCTAAAATTTTTTCGAATGTGGTTATTTATTACGTGCTATTCAGTCTAATACCAACATTCAAAATTGTTATCATTAGATGGCAAGGGAAACCACAGAAACCTTTACCTACGTAATGTTCGAAAATAAAAATAATAGGGTACTATTTATCTAACAACAAAGAAATTAGTCGCAGGAAAATATTAAAAAAGTAGAGCAGAATTATCGGTATAGAACGTTTATATGGAAGCAGCCGTTGACACGTGTTTCGGACTCTTTGGTCCTCATCAGAACGGCGTAGCAAAGCATTGGATTGAAAATTTGGAGATGAAAATAGTACAACAAATAAAAACCTCTGCTACAGAAGACAATCACACCTTTGTGGACTATTGTTTGAACTCTCCGGTTTGGGAGATTTGGTCAAACTCTGCCACGGAGGCGATTAATGCCATCCGCGAAATCTCAGAACGAGTAAATAAACAATAATAAAGAAATTAGTCGCGGGAAAATATTAAATAAGTAGAGCAAAATTATCGGTATAGCCCGTTTATATGGAAGTAGCCGTTTTTAATGAAATTTTTATTTAGAATTATAATTAAATATTGCAAGCTGAAAATATGGCAATGATCCCAAACTTAAGCTGAGAGTTTCAAACATTGTTCTAGATTGTGAGTACCTTTTTTAAAAGATTTGAAATTCTAAATAAAAATTTCATTAAAAACGGCTACTTCCATATAAACGGGCTATACCGATAATTTTGCTCTACTTATTTAATATTTTCCCGCGACTAATTTCTTTATTATTGTTTATTTACTCGTTCTGAGATCTCGCGGATGGCATTAATCGCCTCCGTGGCAGAGTTTGACCAAATCTCCCAAACATTGCATTTTTAAAGATCTATTATACACTTTCATACAAAGTTTCCCTCTTCATTTAAATATCACGACACTTACATGAATACAGCGCACCTTGGGAGTGTTACGCTTACATTACATTTTATTCTTTTAGACCTAGCTTCCATTCGCGTAGTGTCCAAAGTATAACGTGCGATAAGGATCTTGGTTCCAAAAATTATAGTCCCAACTCCTTCGCAATTTCGTTTTGTCGAATATAATGAGGACTTCGAACGTGCTTGATATATTATCGAAAGTCGAGGAATGCACTGAAAGTTTTTATTATTAGTCACTATTCATTCGGAGTTTTCAAATAAAATATAAATCAAGTTTTCCAGCTGCTGCCGTTCCGCCACTGTGTCGCCGAGTTTTGTATGCCAGGTATGCAT
This sequence comes from Cynegetis impunctata, assembly GCA_030704885.1. NCBI lineage: Eukaryota > Metazoa > Arthropoda > Insecta > Coleoptera > Coccinellidae > Cynegetis > Cynegetis impunctata. The sequence goes on along the minus strand of JARQZK010002898.1, from coordinate 19,965 downwards.
AGATGAAAATGTGCCTTTATTGAGGCAGCGTACCGTATCTCGACTGGCATCAGAGGCGATGAAGACACGAGAAATATCAACTGAACGTGCACTGCATTGATGCATTCATTGGATGGAACGTTTTTACGTCAAACTGTGCCTGACTGAAAATACCGTGGGGATTCAACATCTGGGTCGATATACAAATATAAATTTTGAAATACGGCTGGATGATCGGGTACCATTAGCATGACTTTTCACGGAACAGCTATAGTGATCTTTATAATGTGATAGAAGGCTACGACTCAACTCTTTTCTGATATTCAGATAGTTGAGACAACAGTGACAAAATATCTATTATTCAGTTACTCAGCCATGGTGCATATCGATGCAAATCCTCTTAGACTTATTCAAAGACATATATAGAACGGGTAACATTCCACATGACTGTCTTTTGTCTACTTTTGTCCCAATTCCAAAAAAGTCTCGACCATCTATTATATCAAAAATATTCTTGAGAATCGTACACGCTAGAATATACAACAAATGAGAAGCTGAAATATCGGATACACAATTTGGGTTCCGCAACGGACTTGCAACTCGGGAAGCCATCTTCGCCTTTAACGTTCTTGCGCAGAGATGCCTAGACGTTAATCAAGACCTGTATGTTTGCTTCGTGAATTATAGCAAAGCTTTTGACAATTTTAATCACGAGAAAATAATGAAAATCGTGCAAAAACTGAACATCGACTACCACGATATGCAAATAATATCAAAGTTATATTGGGGTCAATCGGCTAAAGTAAAAATAGATAACGTTCTATCCGCAGAAATCAGCATACGGAAAGGTGTCAGACAAGGGTGCATTTTATCTCCAATGTTATTTAATATGTACTCGGAAAATATTTTTCGAGAGACATTGGAAGACGAAGTAACTGGAATAGTAATAAATGGGAAAAACATCAATAATATCCGGTACGCTGACGACACCGTTTTAATTGCAAATTCTAGAAAACCTACATAGATTGGAAAACAAAATGGCCAAAGCTAGTAAAGAATATGGCCTCCACATGAACATCAACAAAACTAAATGGATGTTGGTTACGAAAAGAAAACAGGAGATATATCAACTCCTATTAGACGGAAAGACTATAGAACAAGTCCAACAGTACGAATACCTAGGTACTTTAATCAATGAAGATGTTCAGCATAAGCAAGAAATTCTATCACGTATTGAACAGGCGAGAAAGGTCTTCATAAAACTAAAAAAATGAATGACAGCTTCAGACTTATTACTACAAATAAGATTTAAAATGGTCCATTGTTATGTATTTCCCGTGTTGCTCTATGAGTTAGAAGGTTGGACACTAAACAAGGAAGCCACAAGAAGGTTAGAGGCGTTTGAAATGTGGACCAAAAGACGCATGTTGAGAATCTCATAGAGAGACCGGGTCACAAACCAGGAGGTTTTGAGGAGAATGGACAAGGAACTGGAAGTCCTTTTTACTATAAAAAAACGCAAGCTTGAGTACCTGGGACACATCTCGCGCGGTACACGTTATCAATTGCTAAAACTTATTATGGAGGGCGCCGGAGAATTTCGTGGTTAAGAAATCTTCGTGAATGGTTTGGCGTGTCGTCCATCGAATTGTTTAGATCAGCAGTGTCGAAAGTTAGGATAGCCATGATGATCAGCAAACTCCGAGGGAGACGCTGATACGAGAAGAGGTGCATACTAAAAAAGGGGTGAGCAGCAGAGCTCCATCACTAAGGTCGTATTTTTCGCTCGTAATACATCTTGTCGAGATGCGTATACCAGCAGAGTGGAAATATAGCATTACCATACCAATTTTCAAAAACGGATCAAAATCTGCCTCAACTAACTATAGAAAAATTTGCCTCCTAAGTGCAATCTCAAAACTCCTTACGAAGATCTTCGAGGAAGAAGTGGCAGCTTCTGGAATATGCGAAGAAGATTCAGAAAGAATAGATCCACTATAGATGCAATATTCACCATCCAACAAATAACCGAAAAAGCTATAGAATTTAATATACTAGCTTTCATGTGCTTTGTTGACCTGACTCAGGCCTTCGATAGAATAAGACTATCCGACCTTTTTTTGCGTTTGTAGAAAAGAAATACTAACCGCAATATGATAGCAGTTATTGCAGAACTCAACACAAACAACCACACCTTCATAAAAGTTGCAGGCAGACTATCTGAAAAAGTACCCATATCATCTGGAATAAGGCAAGGAGTCCTGCATTATTTAACATCATAATGGACGAAATTATTACAGACGTCAAGAAAGTTAGTAGAGGATATCGAATGGGTGATGAGGAAATAAAAGTATCTAATATGCCATGCCGACGACGCCGTGCTGATCGCCGAAGATGAAGACAACTTGCAAAGGCTTCTCTATAGATTTGAACAAATTGCGCTCAGGTTTAACATGCAGATATCTACAACCAAGACACAGTCTCTCACGGTATCAAGGAAACCGCGCAGATGCAAGCTCGCCATTCGCAACAAGAGCGTCGAACAGATTATGTGGTTCAACTACCTTGGGATTAACATAACAAGTAGTAGAGACCTAAAAGAAGAAGTTAGAGCGCAGACAACAGAAGCCGCCTTGATATCGGGATATTTGAGAGACATAATATGGCGAAGTAAATATATGTCTGTGGAGAGTAAAGCCAGAATATACAAAAACTGTGTTAGACCTGTGATGACGTATGCAGTCGAAACCAGAGCAGAAAACGCCCTAACTAAGCGGCTCATAAGAACAACGGAAATGATAACGCTAAGATCTATGGTGGGATATAGCCTACTGGACCATGTAAGAAGTGATATATACTCAGCGCGATATCCAAGACGTCGTGAGATGGGCTCGTAACAGGATACGAGAGTGGAGAGACCACGTTGACAGGATGGACAACACCAGACTGCCAAAAATTGCCGGTAGGGAGGGAGTACCATGTTCAAAACGACCCCCGGGACTACTACCAACCCGCTGGTATGAAAGCTGAAGTTCATTGTCTCAACTGAAGCTATGATGTTGATAAAAAACAGGATTTAATCCTAATATAAGAAGAAGAATTTTCAAATGCTTTCCAGTGATATTCTGAGTTTTGAATGCTATTTTGAAATAACTGAGATTGAATTTCGATTTGACAAAAAGTTTGAAATTTTGAGTGTTGTGTCATGTATATAAGTTAATAATTTGAAATTTGTATCATTACCTATCTATTAAGTTCGGATACACTTGAAAAATGGCTGCCTCATTCAATCTTCCTTTCAAAATATCTATTATTTTCGAAGGATATCCATTATTGTGCGTTATTTGTTTTATGATTTGTAATTCCTTAGTGTAATTTTCTTGTGATAATGTATGTACCATGGAGAGTCGGAGCACCAAGTGTGGCATATGATCAGAAAGGTCTCTCCAAGTATACAACGATGTATATACTCTTAGATTGACAGCTCTCAGGAGCTGCACGAGGCAGATTAGTGATTTTTTTGGCTTTTTCCAAACCTAAAAACTATAGGCTAAAGCTGGAAATTGAATCAAATCTCGACGGAAAAGAATACTTATAATATAAGTTTATCAAAACAGTTATCAGATATAGTTATGTAATTGGTAGATATTGAATCATTAATGACGCGAGTATTAACAACTATTTTCATATTCTTCGATTTAAGTACTCAAATTTATATCGATTGAACTTTTGAAAAACTCCATAATTTATTAATAGTTGAGCCCAAATTCTCTCTATTCTAGCTTAGCAAGATTCGCCTTTTCAAACTCATTTTATGAGAATCGGTTTTACATGCAGAGAAAATACGAATTATTAAGAACACAAACATTTTTCAAAATAGAGTTTATACATTCATTTTATTTATTTATCGTAATAAAAAACTATTCCACAATATTGTTCATATTAAGACAACAGTAGGGTTGAAATTGTTCACTTCAAGAGATGTCTAAGAAAACAAAGATTTGACCCTCCGGGATCTGCTAAGAAATTTTTCTTGGTCTGTTATCTGTAATCATTCAATCAAAATGAGTTGAAACCCATAAAATAATATAAGTATTCAACTTATTTCAAGAAAAATTGAACATTTTTTTCCATTGATCTCCTAATATTAAATTCAGTAATGTTCCATTAGCTTGAAGACATTTGAGGAGAAAATAGCACTTACTATTTAATGCGACAAAATAAAATTGCTTGTTTAATTCCTCCTTCAAGTATGTTTCAGGGAGGCGGGCTATGATTGATAATCCTTCACCCAGACAAGAGGATACACTTGTATGTACCGGGTAGCCAGATAAGAATATGCATCTCGTAAACTATTAGTCGTAGAGACTTTCGGTAAACTAAAGTGGCCAACAGAAAATCCTTGAAATTATTTTCATGTTTTCAAGATCGTATCTCGACAGGTATATTATCTCTAGCCTAAAATATCGAAAAAAGAAAATTTAATTATCATGAAATTCTAAAAAGACGCCATTTCATCGTTATTTATTTGTATGTATTTGTCCTTTTCCAAGAAGCAATGATGAAATTTTATTATTTTATGATTTTTGAAAAATAGTATTCTTCGTTCAAAACTTTTGTAAAAAACGTGTGGTCAAAAAATGTAATAATATGCAAGCGCAAGGTAGTCAGAATATGAAGAGTAGGCCAGGAAGGAAAAATAAATGCCATAAATAAACCTGTCAACAAATATTAAAATTATGCTTATAGTGGCAGTGTTATGAGTTTCCGTAGTGCACACAAGTAAAATCTGAAAACAATTGCAATGCGTTTAGAAGTGATGAAGCTGTTGATATGGTTGCCGTATATTTGAGATGTCTTCAAAATGCTGCATTGGCACTAAGAATATACAGAGCTAGATATCCAAATCAGAGTTCACGCTATAAGGAAATTTTTATCTGAAATTTTTTGGGTTGATTTTCATTCTCTTGTGTTGATAACGAATTCAGTCAGGATATCAGAACGTGTAATAGACATGGATAAATCTCTAAAATTCTAACCACGTAAGACCAACGGATTAAAACTTTCACAAACTTTCCAATTATTTTCTCGATGAATATTAAGAATCTACAAATGTTTCGGAAAGAAAATATATTGTTTCTTCACCTTATTTACGGTTATGAGCATTCTGACATACCTTTCACATCTAAAACAGACATATAGAAAGCGTAGTGTATTCAGAAAATATTATCTCTGCTCAAATTTCACTAGAACAGTCTATTTCGTCTCATTTGCGACACCCACAGTATCGGCTCAATAAATTCCTCATGCCTGGCAAATCCCTCCCATCTATTACGGCAAATTCTTTCAATTTGCATAATACTATCAGCCATTATATTTCACGTGAGAGATGAAAAATGCGGAGGAAGCTTTGAAAATGGATTCAAATAAATCAAACGGTGGAAAAAGCTTTCTGTATATACCTTCTCACTGTATCCTTCTGACATATGTTCTGAGATTTCAATTTACAATGCATACAATGGAAAACTTCACATCGGAAAATCCTAAGAGCTTAGAACAGAGATGGTATGTCACTCCACTTACAACAATAAAGAATGATAAGTAGGGTATCCCCAGAAAAAGCTGGGAGCCGACTATTTTGAAGCACTTTAAGAAATTGATTATCAGTTACTATCGGAGCACAATCTAGAAGGTGCATTGGAAAGGTATTCATTAAAATCTGGACGACTGCAAGTTATCTTTCAGGGTAAATTCGAATTTCTCGTAATTGGTAACAGAATATCACAATATCCAGTGTAATGGAGTAGGTATTAAATTTGCACTGAGCATCAATTTATAAGCATCCAACACAGTAATTAACATAATAAGCAGTTGCACTGTGATCTTGGTTCAATTAAGAAAATATTTGCACAAGTAATCTGAAGAAACAAAAATATTGACTACTGATATTATAGATCAAAATATAATCATTACATGAAAATAAAAAATTCAAATGAAATGACTGTATATCATAAAAATATATTGAATTAAGAAAAAAGTTTGGAACTATCTTTAATGCTTGTGTCGGACTGAAAAATTGTAAACCAACTACAAATTATAAGATGTCTTCGATGACCTTATCTGGGTGGGGAAAATATTACATTTGAATGAATTACCACCATAAAGTGGCTTATAAATTTTGGAAGATTTGATCAATTGGATTAAAAAAAAATTGTGGAGTGAAGGATTTTTGCTTTCACAATATAATGCAGAATTTGAATAAAATTTATGATTGCAAATATTCATAATGAAATAATTAAGTGAATCGTACAGTATTTAAATGTTTAATGACTTCATAAACCATAGCTTCGTCAAATTTGTATTTCTCGATATTATATAATTCAGTTGAAGTTTATGAACCACTCATATAAAAATTTATAATTAATTCATGCTATCTTAGATGAACATATTACAAATTCCTCTTCTTGTGTGAAATGGAAATTATTCCTTTATGTTCAAAATAATTTTGATTAAATCAATTCAGAATATTTGAATTCAAAAAAAAGTATTGCCTGAATATGTTAACTGCTCTGATATGAATTTCATTACAAGTGTTCGGAAATATTTAATATATCTCTCGACCTCCACCTAAGAAGACCTACTCTTTGACTCAATTTCTTCGGTTTGCTATAATGACCGAAGATGAGCTGACAGTTCCAATAGGTTAAGTTGTAGAAAATTAATCATTACAGTAAGGCTGCGGTTATAGTGGATGCGTTTTCTGACGACAAACTAGTCGGACGTACACGTCAGAACTGATCGTCAAACAACGGTGGTTATAGTCAATGCGTATTTTGTTCTGTGTTCGCACCTAGACTGTCATTCGTAACTTACATAAAACATGGATATCAACAATAATAATTTTGAAGAATATTATCAATATGTAGAAAGTCTGCTATTAAAAGTTTTATTACTGTCGGGAAAAAGTGAATATGTCGAAAACTAATGATATCAATTTTTCAATATCCATTTTGACGTTTGCACAAAGTCGCATGAAATATCAAAGCGTTTGAACGACTTCTAACGTCATCTGACGACCGATTCGCAAGCACTATAACCATAGTGATACATTATTATGTATTTGATTCATTCCTGCGAGGTCTGACGTGTACGTCCGACTAGTTGGTCGTCAGAAAACGCATCTACTATAACCGCAGCCTAAATTTATTTGATTGTACCTAATCCTATTGAAGTTTACTATAAAATTCCCTTCATCATCAAACATCAACTCAAGTTTTATGTGGCTTAAAACTTATATTTGTAAAACGTTTTTTTCTGTCTCAAAAAAAAAAACTTTCATGTAAAATTGAAATTACAGCTGTGTAATGAAAAAAAGCTCTATCGAAGCGAGCTGCATTAGAAAAGCAGGTTTTCAAAACGTATCCAGTTTGAAAAATGTATTCATTCAATTATGATTTTTGTTCCAAATTCAAAAAACAAAAATCCTTCTATCGTGTAAACAATATTTATTTCCTCCTCCGGGGGCTCAATCCCCAACCAATTTATATCGGAATGAATACCATCCAAGATATTATACGAGACTACGTACATACAAAGTTTCAATCCTATGGTCCCAAAATTGCGCCTTCTATCGTGTGAACAAGATTTATTGTGTACAGTGTAATAAAGTTATGCACTGATGAAATTAAACATGTGTTATCGCATATTATAAATAATTCCTTTAAATATGGAATTTTTCCCAATAGGTTAAAGCTTGCTTTAATCAAACCTTTATATAAGAAAGGCGATGTGACTTCAATGGATAGTTATAGGCCGATAAGTCTGTTATCGAGTTATTCAAAGATATTTGAACATGCTTTTTGTAATAGGTTACTCTTGTTTTTGAAGGAATGTAGTTTTTTCAATAGTTCTCAACATGGTTACTTGGAAGGTAGATCAACCCAGTCAGCACTACATCAATTTACTGAAGTAATTATCAAAATACTTGAGGAAGATAAATTAGGATTACGAATATTTTTAGATTTAACAAGTGCTTATGATTGCCTTTTTAGACAATTTTTGTCAGTAAAATTAGAAGTGATAGGTTTGAGAGGTAGTACAAAAGGCTGGATTGATTCATATCTTTCAAGTCGTCAACAAAGTGTTTGCATCACTAATAATGGAAGAAATTATAAATCTAAATTTGCGGAATCAAAAATTGGTATACCACAGGGAAGTGTTCTAGGTCCTGTTTTATTCATTGTTTTCATTAATGATCTATGTACATTGGAAAGAGATTATTTCGATGCGATAACATATTTTGCAGATGACACTAATATCATTCTGGGAGATAAGGAGTTTGAATTACTGGAGATTAAAGCGGATATGGCTTTCAGACAGTTGAAATCATGGTTTACTGCTAATAGATTAATCATTAATAATGAAAAGACTAAAGTGATTTTATTTAGTACTCAAAGATCTGTTAAAAATAAAGAAAATAATGTTGAAATTGATGGAATAAGTATAAAACTTGAAGAGTCAACAAAATTCTTAGGGGTTTACATAGACCAATACTTAAAGTGGACTAGTCATATTGATTATTTATCTCGTAAGCTCTGTCAGGTTGGATATGGTATTCGTTTATTGTCAAATTATTTAAATAATAAAAGTTTGAAGATGGTATATCATGCAAACTTTGAGTCGGTTTTAAGATATGGGATCATATTTTGGGGTTCTAGTTCAGAGGTGCAAAGATTGTTTGTTATACAAAAGAGAATTTTAAGATTAATATCAAAATTGAAAGTTCTTGATTCATGTAGAGGAGTATTTGAAAAAAATGGTATCTTGACAGTCTATGGTATTTACTTGTATGAATGCCTAATATTTTTCTTTAAAAACAAACCTAGCTTTGCTATACATATGACAGACCATAAGTATGAGACAAGAACTCTAAATTTTAATTATCCTAAGCATAGATTGACCTTAACTGAAAAACATCCTTCTTATATGTGTATAAAAGTATATAATAAGTTACCGGATGAAATCAAGAAAATTACCAACTTTAATTTATTCAAAAATTACTCCCTGCTAGAGTATTTGAATTGATGATTGTTTCATGCTCAGTAGGGGTGGGAAAGTTTCTTTGTTTGACACTGTTTAGTTGTATGTGTAGCATTAAATGTTGTAGATGTGCTTTACATGCTTCAAAATAAAGATTGTTATTATTATTATTATTATTATTTCCTATCCTGGGGGGTTAACTCCCCAAGCAATTCGTACCAAAACCAATCCCATCCAATATGTCATACGAAACTACCTACTCACGAACTTTCAATCCTATTGCTCCAAAATCACACCCTTCATCATGTAAACATTATTTATTTCTTCCCTCAGGGGGTCAACTCCCCCAACCAATTTGAACCAAAACTAATCCAATTCAACGAGAACACATCGAGAAGCAGAAGAAGATGGGGTACACTAGATCTAATAAGGTCGCAGCGCATCGGTCACCATCCACACCTACCAATACGAATACCAATACCAATCCAATTCAAGATATCTTTTGAAAATACCTACTTACAAACTTTCAACCCTATTATTTCAAAATATCGTGTAAACAAGATTTATTTCCTCCCCCAGGCGGTCAATCCCCCAAAAAATTCAAACCAAAACCAATCTTATCCAAGATATCATACAAAACTACCTAGTTACAAATTTTCAACCCTATTGCTACAAAATTGCGCCTTCTTGTGAAAAGAAGATTGATTTTTCCTCAGGGTGGTCAACCCCCAACCAATTCGAACCAAAACCAATCCCCTCCAAGATATCATACGAAACTACCTATTTACAAACTTTCAACCCTATTGCTCGAAAATTGCGTCCTTTATCGTGTGAACAAGATTTACTTCTTCCCCCAGGGGGTCAAACCCTTCAACCAATTCGAACCAAAACCAATCCCATCCAAGATATCATACGAAACTACCTATTTAAAAACTTTCAACCCTATAGCTTCAAAATTGCGCTCTTTATCGTGTAAACAACGCAAAAATACATAAGCTTATACATACATATATATATATATATATATATATATATATATATATATATATATATATATATATATATATATATATATATATATATATATATAGAGAGAGAGAGAGAGAGAGAGAGAGAGAGAGAGTGATATGAAAGTTTTTGGTGGCAAGCATCATAAAGAGTCATGAATTGAAAAACTGAAAAACTATCTTGGTCCTAGGTACAACATTGCTAATCCCACCCATTTTAATAAGCAGGTTTTCAAAGTGAAAACCTGCTAAAAAGGCGTGTTCAGCAGAGATCCATCACTAAGGTCGTATTTTTCATGCATCACATCGAGATGCAATTCTAACGGATTGAATTATATTTTGAAAAATCACGCAAATTGAATTGAAAAAAAAATTATTTTATAAGTAAAATTGCGAAGTGCATCGTGGTTGAAAAAAAGAGTTGAAATCAAAAAAGGATATCAAGTCAACACAAGCTCAAACACTCACCAAATTTCAACCCTCTAACTCAATCGGCAGAACCTGTTGAGTTTGGCAATTTTTCAAAAACCACGAAAAAAGAAAACTGTAATAAGAATCGCGGCGATTGGAAAAGATTGACCAAATTTTGATTGTTTCGTTCTGCAACGAGAACAATCCCAGGTACTAAATCAGCTCATTGGATGGGAGCGGCTGGAGATGCCAATATGTACCGGAAAAAAAAAAAAAATATATATATATATATATATATATACATATATATATATATATATATATATATATATATATATATATATATATATATATATATATATATATATATATATATATATATATATATATATATATATATATATATATATATATATATATATATATATATATATATATATATATATATATATATATATATATATATACAGGGTGACCCAGAGCTACGTAATCGGTCCATAACTTTTATGTCATTGAAGATATCGATATGAAATTTTCAGAGCAAATTTGGTCTGACTAAGTCTATTTTTCAAAATTATTTTGAAGAAAATTGTACTTCCGGTTTTGCCGGAAGTGATATCAACTTTGTTATTTCAAATGGAATACCCTGTATTTTTTTTGATTTTCGAATTTCTTATGTAATTTATAATAAAATTGTCATAATATTCTTCATACTTAAACACAACAGTTTTCGAGTTATTAATTTTTTTCGTAAAATTTTGACAGTTGCGTCTTCAACAAAAATATGCTATAACTTATTTCTTAGTAGGTCTATTGATATGCGGTTTAGATTTTTGTAACCTTGAAAAATTGTTTCATTTATTCCATGTCAAAATTTTCCATATTTCCAACTTATTACTCGATAAAATCTAGGGTGAAGTTGTCAAATTTCAAACGTTAATATCTTTCTTATTTCTAATGGAATGCTATATATATTTTTGCATAATTAAATTTGCTATTCAATTACCTTTCGATTTGTATAACCATTCCCTATACCTAAAGTTGATAATAACAAAGATATTTCACAATTTTGTAATAATTTATATCTCAATACACTTGAGAAATCGACTAGCGAGTTATTTTTGACGTATCCATGGATACCAATTACGAAAATTGTTTCAAATTTAATTGTGTCACCTTTTCTCTTCATTAGGTTTGTAGCACCTGATGCTGATATCGGAAAAGATATTGAAAAAATAGTAATTCTAAGACGTTAATATTCAATAATTATTGTTGTTTATAAACAACATATGTTTGTAGTAGAATGATGTCAAATTCCAATGTCAAGTTTGACATTATCATTTTAGTCAGGAGGAGTACATTCGCATGATCCAACAGTTACTCCAAATTATACATTTCAATTTTATACAGAAAGAAATCAATGCTTATTAATAACAGAATCACAAAACGTAGTTGAATCAGAATCAGAATATTTTTGATGATAAATTCTACTAGCTAGCAGAACATTTCGATCCGCTTCTCCAATACAGTAAACCATATTCATCATTTCTTGTCGCGTAAAATCCATTTTATTAACTGAAAAAATACTAGAAAAGGTGACACAATTAGATTTTAAATAATTTTTATTATTGGTATCCATGGATACGTCAAAATAACACGCTAGACGATTTCTCAGGTGTATTGATATATAAATTATTACAAAATTGTGAAATATCTTTGTTATTATTAACTTTAGGTATAGGGAATGGTTATACAAATCGAAAGGTAATTGAATAGCAAATTTAAAAATGCAAAAATATACATAGCATTCCATTAGAAATGAGAAAGTTATTAACGTTTGAAATTTGCCAACTTCAACCTAGATTTATCAAATAATAAGTTAGAAACATAGAAAATTTTGACAAGGAATGAATAAAACACTGTTTCAAGGTTACAAAAATCCAAACCGCATACCAATAGACCTACTAACAAAGAAGTTGTAGCTCATTTTAGTTGAAGACGCAACTGTCAAAATTTTACGAAAAAAATGAATAACTCGAAAACTGTTCATTTTAGTTATAAAGGGTGGTATGACAATTTTATTCTAAATTACATAAGAAATTCGAAAATCAAAAAATATATAGGGTATTCTGTTTGAAATAACAAAGTTAATATCACTTCCGGCAAAACCGGTAGGGCCATTTTCTTCAAAATAATTTTGAAAAATAGACTTGGTAAGACCATATTTGCTCTGAAAATTTCATATCGATATCTTCAATGACAAAAAAGTTATGGACCGATTACATACCTATGTATGTGTAAATGTATGAAAAATTTTTTGAAAATCATGGTCTAGGAGGTCTTAAACGGATGGGAAAAATACTCCCACACCTGACTGCTTTCCTTCGAGATACACTGCAATAGTATGTTTTTCATGGGATAAAATACGACTAATGACAGTAATCATAAAATCCACCACCAAATTATTGAATACATCAACGTAGTTGACATTCAGAACAAAAACAATAATGAATCAACCTCAGATTAACAAATATTACATGACGTTGCCTTCATAAGCTCATGAATCTATTATAATAATATCTTCAATCGATTCAGTTGGTAGTGACATGGATTCTCGCGTGCTTCTAATTCGGTTGGGGTTACCCTAATAACATAAAAATTAGTTTCTGATTTCAAAAACTTCGATTCCAACAAGAGAAATCGAAAAAGCTTTTACGATTGAACTTTCGTAACATCTTGAAAGGTCAATACAACGATGTAATTTAAGAAAACTGAAAGCATTAGCTACCTGTTCAATATAAACTTTAAATTACCATTTGGAAATCATTCTCCTAATTCTGAGTGAGATGAAAGTCTAATTATTTTCCAATTTAGCGTGAAGGTATTCCACTGTTTTTCTGTCAGGTATAAGTAAATACGTCAAACAGATCTTCGCCCTTTAAACAATTTTGATTAAGTTTCCTTTCCAATATCGTGTTCTCATCAAACTCCAAAGGATTTTTAACAGGATCAATATTGATGAAAAACTCTAGAAAGTTGTTGATCGCAAAACTTGTCTAATAAATTTAGTAAGTTTGCTTGAATTGAAAATATTTATGTTATTTGAACTTTACTATTGATTTCATCAATCGTTGATGAATCTATAAGGTAGATTTTTTCACCTATCAAAGAAATGGAGTCATTCTGTAAAAAAACTTAATTTTTGCTAGTATTTTATGATATGTTTACCATTATTGATTCTTTTTTTTCCAAATATATTTAGCAGATGAATAAATATCCTCCGGAAACACCTAATCAATTGCAATTATATATTATTTATTGAATAGCAGTCACAAGAATTAAATTAACAGCCTTTGAATGTGATTTTATATACGAAAAAATAAATAAAAGAAAGATAGAGAATATTTCAGTATTAATTAAATTATGAACTCAATCAGTTCATTCAATCTCAGTAAAATAATTGTTTTTTGGTTACTTAAATTATGACACATATGTTATAGATTCTACTTTTACAAACTAACATTTGTATTCATAAACACAAATGTTAGAAAAGTCCCTTTCATTTTCACGCATTAAAAAGGTCAACACGAATGTAACGGCTTAAGAAATATATATATATATATATATATATATATATATATATATATATATATATATATATATATATATATATATATATATATATATATATATATATATATATAACAACAAAGAAATTATTATTGTCTTCCGTAGCAGGGGATTTCGTTTGTTGTTACTATTTTCATCTCCAAGTTTTCAATCCATGCTTGGCTACGCCGTTCTGATGAGGACCAAAGAGTCCGAAACACTTGTCAACGGCTGCTTCCATATAAGCGGGCTATACGATAATTCTGCTTTACTTGTTATATATATATATATATATATATATATATATATATATATATATATATATATATATATATATATATATATTATATATATATATATATATATATATTTATATATATATATATATATATATATATATATATATATATTTATAAATATATATATATATATATATATATATATATTTTTCTGTTTCGACCAACTGAATATGATGTCATGTTCGCCTTATGTGTTGTAATAACTCTTTTAAGCACTATTTCATCTACGCTTTCAGAGATATATGATTCGATTTTATCATTTACCTATTTGATATTGGAAAGCTTACAACTAGAATCCAGAATACGGATGCAATGGACATAGTAATTTCCTCTTCATGTGCGGACTAATTTCAGAGGAAATTGATTCAGTATGTATACTTAGTTCCGTTGAAGAATGAAGTGAAAATTCCTTTTCCTATTTTAGATGCCGGAAAAATATTTTCTTCAGAGAAGATCCATAATCTTGGGTAATTGAAATGCCAGAAGGTCTCCTGGGTCAACTCGATATACAGAATAATTGATATCGCAACAAATGTCTGGAACAGGGTGAATCGGTGGGATGACATTATCCTAATCTAAATAATGGAAATCGGAAGGTCAGCAGAGACTTCACCGCCGAGAGTCGAAAGTTTTGCCTAATGAATCCAATTACAAAATTTGCGTCAGTAAACCACGTCAACTCACTGCTCTTTGTTTTATTACATGTCAAATCTCTAGAAAATGTTTTAAGTATTGATGATGTTCGATTCATTTCACCTACGATATAGTTCCGTCGAAAAGAGGATACTCTTCATTAGACCCAGCAATATAGCCGAAAGGAGTGATTCTGTTACAGAAAAAGAAGCTGGATACTGCTTCCAGTTTTGTTATGTGTTGGACATGCAACTATCGTTTATCAATTTCTTATAAACAAGCCATCTCGATGCTCTAAACAGAATTGTCGGAAAAACCGGCGATTTTTACGGTTTTTCCGTTAATAATAATCCAATCTAGTTGGTTTGTTGCTCATTTCCTCTGTGTTTCAATAACTACATTTCGTCTCTTTAGAGCAGTGGTCCCCAACCCTGTGCCCTCGGGCGCCATGGCGACCGTCTACCGTTTTACGTGTGCCCGCCACTCATGGTCTATTCCAGGGGTCACCAATTAGTTTCGCTCGGGGTCCGTTTTAAGAAATGAAATGGCCATCGCGGTCCGCACAACACGTTGTCGTCGTGGCGTCCGTCAAGTTATGGGATACGTTTTTCATTAAATTTCGTACTATGTAGTGCAAATTGCTGTGTTCTCGCGGGCCGCACGAAATGGGTCGGCGGTCCGGATGCGGACCCCTGGACTCTATTCTGTAGAATAGAACTGATGCCTGTACGGTATGAGAACTTAGAACGAGAAGCGCAGTGGTCTCAACTGACGGTCACCGCCTGCTTCTTGACTGAAGCGCTCTTCCAACCCGGTGCGAAGAAGAAAAATCCTTTCCACGATGGTGAGTTGTTAAAAGAAGCATTTTTGACTGAAGCCAATTGCTTATTTGAGGGATTTTGCAACAAACGTGAGCTTATGTTAGCAATCAAAGACCTTTAGTTGTCAGCTAGCACCGTCACAAGAAGAAAACACGATATTTCAAAAGACGTGCAAGCTCAATTTGAGAATGATTTCGAAGTATGTGAATGGCTCTCGTTATAACTTGAGTCCACACACATAACAGCCGTAGCACAGTTAGTAGTTATGGTGAGAATAGTATTCAGTGGCTTCAATGTAAAAGAAGATCTACTGAAAATACTACCCACTAAAGGAAGAACAACAGATATATCTACAACATATTTAGAACATATGCAAAATTAATTGATATCAATCAATATCAAAAGATTTATTAAAAACCTCCAACTATAAATTTACCTTGAACATCTATATTTTAAATGGTGCCCGCCCCCTAACCGGAATGCTAGAATGTGCTCTTAGTTGAAAAAAGGTTGGGGATCCCTGCTTTAGAGCATTGATTCCCAAAGTGGTCCAGGTGGACCCCAGGGGTCCACGGGAGACCCGACGGGGGGTCTACGTTGGCGTGACATAAAAATGGAGGTTCACAATTCGTAACCGGGGGTCCACGAAAAGTTAGCTGGTTTCGATAGTGAAGAACTGAAATATTGGCTTGACTTCACCTATCAACGTAGGCAGACTCATAGCACAATCAATTAATTAATGAACCTATCAACTTATTTTTTTTTTCGAAAACTGTTAATTCGTGGTTGGAACTCAGCCGCAACGCAAATTTACATAGTTAGATCTAATCTAATTTTTTGTCGAGTTTTGGGAATACGGTAGAAATGTAGCTGCAGGGGGTCCACCGGAACCAGCAACATTTTCAGCCCAAGTAGCAATTTATGGCCAAACTCGGGTGCAATTTTCTTCTGCCTGAATTGTGTCGACTCTTTTCAGAGCACTTCTGCCCCAATGCAAATTGTGTCTAAAATGTTCAAGTTTGTGTCGACACATTCCCAACTTATTGTGTCAAAATGACATGCGTGTCTAAAAAGCAACATTCCAAACACATGTGTTTAAAATGTCTCTACTTTGTGTCAGTTTGGACTCTTCAAATATATTTAGACACAGGCGGCTCGACACTTAATAGACTCAAGTTCGTCTGATTTGTTTCTTAACAAGATGTTTTCATTTTGTTACTGAAATGAGTTGCGTAGACACAATAATTTCCATTCAGGTACATTTTAAACGAAGAGTTTCTTCATTGTTTCTACAATGCGTTGTCGGGTCACATACGTATCCATATAGAAACATTTCATACACATAATTTCTATTTTGTTCCTACAATGTGTTTAGTTTATCCGGACAAAGTATTTGTGAACTCAGCATTGCGCACACGATAAATGTTGATATGTGATATAGGTATATGAAAGTAAAAGAATTAATTTAATGATTTGCCACAAGTTATATAATGATATAGAGGAATCAACCTATGAGTTTCTAGAAAATACATTCGAAAACAATGTTAGTGATGAACATTCTGAATATGAAAGCAGAAGAACTGAAAAAAAAAGTTAATGCTTAAAAACATTGGCACCTGAAAATAAAGTTGCACATTGTGCTTTAAATGAGTTACTGCAGTTGCTAAGAAAATCCAATCATAATCTGCCTAAAGACAGTAGAACATTCCTTGATACGCCTATAAATGTAAATGTCATTCCAATGGGACAGTGTCAGTACTGGTACCATGGCCTGAAAACGTATTTAGTTCAGAATCTTAAAAGTTTGCAGAAACCGTTAACTCTACTAGAATTAAGCTTCAACATCGATGGCCTCCCAGTATGTAACAGTTCCAAGACACAATTTTGGCCTATTCTATGTGAAATTAACAATACGGTTAAAATAAGTAAACATTTGGAGGTAAAAGTAACGTTAAGTTTCCCTCCATGTATATAAATCAATAAAAAGTGGGGTTATGAAGTACGGATGTTTTAGAATCTCGGCCGCATTTTAGACACAATCTTTCCGAAATGTGCCCACTGCTAAATAAAAAGACACATTTTGGCCATAATGAACTTTGGTGTCTTATAGGTTGCTGAAATGCGTCTGTGTGACTTTTCAGTCATTTTTCAGTGAATTTTCGATCTCTATTTAGAAACATTACTCCAAATTGTATCTTCTATTTGCAAATGTGTCGAGGTGGGCAATTTGTAGCCGAATTTTATTCACATTACCGAAATATGAACCCGTTTGGACACCATCAGTAAGTACGCCATATTTCAACAAGTTATTTGATGGCGGTTTTTTGAATATATTTTAAATTAAGGCTTTGGGTAAAATTTATGACACAATTGCACTAAATATGATGTTCTGAATTATAAAATATCATCGGGTTCAGATTTTGTGGAGAAATAAAAAAAATATCTTTTATAGAAAAAATTTAAAAATATCAAAAAATTATAACTACTTTATATTATTAGGGCGCGTGAAATTTTTAGAAGTACCATGTCAACTATCATCAGTAAAATTGAGTTCGCAAGGGAACCTACTCGAGAAGTACTAAAATAAAAAAGTACTGTTGTTTTCTAATCAGGTTGATGAATATTCACCTTCAATTTTGCATTCATGATGATTCAGAATGGATCGAGAAGTAACAGAACTTGTGTTCATTTGGATTAATTTTGGTGCACACTGAATAATTTCGGTAAAATTTAGAACACCATGTGTTGATTTTTTGGCTCTGATCAGAGCACAATAACTTACACATTTTGGAAACATCGTGACCACCTACCAGGCACATGCAAATAACATTTTGGACACATAATAGGCACATATTTTGGCAAAGTTAGAAACAAAATAGACAGATTCTGGATACACTTCAAGGTTCAATTTCGGGTATATATTAGAAACAAAAGGCACAATCAAGACACATTTTCGAAAAAATTTAGTTATATTTCAGACTCACTATTGGACGAATTTAAGGCCATATTTAGTACACATTTCAATCGGCACTTTGGTCACATTTTCTACTGATAATGGTTCAAAAGTCGACAATGTGTCTAAAAAATGTGTCGTGCCCAAATTACAGTGTCGACACAGCGTCGACACTTTGCCCAAAATGAGTCAGAAATTGTTACTTGAGAGTAGTCTCTGAAAACAAAAATTTTGGGAAGCTCTGCTTTAGAGAAACGAGATTACTTCATCGGTTTCCATTTTATGAGCGAAAAACTAAAACAAACACAATTTTTTGCTCTAAAAAATTAATAAATGATAGTTGCGTGTCCAAAACATGGCAGAATATAAGTACGAACTGTATTTGGTGTAATTGTGTAAGCGGTTTTCAGCTACTATTTTTGTCATGAAAAATTCTCTATTGCTTAGTCTATATCGGTGCAAATGGATGCTCACACAATTTAGTTTGTCTCACAATTCTGTTTTGCCCTCCAACTTTTAAAGGCATAATATTTTAAATCAACTTAAGTTACTCATTAATCTGTTGGATTATGTTTTTATTTATGAAGAGCAGTCAAGATTTATTCATATTATCTACTATATTTTCACTTATCTAATTGCAATAAAGTTAGTGAAAGATAAAAACTTTGAATCTTGTGGATTCTGCCCTAATTTCGTGAGATAACAGCACTTCTCCTCGACAAAGAGCATTAAATTTCATTTAACAAGGTTCTCATTATTTTTCATATATTACATACCTAATATTATCAAAATGGAAAGCAGAGAATTCTGGATATATTCCCGGCTGATATGAATATATACCGACGTATAACCTCCCAAGTAAAATATAACTCCATTTCATGGACGAAGAAAACAGAGTTCTCATTATGGAAGTACAGTAGACATTCACTGGGAGGAAAAGCCGATTATTTGTAATTTATTTCAAGAAAAACGTGTGTAAGTGGAAAATAAACATCGAAGTTTAATCTTTTTTCTGATAAGCTGTCAGCTACCCAGAACAAAATCCACTGATGAACGTTCTCAAAAGCAGACTAACAAAAAATATAACAATGCGTACTCCACTATTCCACCTATATTAAAATAATAAACCCATTTTCATAGTGTAATTTCATGAATTATGAAATAAGAATATAGAAATTCGAATATTTATTTTAAACTTTCATTAATCTCTAAAA
>JARQZK010002897.1:1182500-1352662 GCA_030704885.1 Cynegetis impunctata | reverse complement strand
TAAAGAACTTCTACGATGCTTTCATGGCAATTTCTATTTGAATGAAATTTCGTGCCTCCCAGATAAACTTAGAAAACGTCTTTGAAAGATGACAAGCTTCACATTTCCGCTCCGGGTCAAATAATGTGAAACGTGCTTCTTATGAGCCTTCATCCCTTTCATTCACGATTTTGAATCAACCGTGAATTTATACCGTGGTTTCAGGGATTTCGAATTTGACAGAGTAGGTATATACGTATTCGTAAGTAAATAGAAAATCGTAAATGAATAGAAACTTATTTTCATCAAATTTTATTGAACATTTTTTACCACTCACTTGTTTCTTGAAAAGAATGGTCGAACATCGAAAATCTATATTTCATTTTAAAACGCTTGTTATCGCAAAACAATTGAAAAAAACTTTATATCCTGTAGTCCGACTCTTACATACATATATATATATATATATATATATATATATATATATATATATATATATATATATATATTACATATATTATATACATACTATATATAATATATTATATATATATATATATATATATATATAATATATATATATATATATATATATAATATATATTCTTCTGATTTGTTTTCTTGGGTAATTAAGTCTATTTACAACTGATGGTATATCTATATTTACATCCACATTAAGAAATGTTTAACGTTTCAGCAATCACTGTTGCCTTCATCAGAAACTTTTTTTGTTGTCATCCATTGCTTTCTTCCGTACACAAGAGTGGCAAATTCATTTAAAATTACATGTAATTAGATATAAAACGAAAACACTGTTGAAAGACGGTGAGACAGTATACGTTTGAAATTAAACTTATGGATGACAACAACAAAATTTTCTGATGAAGGCAACAGTGACTGCTGAAACGTTAAACATTTCTTAATGTGGATGTAAATATAGATATACCATCAGTTGTAAATAGACTTAATTACCCAAGAAAACAAATCAAGAAGAAATGATATGTGAAAGGTCTAAGAAATCAAAGAATAAATCCGAAACCAAATATATATATATATATATATATATATATTAACCATATATATATAATATATATATATACTATATATATATATATATATATATATATATATATATATAACATTATCATATATATATATAATATATATATTATACTATATATAATATAATATATAATATATATATATATATATATATATATATATATATATATATATATATATATATATATATATATATATATATATATATATATATATATATATATATATATATATATTTTCGAAAAAGGAAACAAAAAACTAATTTGTTGATTCATTCAAGTTATAGTTATAACTATATTATTTAGTGAACTTTTTGACCCCACCCTGTATATTAGTTATTAGTAGTAGAAAAGCTCCTAGTTTATATTTGAAAAGTATATCTTCTGATGGGATTCGTTTATCCACGAGGCTTTTTTCGTAATATAAAATCCACAACAACAAGTAAACAACGCACAACAAACAATTTTTTTGATTTATTCAAGTATCAATTCTATCATTCAGTGAACTTTTTGACCTCACCCAGTATATTGTTAAATATAGAAATTGAGATTTGTAGTATAAAAGTTCCTAGTTTATATATATATATATATATATATATATATATATATATATATATATATATATATATATATATATATTTATATATATATATATATATATATATATATATATTAGAACCACATATATCTTGTGGTAGGATTTGTTTATCCGTAAATACTTTTGAATCATTTCAGTAGTTAACTCTATTATTCAGTGAATATTTCAACCTCACCTTGTTTGTCAGTAAGAATTCTTCTGAATTGAAAATTCAAAGCATAAAATCCGCAACAAGAAAAAGTCAACGCACAACAAACTAATTTTTCGATTGATTCATGTCGCTATAACTCTATCATTTAGTGAACCTTTCGACTTCACCCTGTATATATCAGTTAAATACACATTTTTTTGAAGATTTGTAGAACAAGAGCTGCTAGTTTATATCTAAGAACGATATCTTCTGATTGGATTTGTTTATCCCAGAGAATTTTTCTGTATTGAAAATTCAAAACATGAAATCCGCAACAAGAAGTATCTGAACTACGCACAACAAACTAAATTTTTGATTCATTCAAGTCGTTTACTCTATCATTTAGTGAACCTTACCCTGTATATAAGTTAAATACAAATTTTTTTTGGAGATTTGTAGAACAAAAGCTCCTAGTTTATATTCAAGAACGATATCTTCTGATTGGATTTGTTTATCCGCGAGGATTTTTCCGTATTGAAAATTCAAAACATAAAATCCACAACAAGAAGTACCTAAACAACACACAACAAACTAATTTTTTGATTCATTCAAGTCGTTTACTCTATCATTCAGAGAACTTTTCGACCTCACCCTGTATATCAGTTAAATACAATTTTTGTTGGAGATTTGTAGAACAAAGGCTCCTAGTTAATATTCAAGAACAATATCTTCTGAACGGATTTGTTTATCCGCGAGATTTTTCCGTATTGAAAATTCAACAATAAAATCCGCAACAAGAAGTACCTGAACAACGGACAACAAACTTATTTTTTGATTAATTCAAGTCGTTAACTCTATAATTCTATGAAACTTTCGACTTCAATAATCACTATGTATATCAGCTGAACACAGATTTTTTTTTGGAATTTGTAGTTTCCAAAGCTCCTATAGTTTATATTTTAGAACGATATCTTCTGATCGGATTTCTTTATCTGAGAGGATTTTTTGTGAAGAAAATTCAAAACATAAAATCCGCATCAAAAAGTGAACAACGCACAACAAACTATTCTTTTGATGTATTCAAGTCGTTAACTCTATCATTCAGTGAACCTTTCGACCTCACCCAGTATATTGTTAAATATAGAATTTGAGATTTATAGTATCAAAGCTCTTAGCTTATGTATAAAAACTATATCTTCTGATGTGATTTTGTAATCATTCGTTAACTCTATTATTCAGTGAACCTTTCGACCTCACTTTCTTTATCAGTTAGAATTTTTCCAAATTGAAAATTCAAAACATAACAAGAAGAAGTTAACGCAAAACAAACTAAATTTTCGATTAATTCAATTCCTTAACTCTATCATTTTGACCTAACCGTGTATATCACTTCGATGCAAAAATTTTTTTGAGATTTGTAGAAGAACTATTTCTAGTTTATATTTAAGAATGATATCTTCTGATTGGATTTGTTTATCCGCGAGGATTTTTCCGTATTGAAAATTCAAAACATAAAATCCGCAACAAGAAGTACCTAAACAACACACAACAAACTAATTTTCTGATTCATTCAAGTCATTTACTCTTTCATTAAGTTAACGTTTCGACCTCACCCTGTATATCAGTTAAATACGAATTTTTTTGGAGATTTGTAGAACAAAAGCTCATAGTTTATATTTCAGAAAGATATCTTCTGATTGAATTTCTTTATCCGCGAGGATTTTTCCGAATTGAAAATTCAAAACATTAAATCCGCAACAAGAAGTAAACAATGCACAACAAACAAATTTTTTTATTCATTCAAGTCGTTAACTCCATCATACAATGAATCTTTCGACCTCACTAAGTAGGTATCTCATTTGAATATAGATTTTCTTGTGAGATTTGTAGTACAAGAGCTTTTAGCTTATATTTAAGAACGATATCTTCTGATGATCGGATTTGTTTATCCGAGAGGATTTTTTCGTGAAGGATTTTCAAAACTAAAAATCCGCAACAAGAAGTAAACAAAGCACAACAAACTATTTTTTTGATTTATTCAAGTCGTTAACTCTATTATTAAGTGAACCTTTTGACCTCACCCAGTACCTATATTGTTAAATATAGAATTTGAGATTTTTATTATAAAAGCTCCTAGTTTATATATAAGAACTATATCTTCTGGTAGGATTTTTGAACCAGCCGTTAACTCTATTATTCAGTGAACCTTGTTTATCAGTGAGAATTTTTCCGAATTGAAACTTCAAACCATAACAAGAAAAACTCACGCGAAACAAACTAAATTTTCGATTAATTCAACTCTATGTAACTCTATATTTTCGACGTCACCCTGTATATCACTTCAATAAATTTTTTCCGCAAACGTTAAAACATGACAACTTTTTTAACGTTTTAATATTAAAAATAAGTTTGATTTTACAGACGTCATTTTGTTTTTACTTTTTTGTCCGGCCGTGAGCGTACAAAAAAGTACACTTTTTTGTACACTCACGGCTATTTCAAGAACGTCAGGCGGTATACAATTAGGTTTCGAATCCGACATAATGAAATCTATAAGAAAAATTGTATATATTTTACTACAAGTTATTTCTTAATACTCGGGTACTTACCAAAAACGCAAAGTCCTATAATGCGTAGATAAGCGACTTTAAATGTCTGACAATTATTTTGTTGAATTGTCGAATTTGTGTTGCCTTGACACCTACAAAACCAGTAAGCAAAGCAATCTAGTTTTACTTTTCTTCACATCTAATCCTTTTTAAAAATATCATCTTAATTCTATCGTTTGAATACCGTTTGCGGAAAAAAATCGCATGTTTTATTCGGTGCTTTCTTCTTGTGGCTCGACTAAAATTTAGTCTCGCCACAAAAAGTATCACTTTTACTCGTAATAAAACAATATACTATTTTGGCGATTTGTAGAACAAAAGCTCCTAGTTTATATTTAAGAACGATATCTTCTGACTGGATTTGTTTTTCCGCGAGGATTTTTCCGTATTGAAAATTCAAAACATAAGATCCGCAACAAGAAGGAAACAACGCACTTAATCAATGCAAAAACAGGTTCAAGAACCCGCGACAAATGAAAGTCAGGAGGAGCGACTCCGTGAAACTCGGCAGTCGACTGTGGTGAATTCAAATCATTTATTATTATTATTACTTTCATCCGAATATTTAGGTAGCGGCATATTTCAAATTAGTTATGCTCTCTTCGGTTCACCATTTCAACATTTGAATATATATTCGGAATGAGGAAATTTGAATATTCGTATAGAACGACGAGTGGGTTATGCGTGTGAGAGCGCATTAATAAAAATACGTTGTATAATCAGGAGCTTTGTCCACGTCGATGTTTTAATGGCTTATGCGTGTTACTGCCGCTCAATTTGATTTTGTAGTATTGTTTGAAATAAACATGCGAACCCTTTTTTTTAAGTTTCGGAAGCAATCTGATTTCTGTTTATTGATAAGATAAATTTAACACGTTGTTAGTTGAAGTTAACATAAAACAAAACAAAAAAAGTGCGTGCGTACAAAGTACACATGTCAGAAGTGACACTTCTTTGGCAAACTAATTTTTAAATCTCGTTTTCTCTGAAATTAAAATTTAGAGCAGGGAATTTATGAAATATTTTTATTTTATATTTTATGAAAAATAGTACCTATATTAAATTCTCAAATGACGAGTGGCAAATTAAAATGCCACATGTTATTTGAATATATTAAAATTTCCTAACCTTCAAACGAATTAACATAAAAAATTGTAAATTAACAGAAAGATAACCAATATATTACTCTGAACAACTGCTTGGTATAGGATGATTTACATATTTATCACAGAATGTGTACACACTGTATTATACATACTAATCATAATGTGAATAAATAAAAAATATCTGCGTTTACTGTAGTACAAGACGTTATGCGACAGAAATGCCATCTAAAGTGCCCTTTCTCACTATAGGCCAAGCTACAGAGATTTTTTCATGTAAAAAGTGTTAGAAGAAAACCAGCTGCGCCATTGTTTGTAAAATAGTTCCATATGATATAGTGATATGTTTTTCACTCGACTTTATTATTTATAACTTTGTTATTAACAATTTTATGCAAAAAATTGCATTTATTTTAGTTTTTTGCTTATAAAAATGAAACTATCATCACCAATGATGGTGTTAATAGACTAGTTGTAGAAAATGAAAAGACGAAGAAAATGAGAAGTGAGACGACTCGATCAGACCCTTAGTTTGAGAGGAAATCGGAAAAAACCGGCCAAAATGCAGTTTTTTCAAAAATTCTTAACTCGCTTATTTTTTGAGTTGTAGCGTAGATCCTCCGGCTAGTATTAGCTATTGATATAAACTTCATTTGTGCGAAGATCAGAAACTGTCCGATGCCTAGTTTTTGATCTGTGGCCATTTGATTATGTTATACTATGCAATTTTCCAGCAGACCTGAATGCGACAGGTATAGTCCGATTTCAATTTAATAAAAAGATTTTGAAAGTAGAATTCTCATAGTTCAAAATGTTCATCTTGGTTTTTCATAAAAACGCTGAGAAATATATTAAAAATAAAGCTGAACATGACAAAAAACGGCCGAGCGCGTGAGAGTAGTTGAAGAGTGGGGGTTTACAATTATTATCTGACAACGTTTAGAAATTACTGTCATGTTCAAAATGCCAACGCTTTCGAATGTCATACTTCTCCTTGCCTGCTGCTCTACCCCCACTCTTCAACTACTCTCACGCGCTCGGCCGTTTTTCGTCATGTTCAGCTTTATTTTTAACATATATCTCAGCGTTTTTATGAAAAACCAAGATGAACGTTTTGAACTATGAGAATTCTACTTTCAAAATCTTTTTAGTAAATTGAAATTGGACCGTACCTGTCGCATTCAGGTCTGCTTGCATAGTAACATAATCAAATAGCCACAGATCAAAAACTATGCATCGGACAGTTCCTGATCTTCGCACAAATGAAGTTTATATCAATAACTAATACTGGCCGGAGGATCTACGGTACAACTCAAAAATAACTGAGTTAAAAATTTTTATAAAAAACTGCATTTTGGACGGTTTTTTCCGATTTTCTCTTAAACTAAGGGTCTGATCGAGTCGTCCTACTTCTCATTTTCTTCATCTTTTCATTTTCTGCAATTAGTCTATTGACACCATCACGATTACTTTGATAGTTTCATTTTTATAAAAAAAAATTTTTCATTAAATTGTTAATAACAAAGTTATAAATGATAAAGTCGAGTGAAAAACATATCACTATATCATATGGAACTATTTAACAAACAATGGCGAAGCTGGTTTTCTTCTAACACTTTTTACACAAAATGCTCCCTACAAATCTCTGTAGCTTGGCCTACTATCTCTCAATCGGTTTCAATCGCTTTCTCCCCCTTCGTGGACAAAAACGTCACATCCGTTTCATCCGTAAGAATTTCACCCTACTGCGCGCAAAGAATTTTCACTTCAAAAACAGGTGAGCGGCAAAATCACATTATTTCAAACAGAGTAACGTTTCAATTCGATTCTCTGAGTTCTCTTCGTTTTACTTCACCCTCGTACAATAAACTTAGTTGCAATTTGATAAAAGTGCTTCTCCTTAAAAAATTAACTAAATGAAAAAAAATTGACGTATATCCCCTCTATGAAATTCGACTAGCCTTTCAGGTTAAGTGTTTTCAGCGATAATCTGAAGGTTCGAATTTTAACTATCGGTTTACCCTCGTACGATTTTAACTCTTATGTTGCAAATTGACGAAAGTATATTATCTTCTTTATAAAATACAACTTTTCCAACCTTCAAGAAAAAGTGTTCGTTTTCAGCTACCTATTATCTTAATGTTCGAATTTCCCAATTCTTGAAAATGATCAAAAACGCGGTCATATATATATATATATATATATATATATATATATATATATATATATATATATATATCAGTTTAATACACTAATAAAATCACAACCTTCTAACACAAACACCAGAAGCTTTTATTTTAATCTAAAGTTCAACGCCGGTTCCGAACGGCCAATGGACTTGTAAACTATGTACAATACCCAACAATAAAATTATATATATATATATATATATATATATATATATATATATATATATATATATATATATATATATATATATATATATATATATATATATATATATATATATATAAAAATATATATATATATATATATATATATATATATATATATATATATCTGTGGTCCAGATGGTTGGGAAATTGTCGTGGGCACAGACGGTACCGGGTTCGAATTCCGGATATAAGATATGTGTTGTGATTTTCTATAATTGCAATTTATAAATCATATATCGACTTGTATACTATGATCTGGTGAGTAATGTAGGTACTAGCTCACAAACCCATGAGGGTAGATGGTAGAACACAGGCGAATACTTGCCAGCGTCCAATCATCCCCTTTAAAAAAATATTCAAATAGTATATGCTAAACTGACTGAATGAAATATATACCTACTAGAGGAATAGTTATTAACGTAACAAGGCCGATATGTAGCAAATAACGGATGAGGTTGGATATTGTAATCTGAGGCGCAGCCGAGGATTATAACTAACCGAATCCGTTATTTGCGTATCGGCCATGTGTCGTTAAAAATTTTTCGTAATCCCGTTGAAAGATTATATTTTGATTCAGAAGAAAGAAAAAACCCCGTACCTCGCAATTCTAAAGAAAAATCCCAATGTCGTGCACTCTGTTGTCATGGAACAGTTTGACAGTTTTATAAACAACGTCAGTTTTTTGTGTTCTCAAGTTCGCTTTAACGACGACCATGGATGAAATTGATGAAATTGAGGAACAAAATCAAATTCCTTTAGAAATATTGGGAAAATCATGTGCAGTGCAGCGAGTGTTGATTTACTGCCGAAAATAACTCAAGAGCGATATCAAAAAGAATATGAAAATTTTGAAATGTGGCGTAAAAGCAAGAATGAAAAGGTGGTTAATGAAGATGTTTCATTAGCCTATGCGAAATGAAAATCAGAGGTTTATTCTCCCAACTCGCTGTGGACCAAGATTTCAATGTTGTTATTGTAAGCAGAATGATGTTTTGAAATAAATATTTGAACAAGTGATTTCTTAACGGCCGCCGGCCGTTATGAAATTATAACGGCCGGCGGCCGTTAACACTGACTTTTCAATTGTCATCTGAATACCGTTAAATCAAAATAACAGTATGGGATTACGAAAAGATAATAACAATGACTGATATATATGAAGCATGTGAACTAATCGAATATTTCTAGAGTTTTCACTGTATCAATAAAAGTAACACATAAATAACTTCATGCAGATATCGTTATTATCCCCACCATCTAGAATTTTTCGAAAAAACAATTCAACGAAATAATGTTGAGCATACGATTATAATCTAGATTGTTTTTTCATTTTTCAATAATCATCATATTAAGTTGAAGTTATGTGTGCAATCTAGAAGCATTTTTAGGTTCCGTCCAACGGGTAAAAACGGAACTCTATTACTAAGACTGCTGTCTGTCAATCCGTCTGTCTGTCACCAGGCTGTACCTCAATAACCGGGATAGCTAGACAGTTGAAATTTTCACTAATTATATGTATTTCTGTTACCGCTTTAACAAAAAATACTGAAAACAAAATAAAATAAATATTTAAGGGGGCTCCCAGACAACAAACGCGATTTTTCTGCCCTTTTTTGCTCCATAACAATAATGGCAACAGGAAGGCACTTGATATATTCACAGAATACTTACTTTTTTTAAAATTTTAATTTAATAATAAATAATAAAATTGAAATAAAATAAATATTCAAGGGGGGCTCCCATACAGAAAACGCCACTTATGGCTTTTTTTGCTCGATATCAATAAAAAGTAATTAAAATAAAATGAATATTTAAGGGGGCTCCCATACAAAAAACGCAAATTTTTGCCTATTTTTGCTCGATATCAATAAAAGGTAACAGGTAGGCACAAAATACTCAATTGTATATTTACTATAATAATAAATAATAAAATTAAAATAAAATAAATATTTAAGGGGGGCTCCCATACAAAAAACGCCATTTTTTGCCTATTTTTGCTCGATATGAATAAAAGGTAACAGGTAGGCACAAAATACCTAATTGTATATTTACCTTAAGAATAAATAATAAAATTGAAATAAAATAAATATTTAAGGGGGGCATAGTCAATGGTACGGAACCCTTCGTGTGCGAGTCCGACCTGCACTTGGCTGGTTTTTTACACCATATGCTTCTTCGATCTTTCATGTCGTACATTGAAGTAGCAATATTTATACATCTCGTTATTTCTCCTGAAGAAATCTCTATCGGGAATTGAGCAGTTGAACTTAGAGACATAATAAAATCATAAATTGTGTTACATGTGTTGATTATTGTAACTCGTCAACGCAGACCCACCCAAGAGGAGCAGGTTAGTAGACCCAGCCAGTCGGACCGGGCAGATCGAAAGATTCTCCACTCATATATACCAATAAATTCAGATTAGAGGCATCTGTAATCCACGGTAGCCATGTCGGTATTACAGTGGAGCTGTGTTACCGGCCGGTCTTCGTATTTAACTTGAAGGTTACGATTATGATTTATATTGCTACCATTGTACGAACTGAACCGACAGTTTTGCGTTATTTATGGGTTATGGGATGCCGGTGTTTTGTTTACTCACTGAAAGTTTAGATGCTGGGTCAAATGGTGCAGTAGGTATAGCTCTTTTTACGAGTTTCATGATTTGATTCGTTGACTTGAATTAGTGCCGTAGTTTCTTCTGAAAATACTCAAACCCTTTTGGTGTTTTGTATTTTATCATTTTAGGATTTAAGCATTTTAGAGTCATATGATCAACATTAAAACCCCGAAAACTCGATTTTCGATAACTCGACATTCCAGGAAACTCGACAAGCCTGACACATTTTTGGCTTTGAAAAACGAAACACACACGGTATTTTCGTAAAAAGCTAATTTAATTTAGAGAAATAATTATGCTTTTAGACTATTACAGAGCAGTGAATATATACCTAGCTCGGAAAAGACTGAAATTATATTTTAATAAATCCTAAACTATCACTAAAAGAATAAACATTGAATATTGCGGTCGCACATTAATATAACTTTGATTAATAAGTGAAATAGCTAATTTAAGCATACTTTCAATAAGTCTCAGTTCATTAAATAAAAACAATATTTCAAAGTTAATGCTTTGTTTAGTTGAGTAGGTATTATAAAATATGAATAAAAAAATATGTGAGTATTTGATAATAAATGATACAGTACTCTAGTAATATAGTAATACAGTACTAAACTAGTACTAATATTTCGAAACTGAAAATTTAACATTCTGTATGTAGGTATTCAATTTTCTATTTCATAAGAATTTTTGATATTGCTCTAAATTAGTTAATGATTAAAATGAAAAATGTCAACACAATTTTGTGATTTTACAACTAAATTTTTGAGGGGGCTCGGCACCCTCAGGCCCTAAGGAGTCGGCGCCACTGTACATATATATATATATATATATATATATATATATATGTTATATGGTATGTTTTCTCGGATGGTGGAATGAATCTGAGAAAGATTCCGGGGTTCGATCCGATGTTTCATGATCAGAAAAGCCATCAAAAAACAAGAAAATCCAACAAAAACATCAAAAAACAACGCCGAAGAATCAAGACAAAAAACAGTACTTCCATACGTAAAAGGAATCACAGATAAAATTGGAAGAGTCTTGAGAAAAAAATAACATAACACCAATATTTAAACCTCAGAAAACAATAGCCAATATACTCGGAAACCCGAAAGATAAAATCGGACTAGAAAACCACGGCGTCTACAGCATACCTTGTGCAGACTGCGGTCAAACATATATAGGACAGACGAACAGAAAAATATCAGCAAGAATCCAAGAACATAAAATTTGCGTCAGGAACAAACAAACAACATCAGCCCTATTTCAACATCATCAAGCAACAGGCCACAGAATCGATTTTGACCAATCAAGAGAAATAGCATCCATAGAAAACTACAGGGTCCGTACCATAAGAGAAGCCCTAGAAATAGAGAAATCAGGACATCTAAACAAACGAGACGATGCTCTGAATATCCCACTAACTTGGAAAACAATTTTAAAAAACACGATAACGCCTAAAACAACACAAGACGTAAAAACTAACATCGACGAAGAAAATCGAAGCGAAGAAGCGAGGGGGCGGAGCCTATGCAGCGAACCGGCCAATCAGGAAACAGGACCAGCCAATGCCAATAAAACCCGGACACAAGCAGAGGCGAACAGTAGTTGCCGTCGAGTCACCAGACGTACAGCAGCACTTGAAAATGCCAAATGAGATTTTGGCGAAACGTCGTGAAACAAACGGTGCTTCTCAGCGCCAACAAAACTTTCGAAAACATCGGATCGAACCCCGGAATCTTTCTCAGATTCATATATATATATATATATATATATATATATATATATATATATATATATATATATATATATATATATATATATATATATATATATTTATATATATATATATATATATTGTTCTGGAAAGTGCCAATGTTTCAGAGGAATAGAAGCGGTAGATCTTGAATATGCTAACCAACATGGAGAAACTTACTTTAGACAAAGTTAAAGAGAATATTTCCTTGGTGTAAGCTTCGACGAAATCTCAGCATCATCTGGATTCCCTTAAGGATAATGGGCCTATCGCTGCTTTGTGGAATCAGTACTTCCACATGGTTATACCTTGATGAAGAATTTCATTGTTTCTGAGCGTCGTGGTGTTTGGGATGACCACTTGGCATGTGTACAGCAAATGATCCCATTTTTTCATGCAAGTGGGCACTTTCAGTACGCAAAATGTGTCCATCTCTACACACAAGTTATGATACAACTGAAAGCTAACGATCCGGAGGCGTTGAGTTCGCTGAAAAGGGGCACTTTACTATTAATGGCGCAGGTATTTGGTCGGATATGGTTATAGAACAAACATTTATGCGCTCCATTAAAAGTTCAGGTGGCCTGACGCGAGGAAGAGGAATTACTAATTCTGTACTCGCGAAGTGGGTTTGTGGATTACCAGGAGTCACTGCCATCTGCACGTCATTGGAGTAGTTCGCTGTAGTAGTTTTCGCAACTGGAGAGCAACACGTTGATGGGTCAAGAGAGAAGATGAGATCCTTAACCCAGTTAACACGAACGACCCTGTGGCACCCGTCTCTGTTTTGAACATGATATTTTGCCGATGCACGACTGGGTGTGAGGTGTGCTGCTGTTGCCGCAAAGCAGGGATTGTCTGCTGCGGTACCTGCGGCCTCGGCTCATGTACGAACGGAGCCCCCATCAGAGACAACGTCGATGACGATGGTAATTTAGATTTCGACATACAAGATACATCTTTATACACTTATTATTTAATGTTTGAAAATGAACATCATTTTCAACAACAAATACGTCATTTTAAATAATAAACATTTCATTTTAATCAATGAACATTTCATTTATAACAATAAACATTTCATTTTCAACAATAAAAACGTTTTTTTTCCAAAATTTTCCATTTCCCCCCTCCATATCTCCTTAAGCATTGATCCAAGCAAAAAAGTGTGTGACTCCTTTTTTGAAGAAAATTTTATGAGGATTAATTTAGTACATAAACTTTTTTTCGCTAGAGATAGTAGTTTTCGAGTTATTAACGAAAAACGGGATCTTTAGAGGCCCCCCCGCTGTTAGCTTCACCCCCACCCCTCGGTACTTTTAGTATGTTGCTAAGAACACCTTTGCTTGCCACTATGCCAAAATTTGCTTCTACATTAATTATTTCCTCTATTTTTCCTTTGTTGCATGGACTAAATGGCGATTAATATATTCATTAGATAAAATACGAATGACGCACGTCTCGGTGAAACTTCACCATCTTCAGATGCTGCAGAAGGTGAAGTTTCAACGAAACGTGCGTTATGCGTATTTTATTCAATAAATGTGTAAATCGTTTTTATAAACCATTGTTTTAACCCTCTCGCTCACCTTGTCCTCAGTTGAGGACAACCTACTTTGGATTTTTTCCTATGAAGTACCGCTGGCTCTTACATCTCTGTCACATTGTCCTCAGTTGTGGACATCATATTCTTCCAAATGAATATATATGCTGCCATCTTCAAGTTGATCAAAAAAATAATCATGCATTTGAAATATGGGATTCCGTAGGGAAGCTATGACAGCAGTGTAGCGCTCTACTGTTTATTTTTTTGTTGGCTATTTCGTTAGACCATGTGTTTGAAAACTGTTTGTTTACGTTCAGACTTGTTCCAAAGCAATTACGTTAGGTGATTTTTGTGCATACTGTAATCAGCTATCTTTGAAAGTGTAGCGTACTAGTTTGAGGACATTGTGAACTAGCGGTAAAGGCAACATCTAGGTGAATATAACAGCACTTTCATTTTAATTCTGCAAAAGTTAAATTCAATACACTTCAGTACTTCAAAAATGGGCGCAAAAATAATATAAATATATTTAATGAAATAAATAATGGAACATATTGATATTTTACCATCTAAAAATATTTCTGAATTTTTTTTTTCCTGTATCAGCTCATGATGTCCCCAATTGGGGACATGCCATAGTGCCCAAAAGGAGCATTTTGGAAATCTGAATTTAACATCAAAAATCTTCCAAAAATCATAA
This sequence comes from Cynegetis impunctata, assembly GCA_030704885.1. NCBI lineage: Eukaryota > Metazoa > Arthropoda > Insecta > Coleoptera > Coccinellidae > Cynegetis > Cynegetis impunctata. Next base: position 1,338,161 of record JARQZK010002897.1, on the reverse strand, counting down.
GTTGCATTACCGTAAATTTCAGATTTTTCGCTCCAATAGTTTTAATGCGTGACCGAGAGGGTTAATATGTGTATTAATTTACAACATGTATCGGCCCAAACAATCCATCTCTTTTTACTATCTGATAAAATCATTTATAATGAACTCCTTCTTCAAGTATGAAGCTTCTAAAGTTATTCACTATGGGTTTATATATTATTATTTCACCGCATCATATTAAAGGTAAATCTCAATTAATTTCAATTACAAAAATGATACAAAACTAATTTTATCCATCGGGATTTCCCCAATATAATGGCACCCTCGCGCACCCAAGGGACAGAAGTTTACGAATTTAATAAATTAGATTCCTCTTGCATAAAGCATTCTCGAGGATTAAGCGCGAGAGGTACAGATGCTCTAAGTACTCCCGGTTCCTCGAAATTGCCAACAATGCCAGAGTCGGTAACAATGTAACGCGTATGAAACGCCCGCAAAATAATTTTCCGCATGGGCTACTCCGACCCCAGATATTTGGCGAATAAAGCCGCCAACCAACCAGAAGTAACTCCGAAAACCCCAGGAGAAATATGCGTATATTGTGTTCCCCATATTAACGCAAGAAAAAGTATCTGTTATGAAAAGGCCATTGATGTTTACATTTGCGTTACCTATTGCGAGTTAATAAGGATGACGACCTTATGGAGTGATTCGGAACAAAAAAAGGGAATATGGTTAATTTCGTGCAATTCGTCTCGAGGCGATGATGGATGTCAAAAATAAACGTATCTTCGTGCCCAAAATGATTAACTATTACTGGATAATATTGGACAGAATGATAGTGCAAATATATACATATTTTTTAGCTTTAAGTTTGTTTATTACCTTTAAATGCATGTTATTGCTGTATATCAAAGAAAAATAAATTTAAAAAATTTATCAAGTATGTATATATTTAAGATTTTCTTGCTTGAGTCATATTTATGAATATTATCTTCGAATTTTCAGTTTTAATGGATGGATACACATTTAATTTACATGACATTTGATTTCTTTCAATTCTATAACCACTACCAGACTCTTCCATCAATTGAAAACCAAAAAATGCGAGAGGTACCCCTGGTTGAATTGAGGCTTCTTTAGCTTTATTTTATGCATTAAATAGCAGAAACAATAAAATAAATTAACAACTTTTGAGAATAATGAAATGAAAAAACGTTCGAGAGAAATTAAAATGGAATAAACAATGATGTTTACAGAACAGCAAAGTTCATTCAGAATCAGTGGCGGATTTACCAGCAGGCTGAGTAGGCTGAAGCCTAGGGCGGCAGATTTTAGAGGTGGCAAATTTCGGGCCAAAATTTCTAACTTTCCTCGAATTATCGAAAATTGGGATTTCCCCCGGCGATTTCCCGAAATCGAGTTTTCTTCAGATCTCGAGGTTCTGAGGGAGGGGAGACCGGGGCAAAATGATCCCCCTAAGGTTTAAATGTTCATAATTAAGGGTGTATGTAATTTGGAGATTTGTTACAGTTGGTGTAAGTAAAGTCATCATTTATGAATAAAACCACGGTACGGCCATTCTTGTAATCGAAGTCTAATGTAAGATATTTACGGATTATGACGTGATGACTTAAGGATCAATTTGCCCCTCCTCATGGGGTATAATGATCCTTCAAAAAGAATATCGAAGAACAATACGATAACTGTTTATTTTTGAAAAATCTGAAATATAGCCATTGTAGAAAACAAAATATATAATTGTAATGATCCCTAAACATGATTGATATACCTAAATATTGATATACCAATTTACAAAATTTATTTATTTAGACACAAGCGTGTACTTATCTAGAACTTTACGAAGATACTTTTTTTGCTAAAGGATTATACGCACAATGTGATCACATACGAAGACGTCATCGATTTTATCTGCCCTGAAACAGGCGTCATGGGCCCACAGATGACACTGGCTGCATTGAATCCAACCCTCTCCACTCGCAGACCTCGCGACTCACCACAGATCAAACATTTTGCATCATTGTCTGACTCGGAATTAGATTCTAACTCGATCTCTCCAATGCAACTATTTTGGATTCATTCCTGAAACTGTACTCACTGAAGTCTCTTCAACGTTTGAAGATTCCTATGAGCAGGAAGTTGTTGTCTATGGATTCTGTTTTTATATAAATAGCCATAAAATGTATTGACAACTACCTTGTTAAAACCTTTTTGCATGTGCTACTGATGTTGAGTCTAGACTTCTTAGAGATAAATTTCGGATGCCTTTTCCGAAACTGAAAACACCAGTCTTTACCGGCAGCTTGACTCACTATTCGTAAATGGGTGTGATATATTATTTTTCTCAGCTAACTGAAACGCTAGGCAAAGCACACCACGTAGAGTCAGATCATATATACGGGTTTCCATATCAAATATATAGCGTAGAAGTTCAGCTTCTTGGTCTTCTTGTGTAAACACACAATGAAAGAATTCCAGAGACTTTCAATGGATGGGTGGTGGATACCAGCTCTTCTCTTGATAATGCGCTGTTCTAACGCCATTCTTGGAACGTTAAAAGTGTTGATGCCGTACGTATGCACGCAGCCTTAATAGCTTGTTCAATACTCTCAATGGTCCAGTTCTGTCGCTCGGTTTTTCTCACGTAGGTACGCACCATAATCGAGTCTGCAAAGAAATTAGAACCGACATAGTGAGGCAAAATGATCCAGGACCATTTTTCCCCACCTCAAAGAGGTTCGTTTTGCCCCATTTATTACTCTTGTAAACTGAGTCACGTGCACTAAATATAATATATCAAGTTAAGTTTTGAAACGACGTAAACCTAGCAAAATAAGCAGAGTTCAATAACTACCATTCAAACATATCATTAAAACAACTAGTACAGAATTATAGACCTTATATGGAGATGCTTACCTTATATCAACAGCGCCAAAAATGGTTTTTTATACCACAAACTTATAAGACGTGTACGCAAATTGACGGTTACAGTGAAACTGATCAAAAGAAAGATTGCTCGATCAGTTGGCGACGTTGCCATTTACTTAAATATAATACATCGTCAGAAATTTGGGGATGATCGTTTTGCCCGACTGGATCATTTTGCCCCGGTCTCCCTAGTAGGGGATAGCTATTATGACTATTTTTACGATATTGTCTGTATGCATGTGCATGTATGTAAACCTCTTATAGCTTTTGAACAGGTCAACCGATCACAATCCAACGGCATTCAAAAGAGTGCCGCCAAACCTAGATTTCCTGAGAATTGCAACCGATTTACCACGTCGATTTTGAGAAATCGCGAAAATGAAATTTTACAAAAAATGTTTTTTGGAATACCTCTTAGAATACTAAACCGATCAATTTCAAAATCTACTCAGCTCTTTTTCTTATCCAACTGCGAATTTTTGAGCTCAAAATAGTGAATTTTAATATTTTTCTGAGCTCTGTTCGGGCGAGAGAAGCTTTTCTTGCTTAAAACAGGTGAAAAATTATCTAAGCCAAGAAAAGCTAAACGCCTTAGCACTTTCGTGCATAGAGTCAGGACTAATGAACAAGATTCCATACGATTATATAACTCATGTATGAATAAGCCAATAGAATCCGTGAATTTTGCATAACGACGTAGTATATAGATAAGTGAATATACCCTTGACGACGTGATATAATCGTTTTGGTGTTTCGCCTCGTGTCAAAATGTATATATATTTTTCTCCGATCGTGGGAAAAGTGACACTATTTTGACCTGTTTTCTATGCGCAAAGTTCAACATTCCAGAATAGTGGGCAGTTGCTAAGCAATTAGAAAATAACAGTGCGGTAATATTCTTACCGCACTGCTGTAGCGTGCGGTAATGTAACAAATGGATTATTACAATAAAATGAAACAGAGTATGGTTTTAATTTTTATAATTGTTGTTACTATTTACATTTAAAATTGTATCCTGTAGCTTGACGTTTCAAAAATGCTCTCAGTTTTTGGTACTGGGCAATATTAATATTATTTTCAACAAAGTTGATCGAAGCATGGAATAATGTGCCCACAACGTCGAAGATTTCACTGTTTTAGCCAATTCAGCAACATACGCCATCAGTACAATCTCAGAAAAGGATACACTGTTGTTTTTCTGCAAAACTCCATGAAGCGTTGGTACGCAAGTTCATACTCCTTTCTGGATTTCGCCGGAAGTAAATTAAGTGAAGCCGCATTCGCGGCTTCTACTAGTTCAGAAGGCGTGCAAGGTAACAAATAATCACTATCAGTGTTCATGTTCACTAATTCTTTTTTAATTCCTTATAAAATACAACGAATCAAACAAAACCTGCTTTAAAATTATTGTACTTTTGTCATAACGAAGTAATTTCCATGGTTACCACTTCTATATTTTAATGTGAACATAGAGAAACCTATTTAAACTTACTTGTATCATGAAATATTTGAATGAAATATTTTTTTAATTAATTTGGGATCGGAGAAAAAATAGTATGTATAATTCGTGGGAAAAGCATATTCCCAAACTCCTGTGTAACCAGACTCGTCGCTACGCTCCTCGTCTGGTAATTATCACAGTCGTTTGGGAATATTATGCTTTTCCCACTAATTATACAATATACTATTTCATATTCACGGTGTTTTGAAGTTTGTCAAAAAAAATTTATATTTTTTATTCGTTATATAATCGTAACGAATACCACTCGAGCAATCGAAAATAATCGATTATACTGACCTCGTCACTCGGCGTATTTTTTTAAAACACCACTCGAGCTGCGCTCTCGTGGTGTTTCGCAAAATACGTCTCGTGACTCGGTAGTATAATCGATTATTTTCGATGCTCTTGTGATATTATTACTGACAATATAATTGAATATTTTCCAAATCAAACATATATAATTACGTTTATCTAATATCCCGCCTTATTAGTAGTACTAGTATACTAGTACTACTATTATATGGTTGAGCTATAATCTTAGAAATATGCTCAAAAAATATTTCTTGTGCAACTCAAGTTCTTAACTCAATCTGCCCGATGATGGTCTAGTGACCGAAATTGCAATCGCAGTGTTAAATTTTTCAAAATATTTTGTGATAATAAACGTAGTAAATTCAAATTTAGTTTTGTTCATTTCATTAACTTTATTAAAGCCAGGCCGTTAATTTCCCGAAATTCGAAACAATATGTAAAGATGCTGGCAGTGACCATTGTCACTTCCATTTGACTTCTTTTACATACTGAAGTGCGGTGGTTGCCTGGAGGAAGAATTTTCACTCCGTGACGAAGTGCGGTTATTTATAAGTGACAAGAAACTGGAAGGACGTCTTAATGATTTTCTTTGGTTATGTCAACTAATTTCAAATATAAGACCTAATTTTGAATAAGCAATGCGCGAAAAAATATAATTTAATTGTGCACAATTACGCCAATAAATAGTTTTTTCTACAAGTCGTTGTTTGGTATTTTTTATATACCTATGATTTCAGTTTTTTAATTTTTATTCAATTTTATTTTTTATATTTTTAAGTTGAAATAAGAATATGTAATGATGCTTTTAAATAAGATAATCATTGGATATATGTATTTTATTTTCATTGTTTGGTTGGGGTCTGCCAAAAATTGGTTTGTAATTTGGGGGTCCGGGAGTTGAAGTAATTTGGGAACCACTGCCTTAGAGTATCTTAGAATTTTTTTTGTAATATATAAACACATACAAATTTAATCAACTCCAATCTCTTTTTATGGGTTACATATATTCATGCTCGTCGTAAATCAAACTGGCATATTTAAGAAGTCATCGTTATGACTAATAAACATAATTTAGAAAACATGTTAGCCGCCACGTCGTTACCGAATATGCTCTTCTTTTTCCTCTCTCTCTCACTCTCTCTCTGTCTCTTTCTCAGTCACCCAACACCTTTGTCCGCTGCCGCATTCTTTGCCTTCGCCTTCGCCTCCTTTGACCTTAAATATTCCTACAAATTTCCCCAGTTCGTATTGATAACTTTATAAGCAAAATACTTGTCCCATCAATTTTTCGAATCGAACTGCCTTCTGTTACTTAATATCGAGGTAACTAACACTTTCTAGTGTCTTTTCCGCATTCTTTATCGTCTTGACATCAATTAATATCTAACGTGTTCCAGGAATGAAACTCTTTGTTTCAATATTTGCGTTTATATATTAATATTAGTTATTATTGCTCCACATTTCAGCTTCTTTGTCTACGAATTTCAAACTTAAGAGTTTGTAATTTTGACGTTAACTTAATAAAATTGAATAAATATATATATATATATATATATATATATATATATATATATATATATATATATATATATATTATATATATATATATATATATATATATATATATATATATATATATAATACATATATATATATATATATATATATATATATATATATACACAGTGGCGTAGATAGAGGGGGGATCAAGGGGATCAATCCCCCCCCATGAGCCTACGATAATTATGATAGAACTGAATAAAAGTCTTCGTACCTATGTACGTATTTAAGTACCTTTACAAATTTACTAAGCACTAGCACCTCTCCTGCTATTATGTATGTGCAATTATAAAAATATCACCTAGATATAATTTTGTGACGGCTGTGCAATTGAGTATTGTATAATTTCCGCGCTTCGAACCACTCAGAAATGGACATAATTTTAACATAATAAAGTAACTAGTAGTTTTGAGCATATTTCATTCAATGTTGAATTAGTAAGTTTGATCGGTCAATATGAGCAAAAAAGTGATAAAAATTTCAAATGGCTCTAAAGTAGTTCTGTTCAATAGTATAGGTAGTATAAAATTTAGAAAGAGAAGAAGTGCGATGAGGTTTTAGTTGACTTCTTCCTTCGTACATAAAATTTTCCATTTCAGCCATTTGAACTCTTTCAAACAAGTTTTTTGGTCCTAGTGACCGATTAAATTCCTGTATACATTCGAGAAGCCTGACTTCTACTCATAGAGGATTTTCAATCAATGGCTGAAGAAGCCACTGTGTGTCATGTTAACAAAATATAGTGAAAATCAAAAACTGTGAAGTTTTATTTACAATATTTTCAATCAATATTTAATATTTCGAATATTTTTCAATGAAGAGTATGAGCTCTTTGAAAAATAGGACTGAATTTTGGATTTGATTGTCAATTTAATTACCTACTCCATAATATTTTGAAGTTAATAAAAATTGTCGAGTTAGTAAAAATTTTTTTGCGATGCCCTGGATTTCTACATCATGAATCTTGGAGAAAGATTTATACTAATCATGAAAATACAGTCTAGTTTACAAGTGCTTTTGTGTTCAACTTTATTCATCAGTTTCAGAAGAATATGTGCAATTAGCATGTAGATAGTTTTTGAAAAAAAATGAGTTTCGTTCGGGAAAATTGTAAAAGTGATAAACAATTTACTGAGAGTAAAAGAAAACAGTTTGTTTTTCAAATATCTCAAAAACTAATAGATATTTTGATATCTAAATAAAGATACAAAAAGAGGAGGAAATTTTCTATAAGAAATTTTCAACTCCCGGAACTGTAGGATAAATATTCATAATTTTCTCAGAGGGGTAAAAATACGGCCGAAAAAACATGTAATCTGGCTTACGAAAATTCACGCCCATTTGGGGACACTGCAAACGATAAACACATTATTTAACTAGATTGATTATTGAAATTAAAGGACTTTGAAAAATTTTTCAGGTTCTTAATGGATAGGTAAACATGAACAATAATCGAGCGACAACAAATTTTTATCGCCTTATTTTTCGCGCATTAGTTATGCACATAGTTTTTTGCTGCGTTGAACAAGAACACTGGCGAGTGTGTTAACTGTTAAACTATCAATCTGATATTTTTTTCCTTTTTTGGAGCCTAGTTTCGAAAGACCGTCAGAATAGAATCAATTATAAACAAAGCATTTATTTATAACAACTTTTCAAAACAATAGGAGAATGAACATTGAAAATAACCATTTCCATGTAAGCTCCCGATAATAAAAAACGGAACATTATAACTTCATGAAATAAACTTTCATTTCTTGAGCTTTGCAAAAACTACGTAAATTGTTAATAAAAAACAGAAAAAATTGAAATTTTTTAGTTTTTCCAACAGGGATTTACTTTAATAGCTTCCAAGAATGGAAAAACATTTTCAGATTCTATACTTGAACAGTATATCAGCAATTATTGATGTTCAAGCACAAAAAATTGTTAGTTAACTTAATTGCCATAACTATTGGAAAAATTTCTATTAAGCCGGATTAATCTGTTCATTCACGGATTCAGTAACTTTTCATATTTTATATGCTTAAATAATGTTTATTGTTGAAGTGTTCCTAAATGGGCACTGGACTTGTCCAAACGAGAATAGGTACCCCTTTTCAGCAGTATTTTTACCTCTCTGAGGAAATTATGTACATTGATTCTACAGTTCCGGAAGTTGAGTTTTTCTTTTGGGGAAATTTCTTCTCCTTTTTTGAATCTTTCTTCCAGATTTCAAAATCTCAATTATTTTTTGACATATTGGCAAAAAAAAAACAATCCCCTTTTTTTTTCAGTAGGTATATTGTTTATAACACAATTTTTGCTTTCGAATTTTTAATTTTCTCAAAAAAACATCTTACATGCTACAAAGCGAATAACACTTTCTTTTTATTTTTTCGAAACTGCTGAAAAAAGGTGACCAAAAGAGCACTTGTTGACTAGGAACTATTTTTATTATCTCCAGTGGCCCTTTACAGTTTAACGCCTGCTTCGAACGGCCAATGGGCTTGAATCTCAGTCATTACCTAACAGATTAATTTTGAACCACTAAATTCCGGACCTTACACTAAACTCAAGAGCAGGATGGGACTCGAACCCACTATCCTCTCTTTTACAAGGCCAATACACCTCACCGCTGGGCTACCGAGACCTCCTTGACAAAAGACTATACATATCAAAAAGATTTTTCACGTGTTTTTCAAGCATTGATTTATACGAAGTTGACATAAAGCAGCTGATAAATTCATCAAAACTGTCAATTTTTAGCAAAAAATATTTATTTACTGGCCACATCTGCTGTTCTCGTTAGTTGAAAGTGTGGAAGAAATATTGAATTCGTCAAGGCGATGTTAAGCAAAAGAATTTTTTTTCTGCTTATTTTGTACTACATGAAAGATTATTTTTATCAACGAATAAAACTTTAGAAGAAAAACTTATAAAATTTCACACAAAGTCATATCCCCCCTCATCGCAAAAAGCTATCTACGCCACTGTATATATATATATATATATATATATATATATATATATATATATATATATATATATATATATATATATATGTGTGTGTGTGTGTGTGTGTGTGTGTATGTGTGTGGGTGGGTGTGTATTTCAATATCAAAATACTGTACCTAGAATGTGTTTCTTCAACTCAAATTATATGAAAAAGTTCCTGTAAACAGTGGCGTAACTAAGGGAGGCAAGAGGGCGAAGGCCCCGGGCGCCACAAGATTGAGGGGAGCCAGAAGCGTCCGCATCATTTTGTGTTATGTTTTTTCATTTTATGTATTAGATGAAATTCATTACTTGATTTGAATTGATGATTTTTTAAATTTAATCAATTGATATAAACTAACATTTTAATCATGATTGGTGATTTGAATAGAGCTGATTTAAATCATAAAACAAAGAACCCTTTTGTTAAATCCCACGAATCCAAGACCATGTAGCCCTGCACATCGCGCAACATTTTTGAAATGGAAGCAATTAGAACGGGGATTGAGAAAAGGCGGTCTCATTTATGACCACATACAACAGCAAATTAATAAAACTGCACTACTGAATTTTCTTGCATAAATCTCATCAAAATTTATCATTTACTGAGTAAGTATTATTTTCATTTCATTCAGGTTCTTTATGATTAGAATGTGTAATGTATATTTGAGGATTTTTGAAAGCAATATAGAACAATGTTATGCCACCTCCTCCTATATAAATTTAAAAAATTTCATCTCACTTTGTTAATTCTACATATTATGATGATATGCTTGAGTGACAGTGACAACCAGATTGTAAAGCAATAAATCTTTTTCATTTTTCGTATTATTTATGAAGACTTGCTACATCGTCAAGGGTAACATCTTTGGCCTTCGTTCAGCAACAAAACACCAAACGGGAATTTAAAAAAAAAATTGTTTTGATGGGGGGGTCCCCCACTACCTTACGCCACTAAGACATCTGCCCCGGGCGGCAACTTCCCTAGTTACGCCACTGCCTGTGAATATTAAAGAACTGTAAAACTAGACAAAAAAAAAGTAATAATAATAATAAAAAAATAATAAAAGTAAAGATACAATAACAGCCAACAAGAATTACTTATAGGTACTTTGATTCGCAATTCGCAGTTGTTTCATAGAAATCTTAACTAACGAAAGCTAGATTCATATACTCTCCCCTGGTATTTGACAAATATTACAAACAAAAACCTTTGAAAATGTTTCAATTTCTAGGATATTCCTGAAGAGACATCTAATACACTTCCATTAACATACGAATATGGTTTGGATGTTAAAACACTGTGTTCTTGACATCTGCTGTCTGGGTAGTTACTGAAGATTTCTATTCGGGTAGTTATACAGCTAATTGCTTTTTGGGTAATAACAACGAAAAGGAATTTGCAGGCAGTGCTAACGTCCATTTCTTGAACTGGCGAAATGTATATATATATATATATATATATATATATATATATATAGGTATATATCAGGCGTGGATCCAAGCCCGACTTTGGGGGGGGGGGGAACTTTTATATATTCAAAAGCCAAAAGGTACTGGTATTTTGGGCAATGGTAGATCGAGTAGCTCCCAATCAAAACAATTACGTGGGGGGACGGACGTTCCCGCAGTTCCTCCCCTCTGGATCCGCGCCTGATATATATATATATATATATATATATATATATATATATATATATATATATATATATATATATATATATATATATATATATATATGTTATAACTTGAATTTGTTGTGAAGTAAAGAGTAGGACTTGAAAATCAATAATATAGCCTTACCTACCATACATCAAATTCCTTCCATAGATTTCACTGTAAAACTGATGTTACTATTTAGTAGAATATCAGGGAAAATATTAAAAAATTTGAAAGGAAACCACAACGAAAGGCAGTATCTCTTACAATATATATATATATATATATATATATATATATATATATATATATATATATATAGTTGTGTGTGTGTGTGTGTGTGTGTGTGTGTGTGTGTGTGTGTGTGTGTGTGTCTGTACACAAACACAAACTTCTAGTTAAGGTGACAAATTATATATTTACATATAATTACAAAACAATACAAAAAATCATTTTCCTAGATTTAAGTTAGGTTAAGAAATTATTTTGCTTTTTAAATATTTGTACATATTTGTTTCTTGCAAAAAAGGTATCTTATTTTATGTTTACTCATGTAATTTGATTATCGGTTATTTTTATTTTTCATTAATACATTTGAATTTGAATGTATTGAAATTCTCATTTCCTAAAACTTTAATGATTGCAATTATTGTGATACACTATTCATGTCATCAAAACTATATCCAACGAAATATTTAATTTTCCTGAAGAAAATATATTAATACTCAAAAGACATTCCAAATCGATTTAAGGTCCATTCGAGTGCTTTCACTGGTACTTTCAGACTCCACAATGGCATATTCTCGAGAACTCTAGAGAACGCATTCAAGTGGGATAAAGCAGCAGCTCATATTGGTCTACAACTGAACCACAAATGCGTAGGTGTTCTGTAATAACGATAAACTCTGAGTCCCTTTTAATTTCTTTTCTGAATTTTCAATTTTGTCAGCTTCACCGCACTTCAAGAGACCACTTCTGTTTGCCCACTTGAATCTATTCATGTTCCGACATCGCTTTAAAGCGAATGTGAAATGAAATATCCTATTTTTTAAAATTGTTAATGCCTCACTATTTCGAATATAATAATGGATGTTGCAAACTACTGAACAGGAATAAATATTCCCACTATTTGATATTAGTTATCTGGAATTTGTTTAATGGAATGATTGAAATATCAGAAATGTCTATGTACAGGCTGTCCCATTTTCGATGTCCTTACGGGGTACGTTGGCTACTTTTTTGTGAATCTCACGATACCGTAAACAAAATTTTCATAGCTTGCTTCGTTTTTGAGATACAGGGCGAAGTGGAAATATTGCATTTTGGTCCCCCTCCTGTATCACAGCTGTCTTTCAACTTATAGAGAAAGTAAAAACTGTTTTTTATACACTTTTTTACGTAGAATCCAGTGGCGTAGTCAGATTTTTGAAATGAGCTGTCATTGTTTAGGTATAACCAAATGTTATAATTTTTTAAATGGAACACTCTGTATATTTTTCCATATTCAAAACACAAATGCTTTGCGCTTTTCAAAAATATATAATGCTTATATAATATTCTAAGTATTTGCTTTGTATTTAGATTATTTTATTTTTTTTATGGCAAGTCAAGACAAATATCACTTTGATAGATCGTTCGGCGCAGTAAACAAAAATAGCACTTCCATTTATATAGTTTAAAATGAAAAATATTCATTAAGAAAATATTATTTAATATAAGTTACTAAACAGAGATACATTTAATAATGATTATAACAAAAATAGAAACTTATATGTAATACTGCTACAAAACAAAGTTCTATTATTTTTCTGTTGAAAATGATTTGTAAATATTGTTCAAATTACTGCCCATTCTGTTGAATACACATTTTCTGAGGATAGCGCCAATCGACCACAGTTAAAACAAAAGTCTTATAGATATAAGTATTCGAAAACTTCTCTCGTGGCATTCACCGGAGCATCTCGATTTTCGTGCCGCGTGTGGTTGATTTTATTTTTTATGTAGCCCCATATGAAGAAATCTAATATAGATAAGTCAGGGGATCTTGGTTGCCAGTTAATGGGACCATTATTACCAATCCACTGGTTTTGGAATCTTTCATCAGTATAAACCTTTTCTATATTGAGCCAACGGAATTTTGTCAAGTAGTTCAGAAAGAAAATCATCCAGAATTTCCAAATATCTTTGGTGATTCAAGTTACCGTCAAAAATGAGGTAGGCGCTAATCTTCCTTCAAAAACGAAACAAGATACATTAAAGCCAAATCTGCCTTGTTTTTGACGAACCACCGTAACGTGCTCATTTTCATTTGACCAATAACGATGATTATTTCGATTAAAAATGCCAGCGCTACTTATATGGCTTTCATCGGACAATATACCACCTACAAAACTCAATACTCTTCTCAGTTTCAGATGATGTATAGCTTGGGATTTGTAGGGGGTATATATATATATATATATATATATATATATATATATATATATATATATATATATATATATATATATATATATATATATATATATATATATATATATATATATATATATATATAAAACAAAAATAAAAATTCCCCGCGATAAATCTCCTCTGTAGTATATATATATATATATATATATATATATATATATATATATATATATATATTTTCAATATCTTCGAAACCCTTGGAATGCCAACCGAATCTTCAATTTCTCTGCAAGTATTTTTGTTTTCTTCTACCTTTGCGAGGACACTAATTTCATCATTTTCGGCATTTTCTTTTCTATACCTTCCTGGCCTAGGCTTTTCAAAAGATCCGAAAAAGGAAACTTAAAATTCCTATCTTTTTATCTAACTGACACCCAGTAACTGGGTAATAGTAAATACCTTTCAAAATAGAGGTCCATCGCTTGATTTGGATTCAAACCAACTTGGTAATATATCCCAACCATATCTAATTTTTCGTAGTTTTGATATACTGGATTATCGTTCGCCATTGTAGGAAAAAATTGTACAATTTGACAGGAAGTATAAATATTTTGCACTTGCTTTTTTTTCATAGCCACCTACTAATTAGGCCCAGAGCGTATATAGTCGATAAATAGTGTTTCATTAGTTTAAATTTATTGTTTTGTCAATTTTTTTAATAACGTATATTAAACAATATTTTTTTATAAAAACTTTTCGTTTTACGCTATACATCTGGAAGTGATATTTTTGTTTATTGCGCCGAACGATCTATTAAAGTGATATTTGTCTTGACTTGCCATAAAAAAATGAAAATTATCTAAATACAAAGCAAATACTTAGAATATTATATAAGTGTTATATATTTTTGAAAAGCGCATTTGTGTTTTGAATATGGAAAATATACACTCTATATGTTCCATTTAAAAAATTATAACCTTGGGTTATATCTAAACAATGACAGCTCCTTTCAAAAATCTGACTACGCTACTGGATTTTAAGTGAAAAAGGGTATAAAAACAGTTTTTACTTTTTCTATAAGTTAAAAGACAGCTGTGATACAGGAGGGAGACCAAAATGCAATATTTTTAACTTCACCTTGTATCTCAAAAACGATGCAAGCTATGAAAATTATGTTTACGGTATCGTGAGATTCACAAAAAAGTACCCAACGTTCGCGAAAACCGCAAATTTCTATCTTTAAAAATAAGCGAGTTACCCCGTAAGGACATCGAAAATGGGACAGCCTGTACAAGGTTAATCCTGAAAGTACTCGAACTGACAAAGAAAATAGAGACTTTGGAAAGAATATTTATTTTTGGATAAGGCAGCAAAGTGAATGACTGCCAAGGTTATTATTTCGCTTTTCCACCGAGTTGAAGATATAAATTTTTCTTAGATTATTTGACAATATTGCACAAATTGCATTTTATCTTAATTTTTGCAGAAGTGTTAAATTCAATAAAATTTGAGAAGATAAGTAGATGCTGATTAATTACTATAGAAATATATGAATCAATAGTCATCGTAATAATAAACATTTGTCAATTCATAGAAATTATTCAGTTAAACTAAAGAAAGTTTTTATTTATTAAGATTATTATGCTGTTGAGAAAATTCTTCTTTTATGTAGTATCGGAAAACGTTAAATTTGCGAGGAAATCATGCGCAAACAATAATGCATTTTCATTCTGCGAATACATGCACTTTCAATATGCACCCTTCATCAGAGGATTCACACTTTTCGTCGGTTAAGTGGTTAGAACGCCGTCGGATGATGAAAAAGAAAACAATTTCCAGCCATCACCCGGACCGAGGTGTTTGAATGTTGCCAGATAATATCTGTGGGGTGCCTGAAGCGATGACCCTTCGGATCTAAGTGCAGTCGCATGCATCGCCAGCCTCTTCACGTCAAGAGGTTTCTCATGAATTTGTCGTCAAAAATTTTATATATCACCTTTCAATTGTCCGTTTTGAATATTTCGACTATTAGTACAGGAAATGAAGCATTTTGGCTCGCAATTTTTTCGTCCTGCATGGAATTACGTGAAATTTTCACAGAAGGTAGGGAATAGACCAAGGATAATTTTCTACATCATGCCGGTGTACCCTTAAAACCTTGGGGGTGGTTGCCACCCTATCTCGAGGGTGGAAAATTTTTTCTGCATTTTAACTATAGTAATCAATGGAAAAAGTTATTCTAAGATAAAAATCTCTTTTACGTTTTCTTCGTAAAATTAATATTTTTTGATTTATTCGCGGTTGAAAGTAACAGTTTTTCGACGGAAAAATCGATGTTTTCAAAAAGTTTTTGCTAAAAAAATATATATATATATATATATATATATATATATATATATATATATATATATATATATACTATATTGTAACTGTTACAATAAAGACGTGATGAAGCAACGAAGTTTCCCATGATACATAACTTACTATTTTATATTAATGTTGAGTATTGTGAAGGTTTTGTATATTTGTCATGTCCATCGAGAAGTTTAGTTAAGTGTAAATGTCATTGTGAAGATTTCCTTTTTTGATTTAAGTAATTTCTAAAATGCTGAAGAAGACTACATGTGTTGGTCGAAACGTTTAAAATAATATAAACAAAATTTAATGGAGTTTTGAACCAGTATTCCCAAGAAAATCCAAGTTCCTAGAATATAGTAGAAACGGTTCAAGAAATTTGAAAAATTTTTCAATATTATATATATATATATACATATAAATATATATTTATATATATATATATATGAAATGGTAAAATCCCTATGTGAGTTCATAATTTAATAAGTTAGAAAAGAAAACACAACTCTCACAACTATATGGAGTTGTGAGAGTTGTGTTTTCTTTTCTAACTTATTAAATATATATATATATATATATATATATATATATATATATATATATATTTATATACACACAGCAGCTCCCATCAAACCAAATGAGCTGAAATTTGGTATTTTTCTGGAGGCAAATATATACTTTCTTCAAGCGCCGCTATTTTTATGTAGATTTATGTTCTTATTTATATATTTTTCACGTTACATATTGGCATCTCGAGCGATTACAATCAAACCAAATTAGCTGAAATTTTGACTTTGAGATTGTTTTTGAGTCAATACAAAACTTTTTTTTAATTTGGGATAACAATTCGAGGGTTGCATTGCGAATGCAGATTCCGAAGGTTGTTTTGATAATTTTGAATTATCCTTGTTCACTTTATATGTTATATGAAAACTCTTCTCCTTTTTGTAATGCGTTCTACCGAAGTTTGTTCAATTGAACGAGTATTTTCCGAGACCTAAAGGACAACCTATTTACAGGCATTCACAAATATAAAAAATATATAATAACTTTTTTTTAAATTATAATCTCGAGTAGATATACACAAAAAGAAACCCCATATCAATTCTAGTCAATAATAATAAATGAGATTCTTCATATTCTTCTTTCAGTCCCCACCGATATCAATAAATTTATCACAAATTACTTCACTTCCTTTTAGGCACATAGTAACGTTCTTATGACAGTTATGAGCAAAACAACCCACTCAATCTGATGGAAAAAAATTAAAAGGTAACCGCTATCTCATATGGAGCATATCTTATGAAGCCGTCTTTCAAGAAAAAGTGACGTTCTGGTTGTTTCTTAATGACACACTCCATTTAAGACAAGTCCACTGGCAAATGTCCCATGAAGTGACTGACTCGAATGCTTGCTAATTAAAAGCGATGGATCGGACTGCTGTGAATGTAGGTACAGTTAACCAAGAAAATGATGAATAATTTCGAATCATTAGTCGTATTTACCTCGAAAATAATAGAGTATTGCGTCAGTATACTGAAAGTCAACAGTGAAGTAAGGGTTGTTTTTAAATCTGTTTGATTCTTCGTCCACGATTTTCGAAATTTTTTTATATCTCTTCAAATCAAATGAGGGTTTCAGCTTTTTGTTTATGTTTTTTCATAATTTTGGAAGTTTTGTGCATTGCATTTGCAAGTTGGCACGTAGATTGAGTTTTCTTGTTGAAGTTGAACGTTTTTGAGGATTTTCCAGCATTGTGCTTGTTTAGCAGGGTCAGATTTACCTATAGGCTTGATAGGCTATAGGCATCTGAAAATAAGAATGCAGCGCCAATGTGGCCAGTCGTAGAACTATAAATATTGACATTGGAATATTTATGTTGTATTTGTTGTGTGTTTATTTGTGTTGTTGAAATATAATTTTACCATAAATATAAAGACTTTTCAGGCTTCTTTAGTGAACAAGTGTGTTACTGTGTATGTATTCTCATTGCTATTGAGGCGGTAGGTGATTATCATCATTTGTTTTGTAGCCAAATTGAGAGAAATCTTTAGGTTAGATCATGAGATGAATATCTTAATTCTCTGATTGACTCTTTCAATATGTACTCTAGCAGCTGCTATTTTGTAGTCTTCTGTAGTCAACTGTTTTTTGACTTTCAATAATGGTGGCCTGATCAACTTTATTTTAAACTGTTGACAAATATCATCTATCAAGAAACCTTTGTCCACCATAATAGCATCCTGTGAGCTTTCTAACTTTAAAATTAAGTCACTTTGTTGGAAAATCGTTTTATCAGAGGCTCTTTCCCCATATGGTTCACTGATATAAGTAATTAAACCTCCAGGAGAAACACCTGTCATGAATTTCACTGTGTTATTAGATTTATACTGAGAGTAAAACCTGATCGTGCAGCAAAGGCACTTTGGTTTCTGTATAAATATTTCTGTACAGTCTAAGATGATTCGAGTATTTTGAAAACTTTCAAAACATTTTGGCATGTTTTTCTGTATTTCAGAATATTCTGGGAATCTTATGACACAACTAAGAACTCTACTCATAATGGGTAGCATTTCATAAATATATTTTTGGCATAACTCTTGCAAAGTGCCAAATAAAAGAGATAATGTCACATATGTAAGGTCACATTTCAATTTTGTCAATACTAAAACAATACGCTGTTTGATTGTTAATCTATGTGACCGTTGATCACTGTAAACAGATTGTACTGCTTTTATTATTGTATCTAATAGTTTTATATTATTGAGACCAGTGGAACTGTTTAGAGCACTATCTGTAGTTATCAGATCACACAAAGTAGAGACTTTAGGAGTATTCCTTTTTCCCTTCTACACAAACACGATATTTATCACCAGCTGGAGGAAAAGCATAGAAATTCACATTTGAACATTTCTTTTCCCAGGAAGAACACTGAGGAACTGAACAATAAAGATTCGAACGACTCATAGCTTTCAAAATGATTGCAAATAATAAATATTTGTAAAAAATCACACAAAAACAAACACAAAACAAAGGAGAACGTAAGAACTATGTCAAGATTTTTAGTTATTCTGATTTTCACCAGGCGGCGTAGCGCTTATTTTGATTCGCCTATAGCCTAGGGTGGCAAATTTTTTGGGGCGGCAAATTTATGTTACCTCTATAGCACCTATCCGGAGGAAATTGAAAATTCGATAATTGAAGAATGTCTGCATCTACGCGAACAGTTGCTTTTGGAGTAAAATAAAAATATATCATTGAATAACTGATCTAGTGGAAGTATATCCTAATGTAGACATTTCATTAAGAATATTTAAAAGTATGGCAGCGACTAATTGTACTGCCGAACGTTCGTTTACGTGTCTCAAAAGAATTGAAAACTACTTGTCAAAAATGTCAGAAGATAGATTAAATGCTTTAACAATTTTGTCGATTGAATCGGATATTATTGAATTAATATCATATGATGATATTATTCAATCTTTAGCAGGAACGAAATCAAGGCATCATGCTTTGTAAATACTCGTAATTATTTATTGGAATAAATTTTTGCAAGTTATTTTGATTATCTTTTAGTTCATGTTTTCAATAAATTGTGTTTTTTACCAAGTCTTGGTATTTGTTTTATTGTTATTTTTTTGAGAGGATATTTATCTTGTTTATATTTGTTTATTTTATGTCTATTTCATTATATTATAATTGTTTCAATAAAAATACAGAGTTGAGAAAGCAGCGCGTATACCTTTCTTGACCTAATGCACTTTTTTTGCATGTAGGGGAGGCAAATTTTTCATAACCTATGGGCGGCAAAATTGTAAATCCGCCTCTGGTCTACAGCCACTCCATATTCAGTTGGAGGGATGAAAATTTGTACGAGAATTCGGTCGATCTTGAAGAGTTGCTGTTTGGGCATTTCAAATGTTTTTTTCTCACAAACGCAGTTCTTATGTAGGCATTTCATGGATTTTTGTAGGTATTCATGCTTTGAGTATCTCTCAGCCCCTTCAAATTTCCTTAGGGAATTGGGAATTTATACGTAGAAAATAACAAAAATGAGGAAAATATCAATGAAGGAGCTCTGATGCTTACGTGTTTTTGTATATCGAGAGGTAACTTTTCATCAATTTTCATCGAGGTTTATCTCACTTTAGTCTTGGAAATTGTTTTCAATAACTCATCACTCATTCCATAGTGAAGCTTGAGACATAAGTTTAGTTGAATGTGTACTTTTGATATGGGTGTTATTATTTTAATTTCGCTGACGAATTCTACTAAACCTCAAACTTTAAACTACGTATATGGCAAAGATATATGCATGCTATAATTGGATGAAAATGGGGTTTAACTACGAATGAGATTCCAAGAATGCTGGGAGTGACGCGATAGTATTAGGGTCAACTGACTAATATGAGACATATTGAGTGTTGATTGCGTATAAATCTCTGATTGCTACTATATTTATCGCTTTTCCCGAGCATGGCTCATAAATAATAGAAGAGATATTTATTATTAATATTTATATATATATATACTAGCTGACCCAGCAGACGTTGTTCTGCCATATAAATTATTTTTATCTATTTATCTATCTATCTATCTATCTATCTATCTATCTATCTATCTACATATCTATCTATCAATCTATCGGACCCGGTAAACGTTTTTCTGCCATATAAATTATTTTTATCTATCTATCTTTTTATCTATTCATCTATCTGCCGATGTATCACTATCTATCTAACTATCTATCTATCAATCTATCTGACCCGGCAAACGTTGTTGGAATTATAAAAATGGCTATTAAAAAATATGGGTTGTTGATAGAAGGGTGAAAATTTAGAGTTGTTTGTATTTTTTAATGCAACATCATAAAAAAATAAAAATGAAAATTTTGTCCAAAAAATTTATAAAAATGTTTGTGGTGAACTACTCTAATCACGTAGGGGTATGAAAAATATATTACGACCTATTCTCAGACAGACTTTTGTTATTTTCGATTGCCAACTTGCAACCCTATTGCAGATCTGTGGATAAAATTTAAAAGAATGAAAATCGCGACGGAAAAATAGAGGTTGATCGTAGAAGGCAAAAAATTGAGAGTTATATGAATTTTTTTATTCTTGACAAAATAAAAATAAAAATTTTGCCAAAAAAATTTTATAATCAACAAATAAAAAATAGGGATTGATCGTAGAGGGGTGAAAATTTAGAGTTGTATGTATTTTAGAATGCTGTTTCATCAAAAAAATTAACATTAAGTTTTATCC
This sequence comes from Cynegetis impunctata, assembly GCA_030704885.1. Classification (NCBI taxonomy): domain Eukaryota; kingdom Metazoa; phylum Arthropoda; class Insecta; order Coleoptera; family Coccinellidae; genus Cynegetis; species Cynegetis impunctata. The sequence continues at coordinate 1,317,191 of JARQZK010002897.1, read as the reverse complement.
AAATAAAAAATCAAGGGGTGGACTACCCTTAATATTTAGGACGATGAAAAATAGATGTTAGCCGATTCTCAGACCTACCCGATATGCACACAAAATTTCATGAGAATCGGTCGAGCCATTTCGGAGGAGTTTAACAAATGAAAAATAGGGGTTGATCGTAGAGGTGTACAAATTTAGGGTTGTGTGTATTTTTGAATGCTGTATCATAAAAATATAAAACAGAAATTTGTGTCTGAAAAATAAAAAAATTAAATTAGGCGGTGGACCACCCTCAACATTTTGGGGATGAAAAATGAATGTTGGCCGATTCTCAGATCTACTCGATATGCACACAAAATTTCATAAGAATCGGTCGGGCCATTTCGGAGGAGTTTAACAAATAAAAAATAGGGGTTGATCGTAGAAGGGTGAAAATTAGGGGTTGCATGTATTTTTGAATGTTGTATCATGAAAAAAATAGAACAGAAGATTTCGTCTGAAAAATTAAAAAATTAAATTGTGGGGTGGACCACCCTCAACATTTAGGGGAATGAAAAATAGATGTTAGCCGATTCTAAGACCTACCCGATTCTCGACACGAGAATTTTATATATTAGATATATATATATATATATATATATATATATATATATATATATATATATATATATATATATATATATACATAATATGGGGTGGATTCCTATGGGTGTCAAGTGACATATGTTTTCGGCGATTGGAATTTCTGTTTGGCCTGAAGTGACCTATCAACTTCCAATGGATTGCAATGTGATTTGTTCGTATATCATTAGGATTGAGGAACTATAGTTATGAGGATTCAATGTCGTTGATCACTGAGTCGATGGATGGATGAGCTCGTTAAAGAAAGAAGCAGACTGTCCAGAGTGTTTCCATCGTGTGTGGCACGGATGTCGTCAAATTTCATGAATCTAACCGTTGGAGGGTTGATGTGATTAGTTATCAATGTAGTGAATATCCCTACACATATATATATATATATATATATATATATATATATATATATATATATATATATATACATATATATATATATATATATATATATATATATATATTTATATATATATATATATATATATATATATATATATATATATATATATATGTATATATATATATATATGAGGGGTATAGTTTCAAAGTGTACAATCTCCTTGTTTCATGAAAAATGAGATAGATGTCGTATTACATACAGTTTGTAGCCCTGCATCGAAATAATTCATAATTTGTTTTCAAAACACGCAACATCCAACGGATTTTGAAGGCAGAAAATTAGACTTGGATTCAAAACGTACAATCTCCATTGACATTTAAGCTTCGAACCGTACAATCTCCAATGTAATTTTAAAAATCAAAGTGTACAATCTCCAATGGGGTTCTTTGTTGTTAGAATCGAATTATTTCAAAGCGTGCAAAATCCTGTACAGTTTTTACAAATTCGTCATAGAACAGGACACAGTTCCAGAAAACGAAACCGTCGATGATGAAACTTCGTTGTTGTGTGAGAATGTCGAAGAGGACGTGGATCTTTCTATTTAATTAACTGTTTTTAATTTTTTGTCAGCTACCCCCTGTTTGTTCATTGTAGTTTTTCTGACTGAATTTTATTTTTATATAATGAATAAAAATAAAAATAATTAATGAAAATGATCTTACGGTATTTCCGAATTGAAAAATCTCCAATTGTTGATTTCAAAGTGGACAAAGTCCAATTGTTATTTTCATAACGTACAATCTCCAAATTTTTTTTCAAAATAACTTCGATGTTTTTGAAAATTTTAAGCAAAAAATTGGTACAGTAACTCTTAGATGTGACATAAATACAATACAAAAGAAAAAGTATCTTAAATTGTATGTGTTAATGAATTAATCGTTTTTTTCTCCTCCTGAGAATTTAGGAAAAATGGAGAATGTACACTTTGAAACTATACCCCTCATATATATATATATATATATAAATATATATATATATATATATATATATATATATATATATATATATATATATATATATATATATATATATATATATATATATATATATATATATATATATATATATATATATATATATCTATATATATATATTATATATATATATAAATAGATATATATATATATATATATATATATATATATATATATATATATATATAAATATATATATATATATAAATATAAATATATATATAAAAAAAAAATAAATATATAAATATATATATATATATATATATATATATATATATATATATATATATATATGTATATTAATATAGTCTTTCGTCCAGCGAGAACTGACGTTCACGTTATCAATTTGACGTCGGTCGGGAACAGTGTTGCCAGACACAATTTGGAAACAGAATGACAACTTAACATTCGATGTAACTAATTTTCATTACTCGGAATGTTGATTTTTCTTGAGGGAAACATACGATATATGTTATGGACAGAATATTTGTCGAAATGGATGATCTGGTCACTATCACCATGTAACTACTCTTTCAGAAAATAACGTAAAAAGATGAATTTTGACTATTTCGAATTTTATTTATCTGACAAAGAATTTATAGTAAAATGTGACCGAAACTCGACCTGACTTGGAATATATAATAATCATCGGTGTGTCAACATTATGATTAATGTTAGTTCAATATTCCTGGAATAAGTCAATTTTGAATTCGGGTAAGCTGATTAATGAAGAATGAATTGTGAGCACAGCAATGATGAAGTTAGAGAAGTACCTGTGTTTGTAAATTTTAGTAAAATCCTTTATATAAATATAAATGTATCAGTAAAAGTAGAGCATTGATTGAAATTTTCATAAACAATCTACTTTTTATTAGTATAATGATAATAAGCATCCAGAATAAACAATAAAAGTAGGTAAACAAAATTTTCAACTATTTTATTTTTTGAATTCAACAAATTTTGTTGTTAAAATTTTTTTTGGCTGAATTGGATTAGAGATTACGCAAATTGAGTCAGAGGGTTCAAACTTGGTACGTAGATTGAGTTGTTGAAGAAGTGCCTTTGGGTAGTTTGAACCATTTTTCTCAGTCGCGCTACCCCGCGTGGGGACTATTCCGTTCAAATCGCATCAGTATACGATGCACTTAGCGAATTTTTTATTTTACATTAGAGGATTGAAAATTGGTACGTGGATTTAGTTGATGTTGAAGTACGTTCCTTCGTTGATTTTAAATTTTTACTTCAAGAACGAAACATTTAGCGAATTTTTTTAATACAATAGGGTAAGTGGAGGAGAGATGGACCACATTTTATTAACCCAAATATATCTCTTTATTGATGAATGTTACATTAATGTAAAAATAACATTGAAAAGAAAAATTCTTTGAGAATCATTTTTTTACACGAACAAAACTAATTATCTATCTCATTTGATAAAAAAAAATTCAAAACTACAACTCTGCGAAAGTCCATCTCTCCTCTACAGTGTAGGAGAGACGGACCATGCCTACGAGGAGAGATGGACCAGCCATTCATTCATCTCTAATTTTCCTTGGTGCTGTGTTTGCCACACAAGACACACAAATTTGAGAAGAATGTACACCCCTCTTGCAGCCATCATTCACATATGAGGCACTTAATGCAATCATCTTTTTTGTGTCTCTGTTCTTCCTTACAGCCAGCACTCTAATTTTCATAGTCTTCTAGTTCATCTTCAGTTTCTTCTTCGTCATTCAATACAACTTGTTCATCTTCTAGTTTGCGAGCCTTTCTTTCTCTACGAGATTTACCTAGTAATTTTCCAAATAAGCAGTAAACGGTTACACGCATTATAATAATGCGTCTTAAGGGATTTGAAAAACGCACGATCCAACGTATGTAAACAATGTGTAGTATCTGGCGGCAAACACAGCAAAATTTTATCATTTTGGTCAGTGTATCACTGCTCCAATTGCTTCTTGCAAAATTTCCTCTGTCCAATGGCCTCTGGGATGGACAACTTGCTTTCTTTTATATACACAGGCATCTCAGCAAATTGAAAAATAATGTCACATAATGGACCGTCTAATCCTACACACACACGGTCCATCTGTCCTCAGTTGAGAGGAGAGATGGACCACTGTATATTTACCATGTTTAACGTTAGATCAACTGTTTATTAAGTTATACATATTCTTTAGGCAACTAATTCTGTGTAACTTAAAAATATATACGTTTTAATTATCCCACGAGTCACAATATCTTCACAAATTTAGTCGCCTAAAACTTTACGGCCCGCAAATTTTGAGAAATTGTTAATTTTCACTCAGTTTTCGCTTTAACGCGTTCTAACCGTTTACTGTTGCATAATGCCCTGTAATCTGGAATTAATAATAGTGGTCCATCTCTCCTACCGGTCCAACTGACCTCCACTTACCCTAAATAACCTCCTTCATCTCCTCTTCTTTTTTCCAGGAACCTATACTTCACTAATAGGTAAGTACTTAAATTTTCTGTTCACGAATTATCTCGTTTTGAAATTTAGATTCGATTAAGTATTTTATCTAAATTAACTAATTATTTATCGCATATCTTTACCGAAATCAACATTAGACTATTACGCGTGACCGGAAAGACTGCAGACTGTTTTATTTGCCAATCAGAAACCGAATAATAGCACATCGTACTTGCTAATTGTTGTTTATGAAATGGAAAATGTGCCGTTAAGATACTCCATTCGAAACATATGCGGATCTTATGTTAATCAAAGACAACTTACACGCGTAAATAAGTGGAAATAAATATGGAGATTTCGTGCATATGCATAATAAAGTTTCAATCTCTTTAATTAATCAGATTTACAAATTGGATACTCCGAGTAGTATCATTTTCCTTATCGTCTCCTACGATTCCGCTCTTTAAAAATGCGTCTTCATTAGTTATTTCTTACACGTTATATCTGATATGGAGACTGAGTTAATAGATTTGACTGGGACACTGGCTGAATTGATTGAGACTTGTTGATGTATATGGAAATTTAGGTAGTTTGTTCTTAGAATCCCAGAATGGATTTCCCAAATTTATATTTTCTGGAGTTTGTATATAAAGAGGTTGATAAAGGAAACTTCGTAGCAGTGGTGTATATAGATTTACAAAAGGCATTTGATGCAGTAGGAATATAAGAGATTCTATCAAAATTATACAAGATGGATTTGCTTAAAACATATTTATTGAATAGACGACATTATACTACCTATAATAAATGTGAAAGTGATATGGCACAAGTGAAAATAGGAGTACCACAAGGATCAGTGTTGGGACCTCTTCTGTACTTGCTGTATGTACATGGTCTTAAATTTTTAGAATTAAAATCTAGGTACTTCATGTTTGCGTATGATACCACACTAGTGATGTCATCGCCATGTCTAAGAGAGCTGGAACATAAATTAAATGAAGACCTGAAAGTATATAACCAATGGCTGTGTTATAATAAGCTAAAAGTAAATATAGATAAGACTGTATATATGCTCATTAGTCAAAAAAACAAAAGGAGAGAGAGAATGTCAATGTGTTTTTGAATTAAATTAAATTAAAAGAAGTAGGAATTTATAAATACTTGGGACTGACTATTACAAAGAACATTTCATGGGAAAAACACATTGAAAGTCTTAGTAAAAAAATATCACCTATGACTGGAGCCATTAGACGATGTAGTGATCAATTGAATACAAACACCCAAAAGTTAATATATTACGCTTTTATTGAACCACACATCAGATATATGATCCCATGTTGGGGGAATACAGCAAAAAATTTAATTGAAAATATTCAAAGAACCCAAAATAAGGCCATAAAAAGTATACATCGTCTAGATTGGCATACTCCCACTCTTCAGTTATACCAGAGTACAGAGTACCTAAATATTGTTGATATTAAAACTGTGGAACAAGTTAAACTTATTCATTCTATAAAAAATCGAAGCATAAAAAGTCAAGCAGGACTAATACAGCAGTCAGAATTTCACGCATATCAAACACGCAGAAGACAGGAATTTAGGAATGAATATGCCAGAACTCACAAAGGACAAAATGCTCCCATATATCAAGGATGTATAAAATATAATACCATCCCTCTAATGATAAAAGAAGAAAAGACAACTAAAAAAATGTGCCATAACCTAAGGAAGTACTTGAACTCTCTTCATGTGTAAAATATCTAATATTTCTGATGTGTTTGTAAGAATTTATTTTTGTTTTTGGGTTTTTTGTTGATGAGGGGATTTTGTAATTTATTTCAAAGGCTCCTGTACCAGTTTGGAATTTAAGACTGTTTTGGAGTCTGTGATAAATAAATAAATTATTATTATTATTATAATGGTACTTTATAAACTATGCATTAGAAATTTTAGTTTCAGTTTGAAATTCGCACCTGAAGAAACTGTAGTGTCAGCAAAACGCTTCGTGCAACTGTTTTTGTTTTATTATATGTGAAAATCGTTGAACTCAGAGTTTCATTTCTCAAACATGTTACATGTTGATTTTCAATTATAACGGCCTCATCAATTCAAAAATATATATACGTCAACTTTTTAATAAAATCAAGTTTTTTGAGATTCAACAAGCCTGTTATTGCTAATAATTATCAAGTAATTATATATATATAGATATATATATATATATATATATATATATATATATATATATATATATATATATATATAATCTCTTGATAATTATTAGCAATAACAGGCTTGTTGAATCTCAAAAAACTCGATTTTATTGAAAAGTTGACGTTTCGCCACGACATTCGTGGCTTTATCAAAACTTTTGAAAAAATTGAAATTTCTTTGACATTTATTGATTTGAAAAAATTTGAATAGAAAAAGACTACTATGTTTCACTAAAATTTTTCGGCTGTGGTCGTTCTTTGTTATTTATTACGTGCTATTCAGTCTAATATTAACATTCAAATCTAATATCAACAAAAATAGACCTGTCTGTTGATATTGGACTAAATAGCACGTAATTAATAACTGAAGACGGCCACAGCCGCAATGAGAAATTTTTGAAAAAAAGATAAATAGTACCTACCCTATTTTCTGACTTTTCAAAATCAAAATAATTTGAACCTATTTCGAACATTACGTGGGTAAAGGTTTCTGTGGTTTCCCTTACCATCTAATAATAACAGATTTGAATGTTAATATTGGACTGACTAGCACGTAATAAATAACAAAGAACGGCCACAGCCGAAAAATTTTAGTGAAACATAGTAGTCTTTTTCTATTCAAATTTTTTCAGATCAATAAATGTCAAAGAAATTTCAATTTTTTCAAAAGTTTTGATAAAGCCACGAATGTCGTGGCGAAACGTCAACTTTTTAATAAAATCGAGTTTTTTGAGATTCAACAAGCCTGTTATTGCTAATAATTATCAAGAGATTAGAAATAGTTCACAGGCAACAACAATTCGAATGAATAATTATACACTCAACGACTTAAAATTCGGGACAGCCAAAATTTTGATGAAATTTAATGTATGATAACTTTTTTCTCCATACTGCGATTTAATTGTTTTTTTATCAAAATGTAGATTAATGTTTCGAGTTTGAGTAATGTTATTCAATTTTGAAAAAAAAAGTTCACATGTAGAAATATAAAGGAAAATGGCTGAGAACTATTTTTCCCTGAAGTTTGTAACACCCCGTAGAGTAATTCTGCAAGCTAAACTCCAGTGTATATGTTTTTCTGCAGATTCTGATTTCTTTTTAACATTTTGCTTTTTAATTCGTCTCGATATCGTTCTCGGTTGAAGAGATACGAATTTTTTAAGAAAACATTACACATTTTGCAACAATGATGGTTTGTTTTGGATTCTTTCGGTTTCCCCATAGAAACTTACTCCGAATTCGTTAGCTAGTTCTATCTGACATTCTGAATATTAGAAACATTTGGGTTGTGAATTCCGTATCTACTTTTCATTCCGCGATGCCTTTGTCATCCGAAGATTCAGCTAGAGCTGTTGCTCTTCATGATGTTGGTTATTCCTACAGAGAAGTGGCAAATATGATGGGTTTTACAAAATCTAGCGTGGAAAGAGATGTGGCAAGGTTTCGAGAAACTTGTAGAGTAATTCTGCAATAAATCGCAGAATTACATTGAAAAATACACTATATCTGCTTTTCTGCAGAGTCTGATGCATTTTGTTTGTTTATTCTTATCGATATCTTTATCGGTACAGGAGATATGAATTTTTTAAGAAAGAATAACACGTTTTAATCAAAAATCTTTAATTTCAATTGAAACATGGAAGCAGATGTGTTAAAAATTAGTAACTCGTGTTACCTCCTCTAGCTCTTATAACAGCTAATAAACGTCGATTCATTTATTCATTTATTCATTTATTCATTTATTCATTTATTCATTTATTCATTTATTCATTTATTCATTTATTCATTTATTCATTTATTCATTTATTCATTTATTCATTTATTCATTTATTCATTTATTCATTTATTCATTTATTCCTAAACGGGCAAACCCCTCTTCAAAATATACAGACAATATATAATATGAGATAAACAATATAAAAAAATACAAAAAAACAACAAAAAAAAATATAAAAAATACAAAAAGATACAATATATATCACAAAGTATCACAGAGTAGCCACTCCATCAAGAGATTTTTTAAAAGTACACAAGCTCACACCAGTTATACATACACCATTCGAATTAACTTGATTACCCAGTCTCAAAATACGTGATATGCTGCTATTGTAGCCATAATTAGTATGGTGAAAGGGAATGCTGAAAAGTTCACAATTACGTGTTGGTATTCTATGGAACTTAAAACTGATTTGTGCCAACAATTCCGGACATGATGTTATGCCATGAATTAATTTATACAATAAAATTAAATCAGATCGATTTCGGCTAGTTTCTAAGGTATTAATCGAAATGTGCTCCAAGATTTGGGAATAATTGTATGTACCCCGGTATAAGCCCATTTTATAGGCAATACATCTCAAAAACTTGTTTTGTATACGCTCAAGATGATGAATATGAACTTGGTAATGAGGACTCCAGACAGGAGAGGCATATTGGAGACAAGAATATATGAGTGACATGTATAAATATTTTTGTTGAAAGAAATTGACAATTTCTGCGTATTTCTAAGAACAAAAACCCAGCTTTCGAGAGCCACTGCTCACAGTTGAATTCACATGCTGAACAAATGTAAGTTTTTCATCAAATAATACTCCAAGGTCCTTAACAACCGTTACTCTTTTAATGATCTTATTATCAATATGATAATCATTCAGAATCACGGAATTTGCTCTACTAAAAGTTAAATACATTGGCATTTATCAGGATTCAACAACATACCATTTGATTCAGACCATCCTACCAATGAATTGAGATCTTCTTGTAGTTTGTTACAGTCAGTTGGTTTGAGATGTTTGTATATAATTTCAAATCATCAGCAAAAAAGGAGAAATTTACAACTTTTGAAAATGGTTCCTATGTCATTGATTAAAAATGTTAAACAACAGGGGACCCAAGTGTGATCCCTGTGGAACTCCTGATGTGACAAGGGATAGAATTGGAAACAAAATTCTTAATTTTAACTAACTGATGTCTATTGTAAGATAGCTATTTAACCAGTTTGTTAACCATGAGGAAAGCCAGCGGCAGACAACTTGCTGACTAATAAGTTGTGGTTCACTTTATCAAAAGCTTTACTGAAGTCGGTATAAACCGAGTCAATCTGACTATGTTGTTCTAAGTGCACCGAAAATATCGTTTTGATACAGCAATAAGTTAGTTACTGTTGATCTACACCTACAAAACCGTGTTGCTGCTCAATTATCAAGTTTTTACAATAAAAAGAAATATGACTTACTAAGAGCTGTTCAAAATAATTTTGGTATATAGCAGAAAGTTTGCTTATTGGTCTATAGTTTCCAATTTCCTCCTTAGAACCGTTTTTGAAAACTGGCGTGACAAAACTATTTCGCCAGGTAGTAGGAAATATTTGATTTTCCAGTGACAAATTGAATAAAATTACTAATGGTTTACTCAAAGAATAAACACACCTCCTCAGTACATACGAAGGAATCCCGTCTGGTCCAGAACTTAGATTGTCTTTCAATTTCATTATTCCATTGAAAACTTCCAGAAGGCTAATTTTCAATGGGGGAATCGATACAGCATTAGCCGGATTGAAATTTTCATAATCAGCAACCTCACCCTTGCTGTATACACTACCAAAATGTTCAGCAAACAAATTCACTATATCTGCGCCACATCTGGCCACTTTATCATTGTATGTCATAACGTTAGGAATTCCATGATCTTTTTTCAAAGAATTGATATAGTTCCAAAAATATCTTGGATTAGTTGAGATGTTATTGTCTACCATAACTATGTAGTTTTCATAACATAATTTGGATAAATTCTTCACCAAGTTCTCAAGTTACAAAAAATATTATAATCATTGATATCAGAAGTCTCTTTGAATCTTTTATGAGCTATTTTCTTTTCCCTAATCAGTGACTTCAATTCAGAATTAAACCACACTGGATAATTCTGGATTCATTCCTGTAATTAGACTTTGGATATCCTCCTGTGGAATATTATTCCATTCTACTTCCAGAGCGTCTCGGAGCTGTTGGAGAGTGAGAAATTGTCACGATGTTTCTTGATTCGTCTATATAACATGTCCCATACATGTTCTATTGGATTCATATCGGGACTACGAGCAGGCCAGTTAATAATATTTATTGCAACGTCTAAATATTGGGCAACAGCTCTAGCTGAATCTTCGGATGACAAAGGCATCGCGAAATGGAAAGTAGATACGGAATTCACAAGCCAAATGTTTCGAATATTCGAAATGTCAGATAGAACTAGTAGTAAGTTTCTATGGAAACCAAAAGAATCCATCATTGTTGCAAAATGTGTAATGCTTTCTTAAAAAATTTGTATCTTTTCAACCGAGAAAGATATCGAGACAAATTGAGAAGCAGAATGTTAAAAATGGATCAGACTTTGCAGGAAAATACATGCACTGGAGTTTAGCTCACAGAATAAATCTACAGGGTGTTACAAACTTCAGGGAAAAATAGTTCTTAGTCATTTTCCTTTATATTTCCACATGTGAAATTTTTTTTTTCAAAACTGAATAACATCTCTCCAACTCGAAACATTCATCTACATTTTGAAAATAAAAAACATTTGAATCGGTCTATAGAGAAAAAAGGTATCATACATTGAATTTCATCAAAATTTTGGCTGTCCCGAATTTTAAGTCGGTGAGTGTATATATATATATATATATATATATATATATATATATAGATATATATATATATATATATATATATATGTAAGAAATCAGAAAAATTTTCAAGAATATTTGTCTAGAAGGTCTGAAATGGATAGAAAAACTACTTCCGAATCTCCCTTGAATTTTGATAAAGTGCAATAGTCTATTCTTCTCTGGGAAAATAAGAATTATTATATAAAATAATATTTCGAAAATATCTATTAGTCCACGCCACTGGAAGAACATCTATGAAATTGAGTTTGATATGGGTGTTCTAGCTGTCCAGCAGCGGAAATTCCAACATATTTCACATATTGTTGTTTTCATAATGAATTTCGAACGTATCAAAAAAGCGTATAAAATATTCCCGAAAACCGTGGTGCTACCTTCACACCTGTGCCTCCGTCATATTCATCATCGTGTGTGCCGCCGAAATATACGAGCACCGATTGTTACGTGATTCTTCTTGCTCATTTTTTGGCCCGCACAATAGATCCGGCTGGCTGTTAAAAAGATCTAAAAAGACTATTTCATTTACGGAACTGTGGTGCTGTCTAACTCTTTTCTTCGTCTTGCGAAGAAAACAGTGCCGGACTACACACGTAATTTATGGGTTTAAAACGTGTTTTTTCAGAAAAAACTGAAAAGATCACTTCGTTTATAACTTTTTTTCTCCGAAAAAATTATTATTAATTTTTTTTGTAATACAATACGTTAATTGAGAATTTTCAATATACTCATTTTATTTATACTTATCAGAGGTATTCATTGCATTACAAAATATCCATAAGAAATGTTACAAAATTTTAAAAAGATGTTTATCGAAAATTAAAATTCGTTTGCGAACATTTTCTTCGAAATATTTCACCGAGACTGCCAACAGATATTTTATATTCATTTCGACGCAAAATAAAACATTAATTGTAGGTACCTTCGAGAAGAAAATTGAAATGCCTTAGAAAGAGTGCCACCTGGCTTAAAATGCCTTCTAAGATTCCAAAAGAGGTTGCCACCATGTATAGGGGAATTACTTGACATACATTAATAAATGATCAAATATATCTCGCTCCAGAAGATTGTCAAAAAACTTATATTTTTGTGTCTGTATAAATATAATATATACAGAGTGTACGGCTCAGGAATCGTTAGCATTTTTTGGAATATGGTTGGGTTCATTTGCTACCTTTCCGCCATTGGACCCTAGGTCCTTAGAGTCACGGTTATGGAGATATCAAGTTCTCAAGAAAAAATGAAGATCTCAATTGTATTAACTTTTTTTAACAATGAATTTTAAAGTTGATGACTAGTTTTGTGAAATAAAAAACCTCGTATGTCCCTTTGGAATATTTGAACAAACATATATTACAAAAGTGGAAAGATAGCAAATGGCCCAAAAAAGATTTTGACGGTTCATGTGCTGATCGAACACCCTGTATATATATATATATATATATATATATATATATATATATGATTTATATATACATATATATATATATATATAAATATATATATATATATATATTTATATATATATATATATATATATATATATATATATATATATATATATATATATATATATATATATATATATATTTATATATATATATATAAAAATATAGATAAATATATATATATATGTGAATATATATATATATATATATATATATATATATATATATATATGTATAGGGTGTCCCGTAAATAACACGCCAGAGTGACAAAGGAGGTAGATTGGCTTCAGGTCAATCAGATAACATCAACATGGCTTTAGTAAATGTTTTCTGGTTTTCCAGATTTTGACACTCTTATGTTTTTTTGAAAAATCTATACTTTTTGGTCATTTTCTCGCCTATTTTGAATATAAATGAGTTCTTACTTATGGTTTTTTTTTCTTGTGCTATCATCAATATATGGTTGAGACAATCAACCTATCATTTCATCAAAAACTATCTCGCTAACCTCAAAAAAAAATCAAGTTGTTTCAATTTTATTTAAATCCGAAGACCTCAAGTAAAGTTTGACTATTCACTGTGAAAAAATATTGTACCAGACAGAATCTGCAAATGATCTTAAAAACTAGCCTATTTAATGCTCTTCCGAAAACGGTATAACATTTGTGGTTTTTTTCTCTCAAAAGTCTAAAAATTCCAATTTTTGTCATTGAAGTCGTGCTACTTGCGAAATACACTGCGCCGCAAATTTAACGCATACATTAAATATTTCCTTAGTTTTGACTGAATATTTTCTCAGGCGGTGATCCGATTTGCATAAATTTTTCACCAAATAGTACCTCCGTTTTTTGAGGAAATGTAGTAGTTATAAGATGATAAAAAAAATGAATAAACTTATTGTACAGGGTGTTTGAATAGCGACATGTTTTCTTCGTCCAAGTTTACATTTTTCTGCGGGCAATATCGGGTAGCCCAGGCAGAAAAAAAAATAGACGGTGTTATAATCGAATGTCTTCTGCGTAATTTATTTTTTCGATCGTCTCTTAATCTCGAGCCACTCGAAAAATATTTATGTTTTTTAACCGTTCACACTTTTCAAACAAAAGTTTTTAAAACTTTTTTGTTAATTTGCGAAGAAGGCTGTGTATACAAAATTTCTTTACAAGTAGAAACTGTGATTATTTGGTTTTGTATGTCTCTCCATACTACAACCCCTTCCGAATCTTTTCAAAATTACCGAACTACCTGCCTACTAGTTTAGTTTTTTCTACTTTACTAATTTGTAACCATCCTTTTATTTATCCTTTCTACACAACTTGTCATTTATGCATTTCTTGTATTCGATAAAACCAAGAAACCTATTTATTAGTTAGCATCAAGCATCTGAAGAAGATGAAGTTTCACGGAAACGAGGGTCATGCGTTATTTTACTTTGTGTATATAAATAAATATGTATATTGTTTTTATAAACCATTGTTTCAATATCTTTATGAATTTACATCGTCTATCGGCCCAATCAATTCAAAATAAATAAATAAACAAATTTGTCAACTTTTAATGAAATTTCGTTTGCACAGTCTCCTTCACAAGTAAACAAAACAGTTTTAAAAAATTTCGTTGGAAAAGTGTGAGCGGTTATAAAAACCTAAATATCTTTCGAATGGCTCAAGATAAACAGACGATTAAAAAAACAAATTACTCAGAAGACATGCGATTATAACACCGTCTTTTTTTTTCTGCCTGAGCTACCCGATATTGCCCGCAGAAGGATGCAAACTTGGACGAAGAAAACATGTCGCTATTCAAACACCCTGTACAATAAGTTTATTCATTTTTTTTATCATCTTATAACCATTACATTTCCTCAAAAAACGAAGCTACTATTTGGGGAAGAATTTATTCAAATCGGATCACCGCCTGAGAAAATATTCAGTCAAAACAGGAAATATTTAATGTATGCGTTAAATTTGCGGCGCAGTGTATTTCGCAAGTAGCACAACTTCAATGACAGAAATTGGAATTTTTAGACTTTTGAAAGAAAAAAACCTCAAATGTTATACCGTTTTCGAAAGAGCATTAAATAGACTAGTTTTTAAGATCATTTGCTGATTCTGTCTGGTACAATATTTTTTCACAGTAAATAGTCAAACTATACTTAAGGTTTTCGGATTCAAATTATATTGAAACAACTAGATTTTTTTTTGAGGTTAGCGAGCTAGTTTTTAACTAAATGATAGGTCGATTGTCTCAACCATATATTGATGATAGCACAAGAAGAAAAAAAACATTCAAAACAGGCGAGGAAATGACCAAAAAGTATAGATTTTTGAAAAAAACAAAAGAGTGGCAATATCTCGAAAACCAGAAAACTTTTGCTAAGGTCATGTTGATGTTATCTGATTGACCGGAAGCCAATCTACCTCCAGTGTCACTCTGGCGTGTTATTTATGGGACACCCTATATATATATATATATAGTAGTATTCGGATAAGGGATGTTGATCAATAACAATAAGATATATTTACTCTTTATTCATTTAGCCTAGCTTTCGAAACTGATTAGTTTCTTCCTCAGGACAACTGTAAAATAACATCAACATTAAACACAAGTAAATAAACAATGAATATCTACTCACTGAATGCTTGATCTCTATGTAGATGTACATTCAAAAATTTTTGCAACAAAAACAAATTCAACGAAATTAATGAATAGAATAAGGTTACGTTACAACGTCAAATGTCAATGTCAACCATCTACTGGACCATGGAATAACAGTCTATTAGAATATTCTAGAAGATATGAATATATTGGGCTTAGATTTTGTGTATCTGTTTTTTATTAATTTTGCTTTCTTGTTTTTCTATATGTATCAATCTAGGTATACATCTTCTTCTATAATTTAAAGTCATATCTAAAATCATTACATTTTACAAATCGACATTGTGTGAATTTTTGTCAGCATGAATAGACAAAGCATATCTTGGATTGTTAGTTTTAATGTCACTTTTATGTAAAGCCATTCGATTCTTGAGCCATTGGGATGTTTGTCCTACGTAGGTTTCATGAAAGTCCACACATTCTACTTCGTACACCACATTAGATTTTAGGTTTTTTGGGATAGGGTCTTTTAATTTCGAATATAGGTTTGATACTTTCCATTTACACTGCGACACTATCTTTATTGTTTTATGATCTTTAAAACACTTTTTAATTTTGTTAGTTTGTTAGTGAGATAAGGGATATTTGGTAGACTGCGACACTATCTTTATTGTTTTATGATCTTTAAAACACTTTTTAATTTTGTTAGTTTGTTAGTGAGATAAGGGATATTTGGTAGGCTCCGGTATTTGATATGTTCTCTCTCTTCTACGACGACTGGCTTAGTCAGACTTTCACTTGATCTCTCTGATGTAGAAAACAGAAGTTTCTTCAACATTGTTTTAGGATAGGAATTTTCAACTAACAACTCAAACAGCTTCCTAATACTTCCATCTCTGAACGCAGGATCACATATTTTAACTATTTTGTTTTTTTATGTTCTATTCTATTCTGTTAATATATATATATATATATATATATATATATATATATATATATATATATATATATATATATATATATATATATATATATATATATATATATATATATATATATATATATATATATATATATATATATATATATATACATACATATACTGTGTGTCCCATTAAAGATGAAGACACCCTCATATTATGGTTATTTAAAGAAACACAGATTTGAATTTTCGTACAGTCATAAACGGCGATGGGTCATGTTTTTTAAGATACTTAACTGAATTATGAATTTCAAACTCGGCCTACTACGAATTGACAAATAGGGCCGATTCTCAATATTTTGTTTCGCATTAGAGATATGGAAAAAAGTTATGAGAAAAAGTTGTTCAGAAAATTTTTTTAGGCCCATATACCAGTTTTCATGACTAAATTCGCATTTTCAATTTTTTCAATATTTTGGTTATAATTCAAAATTATTTAGTTTATTTCTCAATTTTATAACTAGTACGCTATGGAAACTAAGAGCTTGACTACTTGATAATTTAATAGTATTATGTTATCAAATATTTCAATGAAAAAATTAACACAAAGGAATGAGAATTTTATTTTATAATAATTATTTTATTCTTACAACTGATTAAATTTAGAAAGATTTAAAAAACAATAATACATTTTAAAAAAACTGCCAGTTTCATTGAAAAGAGCATTTACAGCGGCTGCTTTTCTATGAGTAACAAATGCACGTTCAGGGTGTGTCAAGTTAAACTTTGCAGCAACTTGTCTGCTGCTACGAGAATTATCACCAAACAACCGAATTATTTCGATCTTTTCACGTAAAGTTAATGGCATTTTGATCCTCAGATCACTAATTCACGAAATTCAACTTAACGCAATACTTCCGACTAACTAGTATTTGACACTTCTGTCAATTTCATTATTTTCCATGGCACACTAAGTATAAAATTAAAAATAGAAAACTAATAATAATTTTGGGATACCAAGATATTGAAAAAATAAAAAAATGCGAATTTTGTCATGAAAATTGGTATGTGGGCCTAAAAAAATTTTTTGAACAACTTTTTCTCATATTTTTTTTCGATATCTCTAACGCGAAACAAAACATTGAGAATCGGCCCTATTTGTCAATTCGTAGTAGGCCGAGTTTTAAATTCAGAATTCAGTTAAGCATCTTAAGAAATATGTCCCACCACCGTTTATGACTCTGAAAAAATTCAAATCTATATTCCGTTGACTAACTGAAATATAGGGGTGTCTTCATCTTAATTGCGACACACTGTATATATATATACACATATATATATATATATATATATATATATATATATATATATATATATATATATATATATATATATATATATATATATCTAAAGATAATAAAACCGTTTGAAAGTTCTGACGGCTAAGAATTTCCATTCATTCTTCAAGGGAGAATTTTAGAATATTCGACGTCGGCGCACAAATGATGGAAACGCTAAACTGTTTGTAGCAACGAGCTCATCAGTAGTGTCCCGTTTATCGACCGAGCGAATAACTCCTAGAATTCACCTAACCACCTCATAGTGCCTAAGAAGAGCACTAATAACCTGCGAACAAATTATTGAGCCGTCTATCGGAAACCGAGAGCTATCTCACTTTAAGCCAAACAGAAACTCCAAACGTCGAAAACTAAATGCCGATTTTTCAAAAAAAAACACACGGTCTCCCAGTTACTATATATATGAAATGAACTCATACATGAATGTATACAATAGAAATACAAGATTTAATTGATTGTTCGAGGTGTTGTCCCAAATCAAAGAAATATATTCTTATTTTATAACTAAAAATATTGGAGATTCAAAAGTATCACTATACTTGTATTTATGTTCTATGCTATTATTAAGTGAAAAGAAAAACAGTGAAATTCAATACCTTTTCAAATGCTCATAACCGTGGACTTTATCCAACCCATCTATGTTGAACTACATAATTAATTAATAATCGAATATCTGGACCCCACAAAGTGCCATCTCATCAATAAGTAAAGGAGAAATTGTAAATGATTTCGATAAACATTATTTTTTTTGCTATTGGAGCATATAACCAACCTTGTTTTTTTCTACGCTACTGACTGCAGATTGAAATTCAAAATGTGTTTGGAATTTTTTATGAGAAAATTTAATGAGATGTGTCAGTATATGAATATTTTTAGCAATTTTATGATTCCGACTAGTTTATGTTAGCGTTAGGACCAACAGAAGCATCGAACACGATACGATTTCATTAAAAAGCAATTTTATGTCGACTTTTATATAGAACTAGTTTTTCTTTTTTCATCCAGAACTCAATAAATAAATACAGTCTTCAAAACAAGTATCAGCGGTAAGAATATTTTGACTAAACTTTAGAAACAGAAAATTTAAAGGACTTTCATTATTACATTACTTTTCAACAATGTATTAGAAAACAGAAAAGGTAAATTTGTAATGACATATTTGAAAAGATATTCGTATGATAGCCACGGTCAAAATTAATTGTAAAAGCGACACCTCGAACAATACGAAGGAATAACAGTTCTATATACAATAGTTTCATATTATTGATTCATTCGAATTCTAAAAAATAAAATAAAGACCACATGCATCATTCCTCCCTGAAATATGTGTAAGAAGAGGCTGCTTGCAGTGCCGGATTAAGGCAACGCGGGGCTTTAGCAAATTCGGCCAATAGGAGGTTTGCTTAAGGTTCTCAAGTTTTTGGTATTAAACTCAGATAAGAGAATAAAACCGACAATCCGGAGCGGCTATGTAGAAATACGTATATCTGTGTGAGTGTAATGATACCAGTTTTTGAAATAAACTCCCTATATTTTTATATTACTTTCACAAATTAAATTATGGTCATTCTTCCCGTTTCTAACATATTCATCATTGAAATTAGTCCATCATAAGCTTTATTACGACACTCTTTCTTTTGATCCACGTTATTGGAAATATCTTCCAAAACTTGCTTAAAAGTGATAAAATCGCATAAAAGTGCCTTCGTAGAAGGTAGTCAGCTTGGGCTGACGAACTAGTGGCCGATAACCTCTATAAAATTGGAATTTTTGAAGTAGAACATTTGAATGCCCTAGTAAGATGACCGCATCGATAGGTAGAAGCGGAAAAAAATGTATAGAGGTTTTAAACGAAATCTAACAAAAGTAGTGCTTCTGTACAGCAGTATACCTACTTAGCAACCAAATTTAATGAATGTGCAAGACAGGAATGTATTCTGCGTACTTAATCATTTCATTGATTCGGGATTGTAAGCCGTTGTATTTCCCACTCATGTTTATTTATTTATTTATTTATTTAATGATCACGTGGAATACAAACAGTTAAAAACCCAAAAAACAGTATTCGCCTCTTCGAAGCTACATATACATCGATGTTAAAATTTAAAAATAGAAAAGAAATAATGACAATACAGTTGGATACATAGGTGACAAAATTTTTTATTCATAAGAGAATATTCCTGAGACTTCGCTTCAGATTATTGAGCGATATATTGAAAAGATCCAGGTCTATGCTGAAGTTGTTAAATAACGCCATCATCCTGAAAATGGGAGCATTCTGTGCACAGTTTGTTCTCCGTAAAGGAGCATAAAATGTGTCACTATTACGTAACCTAATATCAGGGACCCTGAATGGAATTGATTGCAGAATATTACGCACACTGAGTAAACCACTGACAATTTTGTATAATAAAATAATATCCGTCATTTCTCGGCGCTTCTCCAGTTCCATTATGCCAATTTTTTGTCGAATATGTGAGTACTCATGATTATTGTAGGTAATATTATTTTTGAAGGCCAGAAATCTGAGAAATTCATTCTGTACTCTCTCAATTCTCTCTTTATAATATTTGTATTGAGGATTCCAAACTGCTGACGCAAAATTTAACCGACTATAGATGAATGAAAAATATAATATCAAGAAAGTTTTATTATTTCTGAAAGTCCTACAGTGTCGAAGGACATACCCCAGTAACCTATTTACATCTCCCAGAAGGCGTTCGATGTGCTGATCGAATAAAAGTTTTCTATCAAAAATCACTCCCGAATCCAAAATATGGTCTACTTGCAAAAGAGAATAATCCGCCATGGTGTATTGATGGTCTATAAGATGCACATTTCTACTGAAAACAATTTTGTGACATTTGTCATAGTTCAGGAAGAGACCATTTTCTGCACAATAATTTAACAATCTATCGATGTCCCGCTGAATCAAAACACAGTCCTCCACTCCTTTAACTGCTCTATATAATTTGAGGTCATCGGCATAAAGTAGGAAATTGCAATATTTGAAACATTTTTCTATATCGTTTAAAAATATAATGAAAAACAGTGGTCCCAGATGTGAACCCTGGGGCATCCCTGAAGTACTGCGGAACATGGCAGGTCGAATGCCATCTACTTTTACGAATTGAGACCTTCGACTTATATAAGAGGAGATCCACCTCAATAGGTCACCGCATATGCCCACCTCAGCAAGCCTCCGAAGCAATATCCCATGATTTATTTTATCAAAGGCTTTTTTGAAATCAGTACATATAACATGAACTTGAGTTTTTTGATCCAAACATTCTTTAAGATACTCGGAAAAAGTCAAGAGATTAGTCTCAAGATTTCTTCCTTTGTAAAAACCGTGTTGTTGTTCAATTATTATGTTTTTAATATGATTGAAAATATATTTATAAACTAATGATTCAAAAACCTTCGGGATAACGGACATAATGCTAATTGGCCTATAGTTTTCTATATTATTGATCGGACCGCTTGCTGGCATTGTCGTAGCATTGCACACTAAAAACTTTGATATTATGACCTTCCATGTCCAAGAACTTAACAAATCGTTCCACTGGTCCAGATGGCAGGACATAGCGCACTATCAGAGTCAGTTGGTCTACATGCGATATATCTGGAGTAGCATCCAATAAAACTGAGTAGTATTTGCATCTCTTCATTATTTCGCTAATAATTTGATCCAGTATGCTTGATGTAATTAACTCTTCTCTTCTATTTCGAAAAAAATATGTTGAATGAGTTGCTTATAGCGAGCACTACATCAGCAAAAAACAGTACCTACTCGAAGCTTATTCAAAGACTCGAACAACTCGAAAGACTCGAACTCAAAACAATTTTTCTCCAGGTTGGCTCACATCTAAAGAGCTTTTAGTAGTTTTTTACGTTGTGCCAAATAAAAATGTACATCAATTTCTAATAGTTTGATAGTCAATAGAAGCCTATTTTATTTGTTCGGGTTTTACGACTAGTTCGATCGATGACAATATCAGGCAATTCCCCTGTTAGTTTTGCAGTGTGGTACAACTTTAAATTATTGGGGTAGATCGTTTCTCATGGTAGGTATTATACAACATATACCTACGATATAACGTGACGAAATCGAGTTTTAGATTTTCAGGTGGGAGTAAAGCATAGCCTAAATGCGATATTTCACGCTTATCTGAACTTTTTTTTTTGGGTCTGACAGGCGTTGGAGCGTGGGGCCCTCTTATTCGCTGGGTCCGTAGCATTTGCTACTCTTGCTACGTGGCTAATCCGGCATTGGCTGCTTGAAATATGGAGATGAACTCTTTCAGTCAGATCAGAGAATACACTTGTATATAAAAATGCATTGAGGATGAGTGTGAAAGGATAAGTTATAGAAGGGAGGAGGTGAGGTATGGTTTTAGAGGATGAATACTGGTCCAGAGTTTCCCTTTGTAAGTTTTCCAGAAGTGATTTACTTCACGCCATGAGAAAAACTCACGGCAAACCAGTCGACCCCGAAGTAATTGCGGAAATAAGTAAGTGTACTCCTTGTAAATTTATCGTAATTTATTAATTAGATGGTTTTAACTTCTCCTTGATTTTAATTTAATTGTAACATCGTCACTAAGTAGAAATAGACCTGCAGCCTGTTATCTTGAAGGTTTTATGTTACACTGATCTGTTTTGGTGATAGCTCTGTCGGCACCGACAACCAGCTTTCATTATGGCCACACCTATCTGCCGCTCGGAGTCAGACAGTCGGCGCTGAGAATCTCATTCAAACTGCCAGCAGATAAAGCAGAACTACGAGTACACAGCCAGATGCTCAAAAACACATCGAGAAAATAGGTGTAATGAAAAACTTGATAGTTTAGACACCAGAGACCACACTGCATGGACTATGCAGAAGAAATTGAGAGTGAAAGAACATATCCTACCCCTACATAGTGCAAATTGTATGGTATACACAGAAGAAGATAAGGCTGAAGCACTGGCAGAATCGATCGAAATAGAAGGCCGAATAAATGAATATCCAGATGATGACGAGAGACACGAAAGATTTGTTACAAGAGTAGTCAGAGAGATTCGAAAGCGAGAAAGCGAAAGAGAAGTCGCAGATTCAACCACCGAAGAAGAGGTGAGAATTATTATCAAAAAATTGAAGAGACGAAAAGCGCCCGGTCTGGATAATATAACACATGCTATGCTGAAAAACTTGCCTAGAGAAGGTACAGAAGCAATAGCATCAATTGTGAATGCGATTATGAGTTTCGACCACTTTCCAAAGCAGTAGAAGCACACCGACGTGATAGTCTTCGGAAAACCAAACAAGGATAAAAAATTCCCAAATACACGTTGAAGACCTGTAAATTGATAAATAACTACATGAGCGGCAAACATTTAGTGTAAAAATTGACAATACAAGATCTCAACCAAGAAATACAGAAGCAATATTTCTCCAGGGATCCCTACGGGATATAGGTATATATTGATAATGAGTTCATAACCCGAAACATGTCGACTTTTCGTTACTGCTAAATACAGTATCTAAATATTTTTTATATTGTGAAACATAAGCCAAGTGTTTTTATTTTAAAGTTTATACTTTATTCTCATATATATATATATATATATATATATATATATATATATATATATATATATATATATATATATATAATTATAAGCACTTCAATTAGAGAATGCCTCCCATTAAAACGATTTAATCCTAATGTTAAGAATAAGAGTTGGATAACATCTGAAGTCAAAGCAGCTAGTAATCATTTAAAAAAAATTACATTGGTTAAATAAACATTTACAAACTCATGAAGCTAATGAGAATTATAGATTAAGTAAAATTAATTATAGATCACTCTTAAAAAAAGCCAAATTTGAATATAATGATAAATTATTGTATACATCTACGAATGTTAATAAAACTGTGTGGAAAATTGTGAATGACGTTACTGGCCGCAAATCTAACCTAGCGAAGCAAATTACGTTGAACATTGATGGCGTAGAAGTCTCACAGTCTTGTGAGTTGGCTTCTGCATTCGGTGATTACTTCTCTACAATTAATGAAATGAGTCTCCATGAGTATTATGGAAATAATCTGTCACAATGTTGTACTGTATCTAATATTAAAGATAACACTTTTTTCTTTCTACCAGTAACTAGTGAAGAAGTTCTTAATTCAATCAGATCACTGAAAAATAAAAAGTGTTCAGGTTTTGACTTTGTATCAGCCAAGATTTTAAAGGCGTTAGCGCAACTGATATCTGTGCATTTTGCTCACATTATTAACGTTTCGGTTTCAAATTGTCAATTTCCCTCTATACTGAAAATGGCAACAGTTATCCCGGTTCTAAAAAAAATGATCCCACTGCCATCAGCAATTATAGACCAATTTCAATATTGAGTGTTTTTTCAAAAGTTCTCGAGAGAATCATATATAACCGTATGATCAATTTCCTAGATAAATTTCATTTAATAACCGACTGTCAGCACGGATTTCGATCAGGTAGATCGACGCAGACCGCCGCACTCTCCTTTGTGGAGTACATCTATGAGTGCTGGATAGTGGTCTTTGTGTTACTGGGCTGTTTTTTGACCTATCGAGAGCATTTGATTGCCTTGTGTTCGAGTTCATTCTGAGTAAGCTCTATAATATTGGTTTCAGAGGAATTGTACTGGAATGGTTACGTTCCTTCATCACTGATCGTTTGATGGTGGTCAAGGTTCAGGAGAGTTGGTCTAGTGAGTATGATGTGGGTTTGGGAGTCCCTCAGGGGTCTGTGCTTGGGCCATTACTTTTTCTGCTCTTTATCAATGATTTACCTGAGTACGTCGTTGCGAGTAGAATAACGATCTTTGCAGATGATACCTCGTTAGCAATTTCGGCGCACACACCTAGGGACCTTTCGGAGAAGTGTTCTAAATTAATGTCATGTTTCACTGAGTGGTGCCGCAGAAATGCTCTCATTTTGAATATTGGCAAAACGGAATGCATTTATTTCAATGTGAGAGGTGTTGATAATGGCACTCTTAGGTTTGAATCTAATGGAGTCACAGTAGTTTCTAAAGATAGCATTAAATTCCTCGGCATTCAAATTGATAGTGAGTTGAGATGGTGCAAACATGTTGATTTGTTGTGCGGAAAGCTGAATCAAGTCTGTTACGCCATAGGCAGAATCAGGGACTCGTTACCTATTCATGCTGTCATGAATATTTACTATGGTTTATTTTACAGTCATATTGGATACAATATTTTACTATGGGGTAACTCTATTGATATAAATAGGGTGTTTTTGGCACAAAAACGTGTTCTGCGCTTAATGTTCAACCTCAAGCCGACGGATTCTTGTAAACCGATATTTGTAAGTAGGCGTATTCTGACTGTTTCTTGTATTTATATATATATAAATGTTTAATATATGTGAAAGAGAATGAACACATATTCATTAAACTTTCTGACTATCATCATTATGATACTAGAAATGAAGGAATTTTATGCATACCGAAGCACAGATTGGCTAAGTATGAATCATCGCCATCGTATCAGGGCATTAGACTTTTTAACCACCTGCCACCAACGGTAAGGGCACTTAAGTTATATGCATTTAAAAAATATATCAAAAATTTCCTAATACTAGAAGCCTTTTACGGTGTCGGTGATTATTTGAACACTAGAATTGAGACTTCTTAAGTATTGTTGATTTGTTGTAATTTTGGGGTTTTTTTCTTCCAATCTATTATTATTTGTAAGTATGCATATTTATTGTTGTTGTTATCTTTTGTAGGTATGCATATTTATTAGTGTTAAATTATTATTGTTATCATTGTTAAATGAAAATTGACTTGTCCAATACAGTGTAAATTGTCTTTCTGGATGAATAAAAATTATTATTATATTATTATTATTATATATATATATATATATATATATATATATATATATATATATATATATATACAAACTATTGAATCCCACACAGACCGGGTTAGCAACCGCTTTTGAAGTTTTCACATCGATTAAAAAAAAATGAATCACAACTCTGATAAAGTAGTTTCACTTAAAAAAAGACATGATAAAGCTAAACAATACTCCCAAGTTTGATATTTTATTTACTTTATGTTGTGACAATAAGTAAAATTACATACACACAATAGTTCGGTATATCTCTGTGTCTCTCTGTTCGTGATCTACAATCAAATTCCATAATTTTTGCTACTCAAGCGTTTTTTTGTATATCAAAACAACAGCCATACAATATTCTAGAAATATATATCGAAAAAGAAAAACGTTTATCTCGTTTTGAAAAATAGAAGAAATATGAGGTAAAATAAGGTTATAATCTCAGTCTCAGCGTGAGATATTTTGCATTTCGTATGTCTATTTTTCCTTGGAATACAAACATTCACTATTATATGAATCATCTGGTTTCAAAAACCGACAAATCCATTTTTCGAGAAAAATTAGTTTAATACGTCATCGGATTCGTCTTCTTGTTCCCTACTATCTAATACAATATTCACAGTGCAAATCCCCGCAAATCCTAGCTATATTTGTATCTAAAATATGGAGTTGGTTTCAAAATCCCACAAATCCGAGCGGCGTTAAAATCAAATGCCAGCAAATCCAAACTAGCCAATCACAGCAATCTTCTAAAGTCGCGCGACTGCAATACGTATGAATTCGGTTAGGCTGCGCCATATGATTTTATTCTATCACTCGAGTATACAAAGTACTAGTGCAGTCCAGTGTGAGTTTGAGTAATAATTTCAAAAAGCTATTATTTTACATTATCTATTTAATGCTCATTAATGCTCAAATAATGGCAGAGTATAGTGGAGAGTTTCCTAAAACAGTAACACCCGACAGAGCTCGCAAACGAGTTTCGCGACCAAGAATCAAAGTCTTTGCACGAATCGAGAAAGTTATAAAAAGAAAAGACACCATCATTTCTCCAGAAGAGTTTATCGAAATATTTGATGATCATGGGACGATTTTGATCTGGGCCGTGATGTGAATGTTTACGACTGGAAAAAGGACTCTCAAACTACCATTAAACCTCCTGCACAGTGGCACTTCCGCTTCAATATGAGTAAAAGGTTTTTACTGAAACGGGGTAAAAATAGGACAGTAACAATTCGAGGAGAACAATCTTGTAAATCTGATCTTGGGGAATACAAGTCTGTTTTTAAAAAAGGAAAATCGGTTGGGAATATCTTACAATCTGTAGTTCTGAGCGGCGTACGCCCTAATAAGGAGAAACTAAGACGTGAAGACCTTATTGGAAAAACATTGGGGTGAAAATTGGGCAGAAATAGAAAACCTCAAATACTACAATGACGTTATTAAAAAATACTATAATGTCCCAGATGATAGAATTTCAGAGGAACCTGAAGGCAGAAGTACTAATTTGTGTGAACCAGTTGACGAGGTCCCGGACTTGATAGTCTAGTTCTCAAAAAATATTTTATTGTATTAAGGCTCTTTTGATAACATAAATATTTCAAAAAATTCTTTGTTTTTAAATGTTTCAAAATCAAAACCCGTTAAATCCAAGTGAGTAAATTACAAAACCCGACAAATTCAATGTTCGATATCAAAACCCGACAAATCCATTTTATTTATTGAAATTTTGACTATACTTATGTGTTTTTAAAAAAAATATATCTATTTTCTAATAAAACTATTTGGCCTTTAAGAGCCTGCAAAATATTCATACAGTTGGTCAAAAGTAATGAGTTGAAACAGTTTTCTCCAATTTCCCAACATTTGACCTGAGTGGATTTATCGGGTTTTGAAACCAGATGATTCATAGTCAGTAAACACTGTCTAACGATAGAGTTAAATTAAACAGTTAACTTAACTTCACAATTACAACCTGAAGTACATGTTTCGAGTCTTGAACAATAAATTAGTAGTGAATTATAATAATTGGAGTGTGATGAATTGATCCCAGGTGAGATGAATAATTGTATCGATAAAAAACGAACAGCAATGATACATTAGCCAATTAGGTATTACTTCATTTGACGGTGGAAAATTGGATTTCTTAGTATTTATATTTCATTCAATGGCATGTTAGTTGATTTATATTATGTCTTATTTAATCAGTGGTCAAATTGCGAAGGAATTTATATTAACGAAGAGTTATGAATGGTGCCTGAAATTTCAACACTTTCATGAAATAGTTAAAACCATTACCTACATAACCGAAGACTGAAAAATACGAAGATTGTGGAACATTCGAAAAATTGAGATTAGTTCTTTCTCAATTTATTTTGATAACTATTTTGAAGAAGCACTATTAATCTATCTGATATACTTCTCTGAACTATTGAAAAATTATTGTGATCAGTTTAAATATCCAAAAAGTAATGAAATAAAAGTTGTGGTAGTCTCCTCTATAATTATATTGGTATATATTATTATTCAATTTGGGGTTATGTTGCACTGCGACCTTGAGGTCTATTGTACCCATTGGTATATATATATATATATATATATATATATATATATATATATATATATATATATATATATATATATATAGCGCTATATAGGAGGTTTGTTTGATTAGTTTCAAATAAATGTCCTAGTTCACTTCATTTTATTGCCACGAACGTGTATCGTTAACACGAAGAATTCTGTTTTCTATTCATTTGCTACCTGTAAAAGGGATAAAAATTGGAGCGCTTGTTACTTGCGGCGTGTGAATGTTGAATTACATCGAAATTGATGTATCAACTTTACTCTTGCTTAGCGATTATAGTAACCACCTTCGGGTGTTAGGACGTACGAGTTCTCGTTGCCGAAATGTTTTCTTCTATCTGTGGGATGTGGTTCATTTGTTTCCGACTGGTGGCGCTGTGTCATATTTATAAGCCATATAGTCACTGGAAGGAAAATATAACGCCGTTAGAAATATTTGGTTGGTTATCACTTTCGATGGATAGATGATACTGATGAGCCCCAAATAAGGGCGAAACAGACTGTCTATCATTTCCATTGATTGTGATAAACAACTTAATGTTTCTAACATACACCATCCTAAGGTATATGGAGGCATTTCGATGTTTCGTGAACTCGTATAACCAGCTCTAGGAGGTTTGTTTGATTAGTTTCAAATAAATGTCCTAGTTCACTTCATTTTATTGCCACGAACGTGTATCGTTAACACGAAGAATTCTGTTTTCTATATATATATATATATATATATATATATATATATATATATATATATATATATATATATATATATATATTCGGCAAAAGGAGCCGAAACGTCGAGATTTTTCAAATCTTTTACGCGATTCATTCCGAGAACCAAGTTTTTCAAATACTTCCGACCGCGGAAATCTTTCCGAACATATATATATATATATATATATATATATATATATATATATATATATATATATATATATATATATATATATATATATATATATATATCCACGAGATGCCTAAGGCTGGTGCCACCTCTCCTTCCCAAATTTCCATCTCTTCTTTATAGTTTAAATCGCTATTTCTGAGACGTGTGCTTCCATGGCTTCTGCCACGTCTTCTCTCCTCCAGGGTCTTGGTCGTTTCCGCTTTCGCCTCTGAAGAGCAGTCTATTGCCATACCCTTTTGGGACATCTATTAAGTTCCATTCGATCTAAATGACCATGACACAGTTTTCTTTTTCGTTCGATTTTATCTATTATAAAACCTAATACCTCCATGATTTCTCTAACACTCTCAATCCAGCCTTGACGTTCTACAGCTTCCTCTGCAGAAGTACATTTCCAGGTTCTATTCTCAGATTTCTGAGCCATACAGTTTCTACGATAGAGAGGTATATGGCATGCTTTGTTCTTCTGCGTATATTTTTATGTTGCTACCCAACTGTCATGCTCGTTTCTTTCACACTATTTTATTTTTGGTATCTCCTAGTGCCTTTATATCACTGGCAAGTGTTACATCCAAGTACATGAATGCTTTGCATCATTCCACATTCTCAAATATTGACTTTGCCATATTGATAATTATTAATCATTATAAGAGAGTAAATTCCAGTGTTTGAACTAGCATTGCCCTATAGTGCATAACCAGTAATTAAGTTGAATTCTAACCATTAAATTTCTTTTTTGGTATTTCCTTCACATTATTACTAAGATCGTAAATGTCTTCAATTAATTGGAAAGAATCTGTCATAGTTTGCCTTGAAAAAATGATCAAGTTTCTCACATCCGTTAACAATTGCATAACTCTATTAAAACGAGGAATGTACGAGCAGATTTCGAAAAAACAACTAGACTATAATTTGAAGCATTATCTCAATGTTTCCTATTTCAATACCGCCTAACGAGATTCTATTAATTTCTTCAGTATAACTACTTCGAAAAGATCGCGTCGAAATGTTTATAACGTACGACAATATATTTATATTTAATTTTTTATATATTTTTTTAGAATA
The DNA here is from genome assembly GCA_030704885.1 of Cynegetis impunctata. Classification (NCBI taxonomy): domain Eukaryota; kingdom Metazoa; phylum Arthropoda; class Insecta; order Coleoptera; family Coccinellidae; genus Cynegetis; species Cynegetis impunctata. The sequence continues at coordinate 1,287,111 of JARQZK010002897.1, read as the reverse complement.
TTAAAAATATTCAGGAAATGAGTCACAATATATAAATATCTATAATTGCATAGCTTGAAACTACGAATGATACATAAGTAGATTTGAGGCCTTAAAATAAAGTTTACTCACTGTGGAACTCAATTTTTTCTGCGTTTTTCAAATTTATTCGAATACAACAGTATAAAAAAATTGTTTTTTTGAACTGAATATAATTTATTTAATGTACGGTAAATTGTTGAATTGTTTTCTTCTGTCACAAGAGTGACGTATTTTTTACAATTTATTTATTATAAAAACAAGGACTATCATAACAAAACGTTTTGTGAAGTCCTGTATTCTACATTAGAAGTTGTTGAACTTCCAGCTGTAGCGAAAAACGGTCCAAATATATATTTTTATTAGTATCCTTCAGGAAAATGATGTATATTTTAGCAAGACACAATCTAGAAAATTTTAACTTAGCCATATATATTCTTCATATGTTGACTTATAATTCCGCTGCAAGTTATGCCCACGCTTTCATAAGAATTTATTGAAAATTTACGAATCTCATAATGAGTTCTTCAGAAACTTTTTTTTGTACACCAGCCATTAAGTGACTTTTTAATGCCTTCTTTTAGTTTTAAAAGTGTAAGTATATAAGGTATAGTATTAAAAACATTTTCAAAACTCGTGTTAAAAATCTTTTCAACACTCAGTGTTAAATGAAAATTCCTATAAACGAACATTTTTAAAGACAGTCTCTCTGAAGGTTCCTTCTATGTTCTTCAATTTACACCAGTCGAGCAAATTAGTGTTATATGCAATTTCGTACTGCTGGCGCGACTTTTTTGGCAGCATTTCTAGCGTGGCTCTTTTTGCAGCCTCTAAAATGACCATTGGTAACAAATCATCACTTTTATTTGAATAAGTATTTTTAGCGACTGACATTTTTTGAACTGGTTATGAACTGTTTTTGTCACTCACTATTTACGATGGTTACCACAACCCACAATATACGCGATGCTTGTTAAAAATTCAAAAATAATTAGTTGTCAAGAAATGTCAAAAGGGTGTGATTTCCACTTTTATTTTGTTACCAAAATAGAAAAGATGTACAAAAAATGGTGAAGGATATTTGTGTTAAAAGTGACTTTATTTTGTTCGTGGAGTTGCTCCACTTGTATCAGTTTCAACAATAATATCATAAATAGCTATTACAAAACATGCAGGAAAGAATAAAATTTAAGAGTAAAAATTTGTTTAGAATTTCTAAGTTAACAGCCAACAATATCCTTATTTTATCTATTTTAAAACTAGGGCTCTTTCAGTTGTACGAAAAGACAACAAATTGTGACTGGGGAACCATTATTTAATAACTAAAATATCTTTCAATAAAAATATTCCCTCAATAAAAACTTACTGATCTATTTGCATATCTGTAAGTTCTCGCATCAACGCCTGCCTTACGCATATATTTAAATAAATAACTTCTATCAAAATCCTATTTATTCAATATCAATAATTATCACATTAATTCTGAAGTGTTATAATCTCCTGCTGTATTTCTCTTACTTTTGCGAGAGACAATGCAACATCATTAAAATTTCCTTTGAAATAGAATATTTCTGCCATAGAAATTTTTTATTAACATATCTACAATTAGATTAAGTTTGTTTTTCTTGTTCACATACTCATCCGACACTGATGAAGAATACGTGGTAAATGCTATCTGTGAAAATAAGCGTGTAGCATAGAGATTACCGACCACGCAAATATGTTAATCTAAAAATCCATTTTCTACTTCGAATACGATTACGATAATCTAGCAGTACCACATTTTTACATGAAATGTATAATACATCTGAGACATGACATCTTAATTGAGCCTTTTAATGGAATTTAAGGTGTACGTATATATATATATATATATATATATATATATATATATAATATATATATATATATATATATAATAAGGTAGAATTCTTGTGCACCTTAATATATATATATATATTAATATATATATATATATAATATCAATATATATATATATATATAGGTATATATACATTTATATATATATATTATATATATATATATTCATATTATATATATATATATATATATTATATATATATATATATTATATATTATATTATATATATATTATTATATAATAGAAATTTGGTTTGATTTTTGGTTGTTTCAGGTTCGTAAAAATACTTTAAATTACTAGATTAATTCGTTTAATAGACGTTTCAGCAGTAGTACTCCCTTCCTCAGTATCTAAAATATAAATATAAAAATCTTAATAGACAACATTGACTACACAAATATTACACGTCTAACAGCTTACCTTAGTATAGACCAGAGGTTCCCAAACTTTTTTTTCTCATAGACCACTTTGAAAGTTTTGCTGGTTCCGGTGGACCATATTCCCAAAACTCGACAAAAATATGAAGATTAGATCTAACTATGGAAATTTGCGTTGCGACTGAGTTGCAACCACGAATTAACATTTTTTCGCAGTACCCCACAGCCAAGGATATTTTTCGGGTATTTCTGCCTGCAGCCAAAATGTTTGATACCATTTATTAAATTTCACCTTCAGCACTATTAGTGCTAAGCTCGAGTAGCTTCTCTTGTAATATCACATTCTCCACTTCCGTTTCATCGAATGGATTTATGATCCATGGTGGTATTTCTATCGTCAAAATATCTTCAAAAGTGATTCTGCAGTCATCATGCAGGGCAAGTGAATGTTGAACATATGTCTGAATATTCTCATCAAGGCATTCTACCTGCGACAAAGTACTTACTTTTTCCGACACTGGCAAACACTATCATCGATTCACTTTGCTTTACTTTTCTTCTCGAAATTCAGGAAACAAATTAGTAACGTTCAGCATAGGTATACGTATTTATATTGGTTAGAATCAAATAACTTCATGCAAGATAGGTGAAGTCAAGCCAACATTTTAGTTTTTCACTATCGAAACCAGATAAATTTTCGTGGACCCCCGTTTACGAATTGTGAACCCCCATTATTTTTTCACGCCAACGTAGACCCCCGTCGAGTCTGCCGTGGACCCCTGGGGGTCCACCTGGACCACTTTGGGAATCAATGGTATAGACAATAAAATAAACATAAAAATAAAAACATCTAGAGTATGACACAATATCGTCAAACAATTATTGTAATATATATTTTGAAAATGATTTTCCTTATTTGTCTGGCATGTCAATGTCAAACTTGGTGATGTATTAGTTCTTTTCTTTTCAGTTTGACTTGTTTGTAAGAAATGGTAGGTAGAAATGACTAAGTTGTTTGATGTCCTGTCTGTCGTTTACTGTGTTCTCTAAATTTGTCTGTATATGGAACATTTCGTGTATTTCTCTATGTTTCTTGTTCCTTTGTGTTGTTAGTATTTTCGTTTCGTCAAACTGAAAAGAATAAAAAAAGAACTAATACATCACCAAGTTTGCCATTGACATGACAGACAAATGAAGAAAATAATTTTCAAAATATATATTACAATAATTGTTTGACGATATTGTTTCATACTCTAGATGTTTTTATTTTTATGTTTATTTTATTGTCTATACTGAGGTAAGCTGTTAGACGTGTAATATTTGTGTAGTCAATGTTGTCTATTAAGATTTTTATATTTATATTTTAGATACTGAGGAAGGGAGTACTACTCCTGAAACGTCTATTAAACGAATTAATCTAGTAATTTAAAGTATTTTTACGAACCTGGAACAACCAAAAATCAAACCAAATCTCTATAATATAAATGACCAGGTAATAAGGTGAAGTGAGAAATTTTTAATATATATATATATATATATATATATATATATATATATATATATATATATATATATATATATATATATATATATATATATATATATATATATATATATATATATATATATATATATTTATATATATATATATATATATATATATATATATATATATATATATATATGAATCAGAGAAAGATTCCGGGGTTCAATCCGATTTCGGAAGTTTTGTTGGCGCTGAAAAGCACCGTTTGTTTCACGACGTTTCGCCAAAATCTCATTTGGCATTTTCAAGTGCTGCTGTACGTCTGGTGACTCGACGGCAACTACTGTAGTTGCCGTAGAGTCACCAGACGACAAAATGGCAAAGTTGCCATTTGATAATATGATAGCCCTATCTGTAAGTGCATTAACAACAATTTTCTAATATTTTTTCGGAACTTATGATTCGTAACTCAAATCTCTTTGTGACCAAGTGTCTTCGTTGAACCAATTAGTAATGATGGAGCCATCGCTTTTTTTGATTAATGAGATGTCTAAATAGTTTATTAGTTTGTATTTCAATGGTGAATTATAATTTGTCATGGAATGAAATTAAACAAGTCTTGTATATTATGTTCAATTTTCATTGTAGTAATGCAATCATCGACATATCTTCAGAAAAAATATGGTTTGTTCTCCAAGTTTTCCAGCACAGTTTGTTCCAGTTCTTCGAAAACTAAATTAGCAACTGTTGATGAAATATAGGTGAAATATTTGTGAATAAAACTTCCTTGAATTCCACTCTTTGTAAATCTGTGTGTAATGTTATAATACTCCATTTTTTCAATTATTTTCAACGCAAGTTCTACCGGTATATTTGTATAAGTACAAAGAAAGAATATCCAGTGATACCAATACGTAATCTTCAAGAATTTAAATAAAATAAAATAATATATGCGGTGTTAATGCATTTATTAGACAATTCATAACTTCTAAAATATAGGTGTATGTGAATCAGATTTAGTATAGGTTATAATTGTATGTTTTTGCATATTGTTCCGATCATTTTCTGTTTCTGCAATAGCGACAGATTTTAATTTTTAAATGGAACATCCTATATATTGTAACATTTTCAAATTTCTGAGACAATTCTGGATCAGAGTATGACATTTTTAAAAGTTTTTAAGCCTACTCCATTTTTTTAGAATCACTTCTAACATTGCATATACCTAAGGGGGGGCTATGATCAGACGTGTCAGATGATCAAGTGATGTCAGAAAATTTTTCATATTAAATGGATATTTCAACGTCCATCAGGACCTGATTTACAGTTCATTAAAACTGTTAAGAAAACCGCATGAGTAGCGTTATACAGATATGGTCCGCAGATAATGAACATAACAGGGCGTTTACCAGACCAAGAAATGTTAACAGCTGAGATGACTATCCGGCTACTGAATCTAGAAATTTTACCTGTGATCCTGAAATACGCTTTCAGTAGCACGCTTGAATACTTACGTAATGTGCCGCCCTTGCTGCACTGAAGATTGAAGAATTGTTGGTTTTGAACTGTCACAATGCGGGGTTCCAGGAAAACAACTCTTTCGTAATGGAACTACACAACTGCATTTAAGGTGTTATTCAAACTTTTTTCTTTGGAACGAGAATATTGAGGCCGTATTTCTAGTCTATACGTCTTTCAAATAGAATAATTCTGAATAATTCATTTCGGCAGGCTCGTTTGATCTGTAAAAAACATTTTATTCCAATTTTGTCCCCTCACAAAATATATTTATTTTCACACGGAAATTATTAAATTTTCATGATGTTTCAGGATTGTTATATACAACTATATATACATATATATATATATATATATATATATATATATATATATATATATATATATATATATATATAATATATATATATATATATATATATATATATATATATATATATATATATATATATATATACCTATATATATATATATATATATTGTTTCATGAGACTCGACGACATGGAATTTCCATTCATTCCTCAACGGAGAATGTTAAAAAATTCGACATCGATGCCACACATGATGCCAACACTAGACAGTCTGTTTCACTCTTCAATCAGCTCATCAATAGTATTGCATATTTTGAATTTTTATTTCAGGATATTCTTGAATTTTTGTTTGAAACTTAATTTTTAATTTTTTTTAGATGTATAGGAACAATGTCAAATATTCGAGGTGCAGTGTAATGAAGAGAACAGAGAAGTAAACATTGAGAGCTGAAATATTGAATGAAAATAGCAAATCGATCTATATATGGAAGCTATAATTTTGATCTATTTATTTAATATTTCTCCGTGCCAAATTTACGAGATCTCGCGTATGGCATTATTCGCCTGCGTGGCAAAGTTTGACAAAAGTATTCCTTCCATGTGGACTAGACCGATAATGTTGCTCTTTTATCTTTATATTCCTGTATCTCTAAAACACCCTCTAGTTTAAACAAATTCATACTTATGTCAGAGTAAATAAACTATTTTGATATATTCGCACTGTTTCTATGGATGAAAATATAAATAAAGGTACCTATTTTTTTCATCAGGAAAGAATAACAAATTTTTCGAAAATCCAGCAATGAAATACAAGCACACTAATGAGTTTATTAATTTCTGATTGAGAATCTTGAACAGCATGAAATTCAATAATTATTTTTATAACATACAACAAAATATATTCCAATAGGCGTGACGAAAGAATTTGAAATACTCTTCCTCAATGTGGGTACACATTTACTATCCACAAAAATCCTTCATTTCGGTAATAAGCTTAAGTTTAACGAAGTTTAAAGCAATTCTTCTAATATTATTTCAAAAGCGCGCGAAAACAGCTCGCATGTGTCATGGCGTCGGTCTGACGTCACGCTTAGGTAAACAGGTTAGGTAAAATAGGTGTCTACGCGTCACGAAGAAAGTAAAGAGAACATCAAATTAATTCGTGTGATAAAAATGAATTCCAAAAATCATGAGTGGTGTGCAGTACCGCAGTGTAAAAACACATCAATAAGAACACCCAACAAAGTATTTATACATGTTGCAAACAAGAAAATAATACGAAATTAATGATTAAAGCTCGCACGTCGAAACACGAACGTTATATATATATATATATTTTTTTTGCTCTGGGCAAATCTTGCACTTTACTGTACAAATGTTTCCTTCCCGTTTCAGTTGCACACAACTGATTGCATCATCCCCATATGATGGTCTTGAAGACCTGAAATAATTAAAATTAATTAGAACAACTACATTTGACTTGATGATTTATCAGATTTTAGGTGTTTTCTATGAGGAAAATTACTACTAGTACATATTAATTACAGAAATGTAGTTGTTTTATCGGGTCTCAACATGTTATTAACTCTGAAATAGCAACTTACAAGCTGTGAGGGAGCTAACCTCAAAAATAAACATTGACAAGTTCATTGTAGAAATAACCTATGAAAGTAAAATAAACTCGCACGAGTTCTAAACGGGTTTGATTATATCTAAATTGGATGTATCCAGGGTACAGATAAATACAATTTACTTACAAGGAAGTTCTCACGTTTCTAAACTCAGACGAGCAAAATTCTTCGTTTGTTGGGAGGAAATCGCCCAACATTAAGACATCAATCCTGGGCATATTTGAGCTATTTGCCTTACCAAAGCTTGGTTCCATTGTTATAGTAGAGTGAAGTCGATAAACCACACGTAAAATAATAAAATATCAATCCAAATACGTAATCAGTATTATTCACAACAACAAAACACAGTGAATGATAGTACTGACAGCGGAGTTTACTTAAGCGTGACGTCATGCGCTGTGATTGGTGTTTCAGTCAGAATGGCCGATCGCAGTATTTTAATGTTTTATTTTATTGAAAATCTTGGTAATCTGAATTTTTTAAATGAAACTAAAGCACTGTTTTAATTTTTTTTTCATATGAATTTTCTCCTAAAACCATTAAATCGACAATTTTTCGATACTGTCGTCATGCCTATTGTTGAAGCGAGAACGAAAAGGACATCAGCGATTTATAAAAGTGGCTTTTTAAACATACCCATCTGGAAGCAATAAAAAATAAGTTACAGAGGTGCTACCTTTAAAACTAGTGGCCAAGATACTTAAAACTAATAAATTATATTCACACAATTGAGAGTTGCTCCTTTCATTTCGAAGAACAGGATTTAGTTATTTATTGGAGTCCAAAGTACGATTTTTCCTAGGCTCTCCTCTTCGTTGGGTCGGCATTTTTACATTCAAGTTTTCTCTATCGAGTTATAGACTCAAGACACCATTGAATAATAGAGTTTAGTTTCAATCGCTTGGATTATGCATAATAGAAAGATATTGAGAGAAACTATAATGAAACTCAATTTTTCTTCTGAATCAGCGTTTGTCAACATTTCAGGCCCAATTTTTAATCAAATATTTTATTTCGCCCCCGCATACAATAAAATTTAAGCAATAATAATTTATTTTGAGTTTTTCGGCTCAAAAACTACACTACGACCTACATACAGGGCCGTAGCCAAGGAGGCGCCAGAGGGAGCTGAGCCCCCTCTGGAATTATTTAAGCCCCCTCTAGAAAAGATACCAGAATTATTATAATCCAAAAATTTTTACATCTGCGTTGAAACATAAAACTAGCCTAGGTACAAACAAATCTACCTAATTGTAAAACTGACTTAAAATCTCGCTTGGCCGATAAACGTAGGGTACAGAAACATGTTGAGAGTCAACATACAACAATGTGCATTTGCAGACGATGTCGCAGTGCTAGCAAGCAGCCAAGAAGAACTTCAAGAAAAGCTGATAGACTGGAACAGAATACTCACAAAACACGGAATGAAGCTGAACATCAAGAAAACCAAAGTTATGGTAGTATCCGAGAGGGAGATTGGGTTGGCGATAAAACTGGACAACATAGAAGTTGAACAAATTAAGCAGTTCAAATACTTAGGGGTGACAATACAAGACAATAGACAGCAGGAAGCAGACATCAACAACCGACTAACGAATACAAACAAACTTTACTACACCTTGAGCAAGTATATAGCTGGAAAAAGAGAAATTAAACAAAGCACAAAAATTAAGGTATATAAAAGCATATATAGACCAGTACTAACTTATGGCAGTGAAACTTGGACACTGAACAACAGACAAAGGAGTAGAATACAAGCAGCCGAAACGAAGTACCTACGAAGAACGTATGGAGTAACAATCTTGGATAGAGTGAGAAGCGAGCATATAAGAGAAGAACTGATGATAAAGAGTATTGCATTGGATGATGGTAAGCTTAGAAGAGTAAATGCAAATAGAGCTGAATCTTTAAACATTAATTGGTAGACTGCATTTTTTAAATCTTGAATTTTCCTCCAAAATGATATTTACGTCTATAGATATATTTATTTGTTTATATTTAATGATGAGAGTAAATTTTTATTTTTTTTAAATATTTTTTATTTCTATTTGTTTTTTTCATTTAGAGTTTTCTATGAGATATTTTTATTTATTATTTTTCATTAGAATAAGTTTTTTCATTTTTCCGGAATGTTTTTTAATGAATATTCGCTTTCCGGTATACATTTATAGGTAAAAAGACACAAAAAAACTGTATACTCCTATCTTTTTTTCACGTATATTTATTTTAGTACTATGTTAAAAACAAGCCCCCTCAAGAATTTATTTAGCCATCTCTAGAAAGCAGTGCTGGCTACGGTCTGTCTACATAACTGAGTGTCTATTTCTAATATTTAGCCCTCCTTCAAACAAACTTTGCTATGCAGAATAGGTCCAAGGAAGCCAATAATATGTAATTATTGAATATGTTTGTAATTTAGTGAATTTTAATTAAAAGTTTTTGATTAAGTAAGTTTTAATTTGATACGTTGATTATTAAATACTATGCCGAAATGTATTTAGCTTTGTATGGGTGTATGTGTGTTTTCCTTTCAGAGAGTTAATCAATTTTTTTAAATAATAGTTTCTTTTGAATATGCCTCTTAGTGGGGCGCGTGATGGTTATAGTGAGGTTGCTGAATTATACCTTACAGCGCATAAAGATATGTAAATCCTAAATGTTATTCTTTTTCAGTTATTTTCGGAGAGAAAAATAAAAATTTACATATAATTCCTCTCTTATTATTCAGAGGAATTACATTTAAAATCAAGTGCAGCCCTATGTGTCTAATATTAGTGAGATTTTTGATAAAATACTGGGATAGGATACACAGGAATGTCATACAATTTTTGAGTTATAGTCCATTTACAGATCTGTCTTTATCATAAGAATACAAGGAAGACTGGGGGTGCAAAAAAACCTTCACGAACCGTTATTTTTAGCTCCATACGCCCTCATAAGAGCCCTGAGTAGCTTTATTTTAGATATGTTGTTCATATGAAATTTCACATCTTTTATCATCGTTTTGAAAAAATGTTTGGTCATGCATCTTTCACTCTGTCCTCTAAAGTTTGGAAAGGACTAAATTATGACTGGACTTCCCCAAAATTTTCAAATTTTTTCTGCTACAATAATCTGGTCTGCTAGCAAGCTAACAATGTGATATCGTGTATTTCATGGTATGCAACAAAAATCTATTCGATCTTAAAAATTATGAAAATATTAAAAAGCGAACTATTTAGCATTTGCACGAAATAAAGTTCGTTTTGCTTGCTTATCCTCCTCGTTCACCAGATTAGCACCTAGCGATTACCATCTGTTCACTCACTTAATAAAACGAATTCCTGCAAAAAACTTATAGCAACTGTGTAGTTAATGATACACGGATTAGCTTTTTCGTGAAGATCATCGTTTCTACATATGAACTGATACGGAATACGTATCATTCTTCTTGAACATCATAACAAATCAAATTTTAAAAAAATTGTTGCTTTCATCATCACTCTAACGGCATATATTGTAAATAAATAAACTCTTGTTAGAGGCTACCATGGTTTAATACATGCTTATTACAACAGGTTATATAAAAAAAATTTATATATCATTCTTCAATTACGATCTAATGTTATAAACGAATCATATTGAAATTCCGTTCTTCATCGCATGGATGAAAAATGATAAAGAGTAATCATCGTCCCTTTCGTTTTCGAAGATACAGCCTGCCACTCACCAGTTAATTTGGGTGAAACGTCAAGTCCTGCAATTAGTGATTGTTGGTCGATCACGACTGAAGGCCTGCTCAGCTTGTTAGTCCTAAGTGACCGACGTAACGTGGTAGTAATAAGACGTCAACTTGATTAATGGTTACATTTCAATTTCGGCAGTTGGTTGACCGTTTCGTAACTAGATGCAATCATTAAACTTTACTCTTCAGCTATTTGATAATTGTTGTACGGATATACTTTTTTTGATAATTGTTATACTCAATGAAGTTACTTTCGATGTTGTCGAAGTGGAAGCATATTATTCAATTCATAACTTTATAAATAAATAACAAACTAACTTTTCACAGGTTGAAATAAGAATCTATTGAGTGAACGCGTTTCGTCATAACATTGACTTCATCTCGTACTAAATTATGGTATTACAAAACAATCTATTTATACGAAAATTGAATATAACAGAGGGCTTCATAGAGAAACTAAATAACAATAAGCAATTCATTCAGAGTTATTGGTAGGTACATTGGACAGATTAAGGAGAGGAGAAGGATTTACTTCAATCTGGTCGTTAACTAGGTTTCCGGAATTTTTATATTTATTGATGTTAAGGGATTAATAACAGTTGATTTTGTGGAGATTATTTTCTAACGGTAATATTTTATAATTATGATTAAAGGTATGTTCTTCTTGAATAAGATGGCACGCATAATTAGAGTCAGTTTTCTGCTTAATATAGCTACGTTGGTGTTCGTGTATTCGAGTTCTGAAATTTCTAATTGTACGTTCTATAGGTATAGAATTTTTCACAATCGTTACAGTCGAGTCTATAAACACCAGTACGTTCATCTCCATTAATTTTTTGATTTGTTGTTTTTAATTAATTTTCCAATGCTATTGTTGGTTTTATATGAAACCTTGAAATTTTGTTTACGAAAAACAATTTCAGGTTTTCGAAAGGTTTGCCTAAGTATGTTGAACTGTTTAACATACTTAGGCAAACCCTCCGAAAACCTGAAATTGTTTTTTCGTAAACAAACAAGAAAAACATACCTTTAGTCATAATTATAAAATATTACAGTTAGAAAATAATCACCCCAAAATCAACTGTTGGGAATCCTTCTACATCAATAAATATAAAAATCTTCCTCTTTTTCTCCTATTTGCAGGCCTCCATTTCCAAATTCTTTGTGGTATTCTATCCTGGTCCATTCTCCTCATGTGTCCATACCACAGCAGTTGTTTCCTTTCAATTGTACTCATTAATGAAGTATCAACTTGCATTATTTCTCTAATTCTTTCATTTCTTTCATGATCTAATAGTGTCTTTTTACAGCATCGTCTCCAATACATCATCTCTGTTGCTTATATTTTATTTTTCATCTTTTTATTCAATGTCCACACCTCACTTCCATAGGTAACGCAACTTTCAACAAATGAGTTAAACATCCTTTTTTTTGTTTTATTTGAGATATTGTCATTCCACAACATGGGGTGTAGTTGTCTGATTATAGTTTTCCCTTTTTTTATTTTATTTTGTTATCTATTTCGTCCTTACCGTCGGAGGTTATTGTAACCCCTAGATACTCATTTGTCTTCTTCATCACGCCATTGTCTATAATTAGGTCTTCTCCTTGTCCTCCGATTACCATATATTCTGTTTTCCCCATATTTATCTCCAAGCCCCATCTCGTATATTCCTCCTTTAGTTTTCTAAACATATAGTTGACGTCATCTCCGTCCTCTGCTAGTATAACCTGATCGTCAGCGAACTCCATACTATATATGTGTTGATTCTCGATAAGCACTCCCATTGTCGTACATTTTCTTCGCCAATCTCTTAGTACTCTATTTATATATACTTTAAATAGAGTTGGTGATATGCAGCACCCCTGTCGCAGTCCTTTATTTACGATGAATTCATCAGAGTAATTATTTCCAACTTTCACTCTGCTTATGTTGTCTTTGTACAATTGTTTGACAGCATTAATATAGTTTGTTTGTATCCCGCTGTCCTTCATTGCCTGCCATAGTGGCTTTACAGGGACACTGTCATAGGCCTTTTTTAAATCAACAAATATAATATGCAGTTCCCGTCCGTGTGCTATGCTTTTTTCAGCCAGTTGTTTTATGCTGAATATATTGTCAACACAAGATCTTCCAGGTCTGAAACCACTCTGTTCCTCCGAATCTTTTATCTGTTTTTCTATTCTCGATTTTAATATTCGTCCATACAGTCTGCACATAGAACAGATAACACTAATTCCCCTATAGTTTTCGCATTTCATCTTAGTGCCCTTCTTATGTATAGAATTTACATATGCGATTTTCCATTCCTCCGGGACTTCGCCTCCTTTTAGACAATCTGTAAACAACCTGGCCATTGCTTCTACTGTTACGATTGGGGAGTACTTAATAAGTTCTATGGGCATACCTCCAGGACCCGCAGCTTTGTTATTTTTCATATCTTTGACTGCGTCTATAACTTCCTCTATTGTTGCTTCCCTTACATCTTGGTTGACCAGTTCACTTGTGTAATCTACTTCCTTAAAGTTATTTCTGTCTTAATTTAATAGAGCTTGATAATACTTCTTCCAGTTGTCTATTCCAATTGGTTCTATAGTTTTTACTTCCTTTCTATTGGTTTTGAGTGTCCTTATAGTTTTCCATGCTTGTCTAGATTTTGCGCCTCCTATGAGTCTGTCCATCTCGTCACATTTCCTTTCCCAGAACTTGTTCATGGCTTTCTTTTTTCTTTCTTAACTTCATAGTTGTATCTCATATAGGATTTTCTGTCTTCTAGATCTTGTGTAACTAGCCATTTGTGATATGCTATTCTCTTTTCACTCACCAAGTGCTCTAGATTGTCATTCCACCAAACGACATAAGGAGAAAAAGGAGATAGGTGAAAAAGAGGAAGGCCAAGAAAGAGTTGGGAAAAGGGAATAAAAGAAGCTATGCTAAAAAAAGGGCTGGAAGAAAACGGAGTTAGAGTCTCTTGGAGATTGGGATGCGGTAGATGGCAAGATAAGGTGTATACAAGCCGCTTATATATATAAATATAAAAATTGCGGAAACCTAGTTAACGACCAGATTGAAGTAAACCCTTCTCTTCTCCTTAATCTGTTCAATGTACATACTAATAGCTCCGAATGAATTGCTTATTGTTATTTGGTTTCTCTAGGAACCCCTCTGTTATATTCAATTTTTTGAATAAATAGATTGTTTTGTAATACCATAATTTAGTACGAGATGAAGTCAATGTTATGACGAAACGTGTTTACTCAATAGATTTTCATTTCAACCTGTGAAAAGTTAGTTATTTATTTCTTTATAAAGTTATGAATATGAACTTTCACCAAGTAAATGCCAATTCAATTCAATATTATTCAATTGTTTAGAAATCTTGTCCGAGATAGTGAATGATTTTTATGCATAATTATTTTTCTTGAAAGGTCAAGAATCAAACATTTATAATGTTTGAAAAATGATGTTTTACAATTAAATGTTAGTACGATAAAAATAAGTGATATAGATGAAGGGTCTTAGTCGAATTTTTTTCCGAAAATACATACTATTGCAATGTATCGAAGGAAATCAGTCAGATGTGGCAGTAGTTATTTTATCCGTTTCAGACCTCCAAGACCACGATATTGGAAAATTTTTCTTATATATACATATATATATATATATATATATATATATATATATTTATTCGAATTGTTGTTGCCTGTGAACTATTTCTAATCTTTTGATGATAAAATCGAGTTTTTTGAGATTCAACAAACCTGTTATTGCTAATATATATATATATATATATATATATATATATATATATATATATATATATATATATATATATATATATATATATATATATATATATATATATATATATACCGGTACATATTGGCATCTGAAGCGGCTCCCGTCGAATCAAATGAGCTGAAATTTGGTACCTGAGATTGTTTTCGTTGTAGAACGAAAGTATCAAAATTTGGGTTAGTGGATTGAGTTGAGGTTGACGTACGTTCCTTCTTTGGTTTCAACTTTTTTCACCAGTCGCGATGCACTTTGCGAAGTTTTTTTCAATAAGATATATTATTTTTACTTTTTAATTTTGTTTGCTATTTAAGCGTGATTATCCAAAATATAATTCAGTCCTTTAGAATCGCATCTCTACGCGATGCATTTCGCTCGACACATACGACCTTAGTGATGGTGTTCTGCTGCTCACGAGATTTTTTTTATGAGCAACTCTCAGAAAAATCGAAAGCTAATAAAACTCCAAGATGATTCTAATAATTGGCAGTTTAAGGTGGAGTTGAGTCCTAGCAAGTCCTATCGAAACGTAAACACTTCTGAGAATAGAGCGTTCCATAGATTTGAGGCTAGGTTCAGAAATGATTTCTGCTATATTTATGAGATATGCACGGTAGATTGGTGTGTATCATCTGCAGAACATATGCCGTGACAACATCTGTCCTTTGATATTCGAGTAATGACGGGTAAGCAGGTAATAACAAGTCATCTATTAGCATCGCAGATCTTCTTTGAATTGAGTCAAGACACAAGGAGTGCACAGGTGCAGAGTTCCTTCAAGTGTGAGAGCAGTATTACAATGCTGGATGAACTTGAGCCTTATGAAGCAAAAATAGTTGCTTAAGCGTGATACTGCACGAACAGAGTCAAGGCGATACAGGCAAACCTTTACCCACTCATTAACCGACAGAGCAAGCTCAGTATAGCCACTAAGATCCGGGTATACAAAACCATCATCTGACTGGCAATGACCTACGCATCTTCAGTTTGGAGGTACGCAGCTCATTGTCACATAAACAAGCTTCAAATCGTGAAAAAAAATCCCTGCGGATGGCCGGGAACGCTCCATGGTAGGTACTTCCAAAACTCTCAGATTTACCGAGACTTGGAAATGACCTAATCTAGTTCATCAGAGAGACGTCAGTCAAAATTTATGCCGACCAACCAACAAACTCGAACTATCACCAGACTTGGAGGATATGAAGAAGATATACCGCGGAAACACAAGAAACCCAGTATGATACTCTGAGAAGACCAGGATTAAGATTAAGTTTTCCACTCCTGTCATAAGGACAGCGATTTCGAGCCAAAACTCAAATGTGATAATTTTGAGTTAGTGACTGTAAAGTCGGAAACGACTAAGGACACTATGTACCTACGTTGTACCTAGTATTAATATTTTTCAAATGTAAACTCAATTAGAGCATATGGTTGTATATGTAACATATGGTACTTGAATAAATGATTAAGACAAAAATTAGGCGTGATGAAATCTTTCTCCAAAATAATTTTCAATTTCTACCCCTTTTTTTACCCCTACCACTATTTTCTGTTGAATGTCATATCGATTGTAATATCAAAATCAGTATAGGTACCAAAAACAGCTCAAACGACATATTACTTGATTTTTAAGCAAAAAATACCTTTTTTTGTTGTAAATTAACACCCCATCTGACACTCTTCCTCTGAACTAAATCTGAACCGTTCTCGTATGGATACCTACCTGTGTACGAAATTTGAAGATAATAGCTCAATTCCTTCAAAAGTTATCGAGGAAATATGGATACTTCCCATCCTATTGTGATGTGAAAGTAATTATTAATTGAAATTGTTAATTTAATTTATTGTTCCTGCTATTCAATACATATTATAAAGCGAAAGAACCTAGTTCCAACCGGGTGTCCGCGACACCTACCGTCTTTTTTCCATCCGTTTTCATGAAAATGATAATACATTTAAACTTTCATCATTATGTAAATTAGTACACGTCTGGACGGTCGATAAGTCCATCTCGAGAAAGGGTTCCAAACTGGTATTTACGCGTCGGCGATATTCAAAGGTTCCCGAAGTGAGTTAAGTCGTTGTTTGAGCCTTGATGTCCCATGTCCAGCTACCATGGCTCGTTATTGCCACTGTAGGGAATGAATGTGACAAAAATTTCGAAGTTGCGGCTTTCGAAAATTAATTTCAGGCCATTAGAGGTTTCGTATTTTAAACGATGAGTCATATTTATTAGGATGTTTTGGAAATTTCGTACAATGGAATAACTACTATTACACCCATGTCTGAACAAAACTGTTTTGAATAAATAACGGAAATGTGATGCAGAAAAACTGCTTCAATCGACTACAATGGTTTCGCTATATTATGATACTAGAATATCCGTGATTTATCCTGTAAAGCCTTGAGGCCCGTTTACAGGCTCAAGCTATTCGTACAAATCATGTTGAGCAAGGCGGTTTGTGCAAATAGGTTGAGCGTGTGAAAGGTCCTTTATGTACCTTTAATCTTGGCTTGATGCCTTTTAGAATGCTAAAATATCAAAGAAAATTTCTATCAACAATTATGAATTTTATCTTATAAATTGATTCCTCTGAATCATACCTTCGCTCAGCATGGCCATGGCGGTTTTATTGCTATAAAATAAACAGAGAAGAACATTGTTTTGCAGAAAATAAATACAAAGAAGACAAAGAAAAAACTCGTGAGTCCCTTCACTAAGGTCGTATTTTCTACATATTTTTCTTCACATACCAATTTTTAATACCGTAAGTCGATTTGGAGGGGCTGAAGAGATGCACAAAGCATGCATACCTTCAAAAATTCATGAAATTTTTACAATAAAGTTGTGGCGGTGAGAAAACCTTCAAATAACACTTTCCTAGCATCGCCCTAGTTCAAATACAAATTTTAAGCCTTTTAACTCAATTTTGAAAAGCTGTACAGTTGCGCAATGGTAGAAAATCTTCAAAAACAAAAAATTCGACGATAAAAAAGATCAATTTTAATTTCTGATAAGTACTTCTCGCACATCAACTCAATCAAAAATTTGAATTTAAATTCTAATTACCATCTATTTCAAGTCTACCCTGTGCCGGGGGTTGCTTTTTCTCTGGGGGGTGGATGCCACCCCTTCTTGGGATTGAAAATTTTTTCATTGAAAATAAATACAGAAATCGATGAATTGACTAATTCTAAGCAACCTTTGTTGAATGAAGTTTTTTCTAAAAGTCAATACTTTTCGACTTATTCGCGACTGAAATTGTCGGTTTTCAGGCAAAAAAACCATGTTTTCAGATTATTTTCCGCGAATAACAGGAAAAATATGCATTTAATCGAAAAACTCTAGAGAACAAAATTATAGCTTATCAAAAAACAAAGAAAATCCTGTATTTATGATGTATTCTGACCCAATACAAATGGAATAATTGCTTGTTGAAAGTTGATTGGTATTTACCACTATGTGTATTCATCAATATAGTTACTATACATATTACATTTCAACAAAAATGTGCTTTTGGTTTTTTCCAAATAACTCGCTTAGTTTTTAAGCAATCAAGTCCTTCGAAAAAGCATTTTGTAGGTTTTTTTTTAAATCTAAAAGCTCTTAGAAATAAGTTTTTTTTTCAGATCTTATTTTAAAAGAAGTTCATTCTAAAAGGGTTCAAAAAGGGTACTTTGCGCGAACACAAGCAAGCTTTAAATGGCCATATCTTACTCAATTTTCTCCTTTTAAAAAAAATAAAACGCCAAAATTTTCAAATAAGAAAAACATATAATTTTTTATTCTACAAAATTTTGCGTATCATCAATAGTTTTTGAGTTATTTTGAAGAAAAGGCGATTTTTCGCAAAAATACGAAAATGATTTTCTCTCTTCAAACTCAATTTTTTTAGAAAAGAAGTACTTCAAACTGGTCAAACACTCAGAAAGTATTACAAAAACATAAATGAAGTGAATTGTAAAGTGGCAACGATTTCTTTCAAATGGGGTGGAAGAAAGGGTGATATTTTCACTATTTTTTTCCAACGAAAAAATAGGAAACAACATTATTCTCTTCATAACTCGCTTAGTTTTGATGCTAGGAACTTTTATAATAAATAAAAATGAAGGTTTTTCAAAGGATTTCAAAAAAAGTTGTATGAGTTTTCCCCGAAAAATGCATTGGTTTTTGGTTATTATAAGTAGAAACTTTCCATTTTGGCGATTAAAAATACCATTCAACTTTCAACAAGCAATAATCCCGTTTTTATTGGGTCTGCATACATCATAAATACACGATTTTCTTTGTCTTTTTATAAGCTTCAAATGTCTTTTTCACATTTTTTTCGATTGAATGCTTATTTTTCCAGTTATTCGTGAAAAAAAATCTGAAAACTCAGTTTTTTTGCCTGAAAACCGACAATTTCACCCGCGAATATGTGGAAAAGTATTGAGTTTCAGAAGAAACTTCATGTTACAAAAGTTGCTTAGAATCAATCAGTGTATCGATTTATGCACTTATTTTCAAAGAAAAATATCTCACCCCCTAGAAAGGGTGGCATCCACCCCCCCAGAGAAAAAGCGACCCCCACCACAGGGTAGACATTGAAATAGATAGTATGTAGAACCTAAATCCAATTTTATGAAAATCGGTGCTGTATGGGATAAATACACGGGGAAATGGTCATTGACTGGACTATATGCCTAATTCCCTATATTTCTGCTCGCTGAATATTCCCGAAAATAAGACTAAATCTGAACCGGCTCTTTTAAGAGTGATTTATTTAAAGCGATTCAGAAAAAAGTCGGTAGTTTACCTGTCAACAAAATCAAACTTCCGGTATTAGTGAAAGAATAAATTAATAATATAGGATGTGAAAGGAACAGCTTGCCAGTGACGAATCAATTATTGCGAAAAGTAAATAGATATATTTGATTTGCTCGGTATATATACTGCTAAATTGGTTGCGATGTGAGCTGGGGTAGAATGTTTATTTAGTAACGGAACACGTTTGTCCCTTCGCAGCATCACAACACATTTACTAAGAGTTTTCATAGGTAAACAACTACTGAGTTTGAATGCACTCTCTTTTATTATTTGTGACTATTATACATGCTTCTCTTTTATTTTTTAGAATATTATATCCGTGCCTCTCCGTGAGTTCAATTTTTTCTTTATTAAGTCTGAATGGTTGAAATTATTTTCAAATTTCAATATTGAACCTTCAAAATATAAAAAATTATGCTTTCCACATTCTCTCGAATAAAACCTGTTCGATAAAAACCATTGTAATTTGTGGCTGCAGAGTCTGAATTTCGCATCAAAATTTTGAAATTTACTAATGGTTTTTCTCGATTTAATTTACTTTTGACTTTACGAAAGTATATAACGTATATATACAGGGTGTCCCAAGTTCGAGTGCCTATTAGACGTTTCTGGAGAACTGTACATATTTGAAATCTGAAAATTGGTATTATGATTGCTCAAAATTCTCTACAGAGCTAAAATATTTTCGGAGCTCAAGCACTTCCGGTTATACAGGGAATGAAAATAAATTTTTCAAGTTTTTCGTTCCTGATATGATCAAGTATTCAATTCATTGCATTTGTTTGAATAGTTTTCGAAATAACGGAAAGAAACCCAAAAAAAGTCAAATATGTGTAATCAGTATTATGTTCATTATTCTTATTTCCAACATCCTAAGTGTAAACCGTTTTTACAACATCGAAGAGGAAGAATGTGGAAAGGTCATGCATCTCATGAATTTCGGAAATATCATCACAGGGTGTTTCAAATTTTGTGTCGAAAATTGTGATCAAAAATTGGCCATAACTTCTGTTTTTCAAATTAGAACCCTATTTTTTTATGATTGCGTTGGATTCTGCGAAGAAAAATAATGATAGTTTTTCAACATGATTGTGCTCCTAAATTCAATAATTTCTGAGTTATTTGAGATTTTCCGTATTTATGGTGTACGTAGAGTCAAATTCATCGAATCCAAAAAGATTCGATGAATATTCTTATGAAACCATAGGAACATTCTGAAACCATAGAAGATAAATTATCTATTAATTATTCACAAATATTTTAGCTCTGTAGAGAATCTCGAGCAATATCATAATCCTAATTTTCAGATTTCAAATAAGTATGTCCATTTCTCCAAAAACGTCTAATAGGCACTCGAACTTGGGACACCCTATATATATATATATATATATATATATATATATATATATATATATATATATATATATATATATATATATATATATATATATATATATCGACAGTGTTGATGGGAAGAAAACATTTTACAAACAAATTGTTGTTAAGTCAATAGTCAATTTTTCAAAACAATTGGAGTACTTAGTTGAAAATAATGCGAGTAATATTTGAACATAATTAATTGTCCAAAATTAATTATTTTCAACTACTATATAGATTATACATTAAAGTAACTCATTGTAACGAAACGTCAGCATTGTTTTAATTAAATAATTTCCGTATATTAACAGGTATTATAGTTATTGTAAGCCAAAATTAAGCAAAATATATACAAATATGTCACTAGGAAAAAACCTTAGAGAAAAAAAAAAAAAATATATATATATATACTAAAATATTAAATATATCAAATATAGGTATCCATTATTTCGAAACGATGCTATTACCTACTTCGAGTATAATCTGTTAGTCTAGGGTAGTATGAATAAAAATCTGGAGCAAAACCATATAATTTTTTCGAATTTTCCCAGAAAAATTATTATGTCAAAATATATTTATGTTTCAGCAATCTCACTGATTTGATCGTTACTCATAAAGAGAAAAATTATTAAATTTGACTATGAAGATAATATGATATCGAACTTTTTACATGAATCGATAACCTACTGTCCCCTTTTTAATACCTACTGGGGTAGTATGAACGGAAACAAGAGATGGACAATACCAAGGGTGAATTGTTTGCTATAAGGCTTCTTCTGTTTTGTAGGTCAGTGTAGTTGTCTGTTGAAAAATCAATGAATTATTTAATGAACAACAAGAGATAGGGCCTTAGTACAGTTTTTCATTATATGAAATTTTCGTGTACTGGAAAGACCAGATTCAAGGAAAATTGTAAATAAAACATTGATCTCTTTACTTATATTGAGCTCAAGTCATTAAAGGATCAATACTTATATAACATATTTAGAAGAAAAAAAAGATTTTCCATTTTGATACCAAGGTGGAGCTAGGTCAATTTGTACTCATTTCAAATTTGTTATGAAATAGCTATTTATGATATTAGTGTTGAAAGTGATACTTTATTTTGTGAGTGGAGAAGTTTGCGAAACAAGCGCAGCGAGTGGAGCAACTCCATCACGAACAAAATAAAGTCACTTTTAACACAAATATCATACACTATTTTTTGTACGCCTTTCCTATTTTGGTAACAAACGAAAAGTCGAAATCGCATACTTTTGACATCTCTTGACAACTACCTAATCATTTTTGATTTTTTAACAAGCATCGCGTATATTGTGGGTTATGATCACCATCGTAATTATTAAGTGACAAAAACAGTTCATAAACAGTTCAAAAAAAATTAAGAACACCCTACTGCGTAGCACTATTAGGAATAATAAAACCCCTCGGCGCTTGTGCATGTCGTCAATATTTTTTGAATGTATTATATAAATTAAATAACAATGAAAGTCGATTTTACGACCGAAATGAAGAAAAATTGCAATAAATGTATTGATAAGTCAATATTACGAATAAAATCCGTGAAAATTTAGCAAAAAAATTTACTGTCGAATTTGAATATCCTATCCCGGCTCATTTTGCTGCAAATTATGAATCAAATTGATAAGATGGGAAGCAGATACAGACGCAGAATCAATCTAAAGCTATCAACGTCGCTTGGTTACCGTGGCACACAGAGCGCTTTTACGCATGTTTTGTAGGACTTCGTACATATCGACCTTGGCGCATGCGCATGCCGTAATGCCTATCTAAAAAGCGCTATAATTTTTTTATTCTTCGTTGGGAAAAATTGGGAACAAAAATTCTCTTATGAAATCATATTTATTTTATCGATATCCGTTGGATTTTTAAAATCGGACCAGATCCCAACTTTTTTTCTTGAAACTAGCTTCGCCTCGGGTAAAAACGCTATATTTTTTTATTCTTCGTTGGGAAAAATTGGGAATTAAAATTCCCTAATGAAATCATATGTGTTTTATCGATATCCGTTGGAATTTTTAAAATCGGACCAGATCCCAACTTTTTGTCGTGAGACTATAACACCTTTAGCTTCGCCTCGGGGTAAATATCAGTCGATAAAAATACTTATTCAAATAAAAGTGAAGATTCTTTACCAATGGACATTGAAGAGGCTGCAAAAAGAGCCACACTAGAAATGCTGCCAAAAAAGTCGTGCCGGCAGTACGAAATTGCATAATATAAATTTTCTCGCCTGGCGTAAATTGAAGAACATAGGAGGAAACTTCAGTGAAACTGTCTTTAGAAACTTGCGCAAGTTCGGAGCAGCACAAATATACGTGCATTAGAAGAATTTTGCGCCAATTACTAGACTTATACTGGTTTCCAGTGTGATTTATACATTAGCAAGTATATCGTAACAGGTGTGATTTCTTTACGGATTCTCATTTTTCGCAAATATCCATTTATTCGTGTAAATTTGTGAGAAACTCAAATTAATACCTGCATAAAAGTTGTCACTGGCATTCAGATTAATTTAGTGATAATTGAGCTGCACATTATACGTGATATTCCATATCATGAATAAACATGTTTACGTATTAGTACACCTAATTAAGTAGGCTATTCTGAAATCCGCTCTCTGCAGTACAGCAACAAATTATTGGTAATAAATAACATTTAATTAGTATTCTCACGAGATTTTCGTGAATACTGGATATTCTTGTATTGAAAAACAAAATTTCAAATTTTTCGAAAATTAAGTCGAATCAAATTGATCCTTCAGATTCTCATTTCTATCATCCACTGGCTTTTGTTTATTAGGTTGAGTTAGGTTTGGTCAAGTTATTACATATTTGGACATGACACTCATTTGATAATGTACAATCACATTTTTAAGTGGTTTCACTGATTGTTTCTTTAGCTTAAACATTTTTTTTTATTAAAAAGCTACGAAGTTTTAACAATAGGTATATATAATAGCAAGTGAACTTGATTTATGAAAGCAAATACTTTACCTAGGTACTACTCAAAAGCGTTATATTTTATCATAGAAATCTGCTAATTTATCTTATTCAATTTTATACACCTATTTATAATAATGAAATTATATCTTTATCATATCTGCCATTATCCATTATATAGAAATCTTAAGATCAATTTCAAAATTCTGTAGAAAATCAAGCTGATAAGATTCACACAATTAGAACATTTAATAAATTTATTATTGTATATTAAAGATTTGCAAGTAAGTTATCAATCTTCACGCCTTTGTCAGTTTTGGTGATTTTCAAATTGTCACATTTTCGTTTTCAAGTATGATAAATTTAAGTTATTATATTAAAAAATGTTATTTTGACCTTTTATATTACCTTTAATTTGCCTTCGTTATAAATTTAATCTTTAGTTTTAAAAATGCTAGTACAATTTGAAATGAAATTCTTTTGTATCAATTTTAATTTTTATGTCGCTTTCAACATCATATGAGCATTTAATCCGAGGCTGAATCATCCCTTATAAGTGTTCTGGGTAAACTCTTTGTATATAATTCAACCTCTTTCACTGTCGATTCTCATGGACCAGTATTTTTCATTTTTTCATGTTTATGTGATTACTCTTTATATTTCGCAAACCAACTCTTCAGAGTTATATTTACACAAATTTTTTCCTTCGCGGCAATGAAGCACTCATACCATATTTGGAGATATTGAGCAGATCTTAATCAATATCACAATATCAATTATCTTCAACTAAATTAAATGTTTATTAAATTTTCAATAATAATGAATATATAGGCATATTTTATATTTTAGGATGTTCATTAATTTTCTGAAGTTATATTTACACTTCAATACCACAAATTAAACTCACTATTTTTGTGATTTTGAACTAGTGTAATAAAAAATTGTTCTATCTATATTATCACATAATCTTAATTCTATTTGGATATTAGTTTCCTTAACGAATAAGGAAATATTTTATCATTGACTGAACTCAAATATATCTCACATTAAAGTGTTTAGTACAAAGTTTTTGTGAAAATTTAATAATAATATTGAGCATTCAGTTTTTAAGGTTATCCCAAATCTTGCATCTATAAAAACGTTAACACAAATAGAACACGTAAAGGTTTATTATGTATGAAGGGTTCTAATACCTACTTAAATTTGGAGGAGGTATATGAAACAAAACACTTATCATAGAAACTTGTCAAAAAATCACTTACATAATATATATAACACTGAACACACTGATTTTTCAAGTTACAAATTTGTAAGTATCTACTCGCAGTTACACTGTAAACTACGTAATGCCAACCTTTAAAGCAATGTTCCCACATTTAGAAATGATAATTTTTGAGTTTGTTAATAATATATATATATATATATATATATATATATATATATATATATATATATATATATATATATATATATATATATATAATCCTCAGATATTTAAAACGATAAATTCTTCAGACATTCCAGATGTTTATGAATAAAACTTTTCTTCAAAACTATGAATAACCAGTTTTATTAGAAGTCGCGATGGTAGGAGTGTGCGCAAATTAAATGTAGGTAGGTACTAGATACGTTATAATACCTTATCTTCAGTTTATTGAAGAAGTTTTATTAATTCAGAAGGTAAGAACGCGTGAGTAGCAGAGCTACGTTTTCTATGTTGAATTTTGATATTATTCTCGTTTTTTTACATACAAATTCCAAGCCCAATAAATCAATTTGGAAGGCTCGAAGAGAAGCACAAAACTTAGAAACTTTCAAATACGCATGACATTTATAACTAAAATTGGCAGTGATGAAAAAAGTTTGAACTTCCAAAGAATCTTTCCTCATCATCAACCCAATCCACATACCAAATTTCTACTTTCCAACTCAAACTGCAGAAGCTGTTTAGGTAAGCAAAACTTAAAAAATTCGAAAATTTTATACCTCCAAAAGGCACCTCCCTAACTTCAACTCAGTTCACTTTCAAATTTTCAATCCACTACCTGAATTTTGATGCGGTTTGGTGATGCAAAAATACTTCGAAAACTCTTTTTGCTCAATATACATTCCAAAAAACCCTGGAAAACTGAATTTTGAATAACTAATTCCAACATCTTCTGCCATTGTTTTGTAAATTTTCATGCACGTATCTGCCACTCTATTTACCAAAGTTTGGAGAACTAGAAATATCTCAAGAGATATAAAATAGATTCGAAAACCACTCCCCTACTTCACTGTTGATTTTCGATACAGTAGTCTGAATTATCGGAAAAAATACGACCTAAGATTATTATATTCGTTTTTTAAGTAAAACGTCTGACTAACAATATTTGAATATTTCTTTTTGTCAAAATGCAAAATTGTTCAATATTCTTAATACTGATGAACATCAATATCAATCAATGGGGCCAGAGTGGACCCATGAGCAACACCCTATTTGTACTCAAACAAAATTGGCAAAATTGGTTGTTTAAAAAATCGCTTTGAAAATAAACCAAACGTCTTGCAATGGCGTGATAAAGATCTTGTCGTCGTAATCAACTTAATGAAATCGCTGAACGTTAATAGACCCAAATTGAAATATAATGCGAGATAAACAACGAAAACCTTTCGACTTATCGGCAGCGTAGATCTCCAGCCGTCATAAAATAAACAAAATTAGCATCGTTTCAAAAACGTCGACATGTGCCCCCCGAGTGAGATATCAAAAACGCCTAAAACGAATTCCAGAATACCAAATTCGGGTCAAACAGGAAATCCACGTCAGTTCGACTGTCAAAACGATGGGGACAGGACATTATCGGTTTTTCTCGATCGATGCCTTCGATTTCAAAGGTTGAATTCGTTATAGATTTTCGATGTTATCGTCGACAAATCCATTTATATTGAGATTGAAATTTCTGTTATGTCATCGTCAGTGACGACTCGCCTCTATTTGTGTATGGTTTTCTTCTTCTTATCCATTATAGAGTTATCATGACCCCATGTCACGAAACATGACTTATTTCGAACGGTGGATATGGTATGTCTAATATAAATAAGAAGTAGTAGGTCGATCATTACCATTTAAGATGACTCCATTTTCGTTCGCTAGGTATAATATGGTTATATCGTCTGTATGAGTTTGATTGACACTGGTTATTTTATGCGAGATGGTGAATATTCTTGTGTCATTTCTGATGAATTTTATATGTAAAAATTAAACTATTTTTGTACGTGCAAAAACGTACAGAACTACGTTAATTAACTATAGATAATATACAATAGGTAGGTACCCATAATTCTCATTTAAATCGTTTTTATCAAAAATTCTATCCAACGGTGCATTAATAGCACCCCAAAACTTTGTGATCGACAACCATACTTTTGAAGGAGTAAAGGAGTTCATCTACCTTGGATCGCAGATTAATAGTAATAACGCAATGAGTAGCAAAATAAAACGAAGAATATACATAGCAAGTAGATCATACTTTGGAATGAAAAAACTACTAAAATCCAGCTCCATAACGAGAAAAACCAAAATACTAATGTACAGAACGCTAATTAAACTAGTATTTTAATGTAGGTATGCCTTCGAGACATGGACAAAAAGCGACGAAGAACTTCTAGGCCGTTTTGAAAGATTGATTCTGAGACACGTCCAAGAAGGAGGAGTACGGCGCAGGCGCTACAACGTCGAACTTTACCGATTTTTTGACCACCCAGATATCGTCCGATCAATCAAGATTAGCAGACTAAGATGGCTAGGGCACGTAGAGAGAATGCAAGAAACAGAGCCCCCAAAACAGATACTCTACCAAACACCAGCTGGTACTCGGAGGAGGTCCAAGAGTGTGATATAAAGACCAGGTGGAAGAAGATCTGAGAACGCTAGGAGTTAGGAATTAGAGAGCCAAGGCACAAGGGAGACAAGAATGGAGGAAGATCATTCAGTAGGCTACGATACTAATTTTGTACAAGATTTATATTTATAAGTACAATTGCTGCATATTAATTCCAAACGAGGATTTAAGTAAAACTTAATAAATCAGCACTTTTATCTTCAAGAAATGCCTTCACATTGGAATAATCACCTATATGTATATTATCGAGAGCTCAGATTGATTTTAACATAGAAAACTTTGACCACAGGGTTGACGACTTCATAGTTTTTGGATTTCTTCCAAATAGCAAATAAGCAAGAATAACGCGTCCTAATACCTTAGCACCTTGGTAACCTAATATTTGTTCTAATTTTTGGCGCCTATTGGGATCTGACATAGAGGTAGAACTTAGGTGATAACTTCAAAATATGGCGCTTCAAAAACCAACTTAGCAAACGGTTTATATAGTCTAGTCAACAAGTGCATTTTTGTTCAACTTTTTTCAACATTCTCGGAAAAATATGAGCAGGTTGTCATTCGATTCGGGATAGAATATAGATATTTTTTGAAAAAAATACATTTCCACTCGCGAAAATGGCAAAAGTTATAAACAATTTACTGAAAGATAAAAAGAGGGGTTTGGTTTTCTGCGAATAACTCAAAAACCAATTGAGATTTTTGATATTTAAGAAAATATTCAAAAAAAGGTGGAAATTTCCTATAATAAAGTGTGGACTCACGATTTTTCAATTAGTTGTGCAATTATTGTTGTTTATTAATTTTTTTGTGCTTGAACGTGAAAATTGTGAGTGTTATAACTGTTTAACTATAGGTCTGAGATTCTTTTTCTGTCTAGAAGCTATTTTTGAAAAGCTTCAAAATAGATCCATGTTGAAAAAATTTGAAATTGTCAGTTTTTCATTAACAATTAACTTACTTGCAAAATAAAAAAAAAATTATTCATTTCAAAGGACCGTTTTTTATAATCGGAAGCTGCATAAAAATGGTTTTCTTAAATTCACGTGTCCTATTGTATAAAAAATTCTTATAAACAAATGCGTTGTTTCTAGAGGAAATGAAAAAAAATTATTCATTTCAAAGAACCGTTTTTTATGATCGGAAGCTGCATAAAAATGGTTTTCTTAAATTCTCGTGTCCTATTGTATAAAAAATTCTTATAAACAAATGCGTTGTTTCTAGAGGAAATGAAAAAAAAAATTATAATCAATAAATTTTTTTTATTTTGCAACTACGCAAATTATCAATAAAACAGTGGAAACTAAAATTTTCAAATTTTTTTGATGGTGATCTAAAGAAGCCTTTTAAAACTGGCTCAAGAAAGAAAAAAAATCATAGGTTTTCAGTTCAACAGTTATCACACTTGCAATCTTCTTGTTCAAGCTGCAAAATTTTATTAATTAACTATTGTATAACTTATTGAAAAATCGCTATAAAAATTTTTTGCCCCCGAATTATTGTTCACTCAACTATCCAGTTAGCTCCTGAATTTTTTCATTTCCTAATTTTCGTTTTTAATATGGTTAAATAAAGTTTATTGTTGTGTCCTAAAAGGGCGTGTTTTCTCTAACGGGAATTTATTTTTCTCGAAAAATATCTACATTCTATTCCGAATCGAATGACACCTTGCTCATATTTTTCTGAGACTGCTGAAAAAAGTTGAACAAAAAAGCACTTGTTCACTAGACGAATATGAGAGATTGGAAAGTTTTTTTGGGTTTTTCGTAACAATGTTAGTTCCAAGTCAAAATGAGGAGCTATATGCAGGTGAAAACTTACTCCAGAGAAAATACAGAGAAGGTGATAGGTTGGAAAGATTCAAATTCATCATAAAATGTGGGAAAACTGAAGAGAAGTCGAGGCCTGATATCGTCAACTTCACTGCTTTTTGTCAATCTATTTCTCACTTCAGAGATGAATCTCATGAAATTAATGGATAGTTTACAGAAAGAGAAGTTTTATTCTGCACTTGTTCATGTGCTGCTGGGCTCGATGGAAAGTGTAAACACATTGTGATATCACCTTCATTCCTACATTCAAGACTTCCGCCGAAAGACTTTCTTTATGAAATTGAGTTTGGTCTCTTTATGTGGAAACGTCTTGGTTAAATCCTGGACAGTTTGATGGACGAAATTTTTTGATATTTTGAGAATTCATTCAACTATCAGATTTAAAGTCTCAATTTATAATTATTTATGAACGTACTCGGTCTGCTTCCAATTTCCTTTCCTCATCATAATGAGCTTATGGAAGATTACATGTAGGAACGGCATATTTCTTCAAAACTTTCTTATTGGCTGCATCATCTTCAATTTCCATTAATAAACTAACCTAAATTTCAATTATAGGCATTATTTACATGGAAGAATGTCATTTTTTTTAATGCAAAGAACACACCGTCATTCTTGTGTGACTCTTCTTCAGATTGATTTTCGATACCTTCAAGAAATCAATCTATTTCTTTTCTCCAAAATGATTTTCTCTCTCTACAAAATAATTCGTTTGGCTTAGGAAACCAATGAAAGTCAACACTTGCATTTGTATATGCTTTTGAATTACAACTTTTCAACCAACAGCACTCTTAGACTTGCTGATTCTGACTTCTGCAAAATCGGCACTTTGTAAGAAATCAGAAACTTGTTGCATATGTTAATGTTTGAAATAAAAAAATTCATCAGGTGAATGCGTTCGACTTGATCGTAGATTTCTTCCATTTAATATGGGTAATGCTTTCTGCGATTTTTCAAAGGCGGCGCTGTGTGTGTCTTTACAACCAGCAGATCACCGTTATTACTACTTGAATGAAACAAAAAAAATATTTCAGAAGTCGAAGGCATTGATGATTAGATTAGATATTTCACATATTCTCGATATTATAAGATTAGTAAGTAATCCCCTTTTAAGTTCGAATAATAATAAACAAATAAACTCCAAATAGTTTTAGATTCTGATGAGGATCAAAGTAATATACCTAATGTATGTCCAGAAAGTTTCTTGCCGATTTTGGAGGCAGATTTAAAGACAGTTCAGGAGTTACTGTTATTGTTCAATTGCAAACTTCAATTTGTCTAATTGGAAACGATTTTTCTCAGAAAATATAGACACTTTGCTTGGTAAAGACTCATAATAAAAGAATCATTTCGAATCCTACCAGACACAGGGCATGACATTCTGTGAATGATGTCCGGCTTTTGGGATGCCAAAAGGTGGTTCATACCGCTTGTCCAGGATAATTTTTACCTTAACATTATTATGATGAAGTTTTCATCCTCCATCACTTCTTGCTTCAAAAATGATGTCGTATACCTTTTCGTTTATAGAGTGAGACGCAAATAAAATTTAAATCGTGAGGAACCGATATATCAAATCGGTTATATAGCCTAGCTTCAGAAAATAGTCGTGGATGTTATACTTCGACATATTTAATACTTCTGTTAGTTTAAGTATAGTATAGCGTAGGATATTTTCGATCTGTCTTTTAATCTTCACCTGTAGTGGATGGCCTACGAGGGCGTTCTTGATCTTCAAGGGTGAAGTCATCAGTTTTTAACATAGTAAACCAATTCTGCAAGGTTCTTTGAGCAACTGCACTTCAACAAAAACAACGCATATTTTGCCGCTTGTGTGGCATTTTTGACTAAAAGAAAAGTAACAACTACCTAAAATGTACCCTTTGTTTTCTTCCATCTTCAGAGGCTTATAAAACTGACAAAAATCAACGTATTGGAAGCAATTTTATCTTCAAAGTACCGTATTTTACAATATCTACGAATGTCATTTGTGTTCAATCGTTCTGATATATTCAGATCTGTCTATACTCAATGAACTTTCAGTAGTTAACAACTCAATTTGTTCATTATAATTCTAAATTCCAACAATTGTTCAAAATATAGTTGAGCATTCTGAAATTATCATTGACATTAGACTATGTATTCATCTACAGTTTGTTAGTATATGTCTAGGTAAAATAACATCCCCTGTGGCCAAACCACGAAAAAACTGTCCCCTGTCGCCAATCTGGCAAAATTCGCACCCACTTAACACTATCCATTTTCATCTCCACCCATTTGTATGTTGTTCTGTGAATTGATTTCTACACCGTCCTTGATTAAATTTTCAGCCGATGGACAACCCCAAATGCTGTTCGTAGTGGGGTTGAAATCTGTGATTTCAACAGCTGCTGCATGCGTTATGTGATGAAGAGCAACATGCATGTAAAATGGGTAGGTAATGTTAAAGCGTTCTGGTCATCAAAATTGAAAGAATTGTGATGATCCAGGAAATTATATACCATCCATTTCAATGTTGTGGATGAAGTTACCTGATGAAAAAATTTTAATTAAAAACAATATTCAATATCCAAATATGTTACCTATATTGAGTAGGTATACCTCATTTTAAGCTCATAGAAACGCAGAGTTCTATTGCATATAAAATTGCGTATTCATCTGAATGAAGTTCAATATGGTGTGGTAGCTCTTTTGAACAATTCAAGTTTAATTTATTTCGACCTAAATGAGTTGAACATTTTCTAGACATCATGGAGAATTTCAAAATCCCATAATAAATACATTAATTTTAAATCTGAAATTATGTTCAGGTTCTATATTATCTTAAAAATTTGAGATACTTGAAACAAAACATAATACATAATCTGCACGTTATTTTCAAAATACTAAGTACACTTGTCCTAGAAAATCAACAAGGAGTTTCGAAGGATCTTCAAGATAGATCACAAATGACTGTTTCAAAAGATATTCAATCTAAATTATTAAATGTTTATAAAGGTGTACCTCAAGGTAGTAAAATGGGCCCATTGCTTTTCATACTGTATGTTAATGACCTACCAAGAGTTCTTAACCCAATACCAGCCAGAACTCAAAGAGGATTAAAAAATTTAATTTTTTTATACAGACTGGTTGTTGAGTGTTCAGCAAAGACTGAACACTGAAATTTTGGAAAAAAATAAATTTCAATTCACAGAAAAATAGCGTCCCATTTTTGGGACGATGGCTAAAAGGGGATAAAATAATATATTTAGAAAAAACAAGACAAAAGGGACAAAGCTGCTTTAATAACAAAATGTGTTCAATAAACTCACATAAATTATATACAGAACAAATTTTAATAAAAAATGTTTGGTAAAAAAAATTATTTTTTATGGGATGGTAGAAAGCAGATATCTTGTAGTCCGTACATTATTGCATTCTCCACAAATTCTAGTGGTTTTTTTTTTCACAAAATGCTTATCTCCTTTTTTCTTTATAGAAACAACTAAATGACCCATTTGGTCATATCTTATGTCCATACTTGCTCTTCCTCTCATCAATTTGGACTTTTGAGGGCGTGGTCTCTTTTCCTACGTTCTTCTAGCAGAGTAGCCATTTCTTGGGGATTTACAATCTGGTAAAGTCTCCAAGTATTTGTCACCGATATATCTAACACTTGGGTGAATAAATGCCACCACTATTTCCCTGAACAAATTCTTGTTCGGTAAAGAGACACTTGCTTGTCTAACATATCTACTCCGCCCATATGCGAATTGTATTCTTGTATCAATTTTACCATGGAGTATTGTCACTATTGCAATGGAATTCTCACCGTTTGTGATGTTTTATTTAGTCCACTACACTATTTTTTCTGATAATGGTTCGTCGCTACTCTCAAACTCGGATTCGTCAGCAGGGTTAGAAGTAAACAATTCCATAGTACCTGCAACATCCACTATTTCTTCTCCTTCTAGGTCATTCTCTTCAAAATTTTCTGTGTCTGTTAGAATATCCGGGTCTGGAGAAATTATTGCTACAATAATATTTTCAATATCCATATCTTTCCAAAATTCCGGATCTTCAAATATGATGTCAATTTCACGGACAGTTAGACATTTTCTGCTACTCATAATTATCACTTCCAGCCAATATCCCAAAATTGGGACAACAAAATTAGCAACAAATTGGCAACGGATAATGATATGAGTCAGTTCAATTCCGTTCCGTATCGCAAAAAGAGACTATTCAACAATAAAACTGCAATGGTATAATTATAATTTTCTCGACAAAAATATATTGAAATCACTATAACGTATGACAACCCCAACGCGCCAGGCAAGTGCCGACTTGTTAAATCAGTCTAGTTTCTGTTATTGTTCCTGTGAGACATCTGACTATAAATATATGAAGTACATACTTTGACCTAAATGACATTATCAAATACTCTAGTTTTCTGTGATAGCTTTGAAGGAATCTGGCAAAATTGGAGCGTCCCAAAAATGGGACGTTGGCTGGTGTTGGGTTAAACATTGTTCAATAAAGATGTTTGCTGATGATACATTGATATAGGTACATAACGCCGAAAAATATAGAGGAAGCTTTATTGAAGTTAAATGAGGATCTGAAAGCAGTTATAATTTATCTCCAGAGTACCTAATGTTCTTAAATTGAACACGAAAAAAACTAAAGCAATGTTGATTGGCAAAGAAAAATTTTGGAGACAATTGAATAGTAACCAAGATTACAAAATGATTGTGGAAAATGAAATCGTGGAAATAGTTGAAGACATTAGGTACTTAGGCATAAATATAGATCGTAAGGTCAACTTCAAAAAACATATACGAAATGTAATTCTAAAAACTTCCTATAAAACTAAATTTTTGGCCAGAAATAATAGTGAATGATAAATCAAGAATAATTTTCTATAATGCATTGATTCTTCCACATTTACAATACTGTTCTAGTTTACTGTATTTTTCTTCAAAGAATAACCTAAAACAATTGCAAATCTTGGAAAACAGAAGCATGCGCAGTATGCTAAAAGCTTTGAAATATTTGAAAAAAGTGCACTTGGGATTCGTTTCTGATGACATGGGAGAATTGGTCGGTCGGAATTGTGAGGTACACAGCTATGAAACAAGAACAAACAAATACTTTCATATGAGTAACCATGGAACAAAAAGTTATAACTCTGTCTTTGGTAAAAGTATTTCACAGTTCAATTCACTACCTGCCAACTTGAAATTGACCACTTCGCCAGTATGGTTCAAGAGGTAACTGAAAGCAATCCTCCAAGAAAATTGATAAAGAATGAGAATATTAAAAAGTGTAATTTATGTAAATATGTATTTTTTTGTAGTAGCCTTAGTGCTAATTAAACTCTTACTTACTTACTTACTATCTCAAAAATTCGATTGGTGAAGCTATGAATTGTACCAAAAATTGTTGAGTAGCCTCAAATTCAGTAGTGAAACCATCTTCAAAAAGACATCCCATAGCAATTCATAGTTGTTTCAGGTTCAATTGTAAGATCTGAATTTGGAAGTTAACTATCAACTTTCATGAATCTAATTATCCACTCATATAATGAAATTTTGAGTATACTTTTCACCTCTTCTGCATTCAAGATGGATTGATACCTATTGCAGTAGAATTTTCGAAAATTTTAAGGACTATATTGAATTACAACGAAATCCAATATAACAGATTTTTTTTAATTCGAGATAATTCAACAATTTGATTCTAAGAATTTTCTTTTTACTCTCTGTTCTAAAATAGCCTACTTTTGACACTCAAAAGTGGCACCTTATACCTATGTGTGACGATTGTTTTCAGATTCATTTTTTTTCTAAAACTTAGCGTTTCTATCTACTTAGTACATATATTTCTTGAACTGGAAGGTATAAATAGGTTATTTATTCATAGATAACTAACGTAAGATAATAAAGTGTGATGTATTTAAACTTTTCAAAAAACCAAATTGATCAAATTGATAGGTAACAAACGTAAATCTCTCGGTAAATCTACTACTTGAAATAAGATAAATATTCAATTCACTGTTTTTCATATAGCCGGTTTTACTTCAGTTAACTGGTATGAACAGTATCATATTCATTAAGAATTAGTTACTGATTGAACGCAAAATTGTTGAATTTATTAATGAAATCATTGAGCTATTCTTGTATATAATAGGTAGGTAGCTATCTATAAATTAATACGCTGAGGTTTAGTTCTTATCATAGAGGT
The DNA here is from genome assembly GCA_030704885.1 of Cynegetis impunctata. Classification (NCBI taxonomy): domain Eukaryota; kingdom Metazoa; phylum Arthropoda; class Insecta; order Coleoptera; family Coccinellidae; genus Cynegetis; species Cynegetis impunctata. Next base: position 1,251,280 of record JARQZK010002897.1, on the reverse strand, counting down.
GTTGATAACCGATGTTTTGTTGTAATTAACTCATTATCAGTCTTGTTAATGAATAATGGAACGTATTAAGCCGAGTATTTCAACTGTCATTAAAAGTGATAGAACATGGAACATTTTAAAATTCACTAGAGATACTACACTTATATTAAAACAATGGTTAATAATAACAATTTACACATTTATTAAAATAATTAACGCATGACGCACGTTTCGGTGGAACTTTACCTTCTTCAGATGCTAATGGCAAACTAACTATGTTTCTGTGTTATATCGAAAACAAGAAATAAAGAGATGACAACTTGTGTAGAAGGGGTAAATAAAAAGATCGTTACAAGTAATTATTAGAATAGGAAAAACCAATTTTGAAAAGATTCAGAAGGGGGCTTGTAGTATGATCGATTTGGCTATTCAATAGGAGACCGAAATGCTTGTATTTATTTAACTCAAATCTCTCTTATCTAAGCACAACATTAACATTGCTTATCGTACCGGTAATAATTTAGGAAATCATATAAAAAATAATAAATCCAAAGTTCATAAAGATAATAAATCAGGAGTTTATAAAATTAATTGTGGTGATTGTGATAAGTTTTACATTGGTAGAACTTTCAGAAGTTTTTCAAACTATAATTTCAGAACACAAACGTAGCTTTGTTAATCAAAAGTAGGATTCTCATTATGCAAACCATTTAATCCAAGAAAATCACACATTCAATTTCGATTTTAAAATATTAAATACTGAAAATAAGGGAATTAAACTTAATTTTTTACAATCATTACAGATAAATAAATACAAGCATTCCGGTCTCCTATTGAATAGCCAAATCGATCATACTTCAAGCCCCCTTCTCAATCTTTTCAAAATTACCGAACTACCTGACTAGCAGTTCCGAATTGGTTTTTCCTATTTTACTAATTATTTGTAATCATCTTTCTATTTGCCCCTTCTACACAATTTGTCATCTCTTTATTTCTTGTTTTCGATATAACAGAGAAAATAATTTGCAATTAGCATCTGAAGAAGGTGAAGTTCCACCGAAACGTGCGTCATGCGTTAATTTTTTTAATAAATGTGTAAATTGTTATTATTAACCATTGTTTTAATCTGTTTATCAATTCACAGCATGTATCAGCCCAATCAATCCAAAATTACTACACTTATTATGAGATGCAATGTTAGGATCAATTTGCTTAGAACACAAATTCAAATTATAATATATAATGAAATATATATCTATACTTGGACTCTTTGATTTCAGAATCTGGAGTTTTTGGTTAAAAAGCAGCATTTAAAGAGGAAATATATTTAATCGTCAATCGCTGATTGCGAAACGTCCTAGTTTAAAAAAAATTGGCGTACCTTACCTAGTAATATGAAACATACGATTTTCGTAGTAAGTATAGAAGTTCAGAATGGTCAGTATTGAATCATATTTATAAGTTGGTCATAATTCACTCAATTTCTTATACTTATATAGATTTGTTGATATTTTGAATCGGTGGAATAAAATGGCATATATTCGAGAGAAAAATGCTTCGCGGTTGCCAAGCGAAGATATTTGCTTATTATTGTCGAAAATAAACTGTATTTCCTTCAACATAATTGAACTACAGGCTCCATTAGAGGTTACCAACACAGTGAGTTCGAAATTTTTTGTATCCTTAGAGTTTTTAAGAGTGAAACAAACAAAACATTTACGTATCTTTCAAATTTTATTTTTTGGAGACAGACATAGCATCTATCTAGATTCTATGATTACTCATAGTTTAAGATTATTCATTATATACCTGAGCACACTGAAAGCTGCTAAATAATTTTCTTTTCTTTGTCAAAGGTATTAAATATAACTAGACCTGTTGGGTCTGAAATATTCTGGAATAGATTTAATTCGACCCTTTTCTCAGCAGTATTTTAAACGTATGCCGAAAAAATTACTAACCTTTTGCTTTCTCAACAAAAAAAAGAAACCTAGCTGATCTATGCATACGGATAGCTGCTAGAATTCTTGAGTGAATTGTATGTTGAACTTTGTAAGATTTATAAGTATATATAAAAATATATATATATATTTATATATAAAGGTTTAACAAAACAAAGAAGTTTGTAGTAAAATACAAAAAACAATGTTCTATGTTTCTAGTCAAATTTATGAAAAATACTAGGCGCCAGTTTTTTGTGAATGTACCTACCTAAATACCTACATCTAGATAGCATAAGTTTTAAGACTTAACCTTTATCCAAACAAAATTTCACTTAGAGCTAAAAAATCAAGTAAAAAACATAAGATCTCCTAGTGAATCCGGAGTGGAAATCTACTTCAAAGTGTATACTTAGCCTTTTGTGACGGTTCAGTCAAGAACGAAGATATCTCAATGAAGCATCAAATTTACAAAAAAAAATCCCTTAAATGTATTATTTTCATATAAACTAATTTACAAGGAATTGTAAGATACCTATATAACTTCTTAATGCCCAACGTACACTCGACACTTTGTTTTCAATTACATTTTATTTGTCAGTAGTACCTACCTACTATATTATCACTTATCATCATCACGTTCTCAGTTCTTCATCCAAGTTACTACTACTAGTTATCCTTACTTTCAAAGCTTCTTGAGATGAATTGATTATACCTAAGCAAAAATCATCATTGTTTGATTTTTCTCCAATTCAGCAAGTATTTACACAAAATTGTCTCAAAAGCTTTGTCATATTTCTCATCAACGTACACCGGAATATAAGTAGGTATAAGTAAGTTTCTCACTTGTGTGGTAGATACCTATAGATATCTTATCGGATAAAAATTGTTAAAACGGTTTAACAATAGGTAGTCTGTAGGTACCTACCTCTTTAGAGCCCATGTGCGAGGAAAGAAAATGAATAAATCTTACTATCTGAAAAACTAACAGATGGATAAGATTGATATTAGAGGTACCTGAAATTATACGATTATTGATTTCTATGTTTTGCAAATTGCAATATGTGATAAAATACACATCTGAAAATTAATCTAGCAAAGCACAAATTATTTTTTTCATCCGGAAAGAGACGAAACAGTTGTGTTTCAAAAGTTCATAATACTCATAATAATAATCGATAATATTCTTATACCAATAAATATTTGACATTATTTAATTTAATAAACGAATAAATTCGACTTATTGAAGTACTTACAAAGATAGCTGAGAGTAGGTAATCCTCTTCTATTCTGTATAACCATATTTACTTCACTTTCTGCAAAGGCAACTTAACGACTGCGTTCCTAAATTATATCAGTATACTATCGGGAATATTATAAGTACCAATAGATATTTGACAGTTTCTTATTTAATAACGAGGTCAATTCATCGACTTATCGAAGCACAGAGTAAGCTGAGATTTAAAATCTTTTATTTTCTATGACCATATTTACGTCACTTTCTTCAAAGGTAATAACGACTGTGTTCCTGAATTATATCAGCATGCTGCGTGCTATTAAGCTAATTTACTGGTTAATATTCCCAGCAGTGCATAACAAACACCCAAAGACACCCCGCCGAACGAGGGTTGAAGTGATTAAAGTTGAATAGTGCCAACTCACCTGGAATTTTCGAATTGCTGTAGAAGAATGAAATTTTGACGGCTCACTTGACACAGTCAATAATAAAACGTCTCCGAATTCACCACAACTTTTTCAACTCACAGATAAGTTTAATCGCGACGAATAACCGCAAACATTTATGCAAAAAGCTCATAAAATCATTCCTAATGAACATTCAGTCCTTCGCACAAGTCTACCACACTTAGAAACGATAACTGGACCGCGTAAAAATAACGTCAATTTTTTAATGATCAATTTTCTATCGATTTCAGTCAATTTTTACGAGAGTCGTTACAAAATGCGTGCATTTGATAAGTTCGGTGAGTATCTGCGCGATTAATACGAAATTTCACCGTTGCGGCGCTGCGATCGCAGCAGTAAATCCGGTTTCAATATGGCGCTGATTGAATTCGCGCCATTGGCCGGGCAGGCCCCTCTGGGCGGAAACAAGCTTTTTCATTCGTCTCCGGTTAATACAAAGAGGGAATCGATCCCTAAGGTAAGTAAATTTCGTATTGTGCTTTTTTGTCTCATCTTATAATATGAAATATTAAAGGCATGTTGATATCCTACATGCTATTTTCTCCAGGGTTTAAATAACTCAATTTATTAGCTCCGCGCTCGCTGGAAAAGTGGAGGAATATATTTTTTAATTATTAGTATAGTTGGGATGTTGTTTTTTTCGTTTCTGGATTTTGATGCCTTGACTTGATACTGAGACCCAACGATTATTTTTTGTTGTTCGCTTTTCTGCCTATAGAGTATTTTCTGATGCAATTATCAAGTAGGTATAGGTATTTGAGTGTGAAATTAATATTTTATCAGATTATTTTTTATACATCTACCTGAAACAATAATTTTTTATTTTTGTGTTCATATTTTTGATTATAGATACCATTTTGAATGGATGAATACCGTTATTTAACCCAAACCATGTCGAGATTAACTCTAATAGGTATCTTTTGTTTCAAATGAAAAATTAAAACAGAACCTAATGAAAATAAAACTTAAATGAACTAATGAACAATTGATAAAGTCTTCGTTAATTACTTTATCGCAGATTATTAATAACATTAGCCTTTAGCTACTTTAGGCCAGGGGCCGTTCAAGTATTACGTAACGCAATTTTTGAAGATTTTTGACCCTCCCTCCCCCCTATGTAACGCTCCGTAACGTTTTCATGAACCCCTCCTCCCCCCTATGAACGTTACGTAACACCCAAGTGACCATTTTTACCTAAAAGTCACAAATATGTTGCGCAAAGTACCGGAAAGTTGCTAAAATACCGTTTTTATTGTTTTAATCGTGTCGTTAATAATAAACAAAACAAGAGATTTTTATTTAATAAACAATCATACATAATGTGATATGTTGAAAAGGGCTCAAATTTGTCCTAATAAACTTTTACTACTAATCTTACACTTAATTATGCCGTTTTCCTGACTTAGCCCTCTCGTTGCATACATTTTTAGATAACTTCATCCACCATTATTTTTCTCATGCATTATTCAATTTTCGCTTAGTAGCAGGTTTTCACTTTGAAAACCTGCTTATTGAAATGGGTGCGATTAGCAAAGTAGGACCTAGGCCCAAGATAGTTTTTCGTTTCATGATGCTTGAAAAACCCAATTTCAAAAGTCTCTCATTCTTTACATATGTATGTAATATATATATATATATATATATATATATATATATATATATATATATATATATATATATATATATATATATATATATATATATGTTCGTATGTATGTAGGTAGATAGTTTCGTAGTTTCGCTCCTGTGTATTTTCTGTTTAAAACACTTAATGAAAACTGGCAACGGAAACAAAATATAAATGACGAATAATACAGTCGAGGTATTCCCCATAAAACATAAACGGATAGAGTTGCCAACTTGGGACAACAAAATAAAACTGACTTACAATACAATCGAGGGATTCCCCGTAAAAAATAAACGAAAAGAGTTAACAACTTCGGAGATTCAAATTCTCTAGTTTTTTATTTCAATAAAAATCAATGTTACGTAGCGCGTTGTTCGAACCCCCCTCCCGCCCCTGTAACGCATCGTAACGTTTTACAAGACCCCCCTCCCCCCAAATTGCGTTACGTAATACTTGAACGTCCCCCCAGTCAGTTGAGATAATCAATTGATAAAAATTTCAAAAGTTTTCAAACTTTAATGTAGGGTCGGGAAAGAGATATAAACAAACTATGAAATTTTGCAACCTTTTCCGAAGTCCGCAACATTGTTAAAATTGCAATAAAATTGAATTTTGCTTCATGCTTGTGAAAAATATTCCAAAAGTTCTGCAAACTTGGAGTCGTGTTAAATATATTATTTCATATCACGTATCAAATTTGCAACCAATTTAAGGGTACGAAACATTTTTTTCATTAAGGTTTTTCTTTGATAAACTGACCTAAAAAATTCCAAAAGTAGTGCAAACTTGATAGATATCTACTTCGGAAAAGTATACCGAACAGTTGTATAAATTTGCAAACTTTTACGTGGACCGGAACATGTTTATTTATAATTTTTTCAATTCGTGGTAATTTTTTCGAGCAAGATGGTTTCGAAATAATTACAAAAGTTTTGAAACATCTATTCTGATGCAATTGCAAATTTGTAATCTTGGACGCGGTCAGGTAGGGTAGGGCGGGGCTTGAAGGTCCAATTTGACTATTGAGAATTATACCTACTGTGAAAACGGAATTTACTTTATCAATAAATACAACACTAATCGAACAAACAGTTATCCTGTGATGTTTAAACAAATTTCTGGTTTAACTATCATAAGAGAAATATATAATTTCACAATTTTTCTTGACCTTGTCGTCTGTCTCTTTTTACCCCGTGGTAGGGGTAAAAAGGAACAGCCAAGGGGCAAAAAGGTCCAGTATTCAATTTTAATTTCATAAAGATTTTATCTTCCTCAAATTTTCAAAATCTTATGAAAAACAAAAGATATTAAACTTTTTTAAAGACAAAAATAAAATGCTTTTTCATCATAAACATTTCTAAACCCAGGAAAAAAAATTATTTTCCTTGAACTTTTTTAACACAAAAATCAAATTTTTATTCTCAAACGTTTTTAAATACAAAAATAAAATTCTTCTTTAATTATAATTACAACATAGGAACTTAATAAATACTTTTTGGTAACTCTATTTTATCTCAATCACGCTCATCGTTATCTGAATCAAAATTATTACAAGCAAAGTAAATACAACATCTGTTGTATTTACTTGCAAATACAACAGCGTAAATGGTCTTGGAACTTTTTGCGGGAAAGGTGAACATAGGTGGAATCGACGGACCTGTACTAGCCATTTTGTTGGAATGCCACGTTTCTGATACACTCATTGCATATTTGATGGCTCAGTCATAAACCATGCGACGAACTTCTCTAGGACCTATCCCGTGAAAAATTTGTTGAAAAGTTTGAGCAACTATTCTGTGAGGCTGGCTTCTTGTTCTTTATTGAATATCTGCCTAGAAGTACCATAGCCAAATCTCAAATTGACAGGATCACTCTCCATTCTCTTGATAAATCTTGATAATGAAGTTTTATTCAATTCAAAGTAGCGATATGCCTGCCTTAATGATACATTTTCATTGATAACTAAATCAGCTGCACGTTGCATCAACTCGAAAGACTTAGTGTCACTATCAGCTTTCCTTTTATAGTTGCGCATTCTGAAACAAAAATATTTTTAATAACCTATATATTAATTATGGGGTAAATAATTCAATATGGGCTAAAAGGTCCTCATTGGAACTTTTTACCCCAACCGCGTAAAAGTGTTTTTTCAAGTTATAATAAAAATACCGTTTAATCTAGCTTAATATTATTGATAAAACGTGAAAAACAAATGAATAACCTATACCAATATACGGAGTTTAGGCATGGAAAATGAAATAACACTGCCTGGAACTAAAAAAATAATAGTAATTAAACAATTTACTTACGTTAAAATTTTGAGACGCAGTCATGATGTATGTCCTACTAGCCTAGTCGCTCGACTGTCAACGACGCACATACAGGTATTTGCACGATCTACGCGGCCAAAAGTCCAAAATGTCAAAATAACAAAAACATTCCTTAACAGAGTTCCACAAATAGATTATGAACCCGGGAACAATATCCAATGTTTATTTACCTTCTAGCCGTAGCTCGTAGGGTCAGTCGGAAGTTGATCGTGTTACCTAGTGTACGAATCCCTTCTCGGCGCCGGCGCGGCGCTTTTCGAAACATAAACTTACAAAGTGATTTTTTATGTTATCTAGTTATTCTTACGAATTGAAAGTTATGGAAGCTGATGGACAAGGTGAGAGACGTACAGATTACTTAAATAAAGTTATGATCAACTATCAAACTACATAATTTTTAGAAAAATAAAAAACCCATTTTCATACTGTGATTTTCTTCAATATTTTTTTTATTTGCTAGTGCTTTTGTTCATGTATCGGGGTAGATCGGGCTATTTATTTTTAATATAGGTTATTATTGTGATCCTTTTCCTTATAAATAAATCAAAATCATTTCCGGATATGTCCGGCTAGATACATTTTTGAGGGATCAAAGTTATTTATCGAAATTTCGTCTGAAATTGAAAATATTTTTTAGCGACTTTTAACACAGCTTATGTTTGTTTTAGGTTCACAGGGTGCATCAGGAGTAAGGATTGCGACCCGAAAATACTTGTTTGACCTCATGAAAAACGAAAATTTTGCCTAATTTAGATGCCAAATTAAATATCTAAATGATCATCTTCTGTCATGTGATGGTCACAGTGAAGACCAAATTATTAATTTAAAAACGTAATTTTGCCATTTCAAATCAGAAATTAAACAAAGGTGGACGAAAGCTTATTATAAAGAAGATACATTTATAAAAAACAACCAGTGCTGGCTTGAAGGGTACTCTTGAAATACCTGTTGTTCATATACAAAAACGGCCAGGGCGACCATCCAAGTCATTCGAAGACGCAAGTGAGAGGAGCAAGAGGCGAAAAACTGAAGAACTTCGTTCTAATTTTGAAAAGGATTTGATAATACATGCTGCGAAAGTGGAACTGGGAAAATCTGGTGAAAAGATGCATCAAATGTCCTAAAAAGATATTACTATCTCTCCAACACGAGCAACTAAATATAAAAAGGCATTTTATAATTTGAAATTAGGAAAAGGGCAGCCCTCCTTGACACCAATGCAAGCTTTGCAAATGTTTAGATGCCGATTTTGACACAAAGGACAGTACGAAATTATAAGAAAGACTAATAAGAAGTTTTTTCCGTGCTATACTGCCTTACAGAAAGCCAAGAAGAAATGTTACCCACCGCAAGAATCGTGTACGGTAACGAGTACCAGTACCGAAGCTCAGTTTTTTTTTTAATATAATAAAACAAAAATTATTGAATGAAATAAAGTTTTTACTATTATATTAAAAAATATATATAAATATATATAAATACATATATATATATATATATATATATATATATATATATATATATATATATATATATAAAAACGGAAAAAAAAAATGTTTTTTTGTTTATTTACAATGTTTAGATGACAAAGAAAGTCAAGAAACTTAGAATTATTATGTTTTTCATGTTTATAATTTGTGTTTGTTTGTTTTTGTATTTTTTTTTGAAAATATAATAGTAAAACTAAAAAAAGACAGTTGTTTTTTGTTTATTTACAGTGTTTAGATACCAATTAAGCATTAAAATAATTTTGGCCGCGTAGATCGTGAAAATACCTGTATGTGCGACGTCTCGTTACGCTCCTAGCGACATCTGCTGACCACTCGTATAGATAGAAGAAACGATACGTCACTAGTTTCTTAGATATGAATGGTGGACCTTCATACCCGTGGACCTTTAAGCCCCGCTCTACCCTACTTTATGCAATTTGCGAAAATATAAAAATCTAAAAATCATATTTTTGCAAATTGCATAAAGTTCCGAACCGCATCTAAGGTTGCAAATTTGCAATTGCATCAGAATATATGTTTTCTAAATTTGCAACCAAGTTTCAAAACTTTCGTAATTATTTCGAGACCATCTTCCCCTAAAAAATTACCACGAATTAAAAAAATTATAAATAAACATGTTCCAGTCGACGTAAAAGGTTACAAATTCATACAACTGGTCGGTATTTTTTTCCGAAGTATGTATCAAGTTGCAGAACTTTTGGAATTTTTAGGTCAGTTTATTAAAGAAAAACGTTAATTTTGAATGAAAAAAATGTTCCATATGCTTAAATTGGTAGCAAATTTGATACGTGATATGAAATAATATATAGTAGTATTTAATACTACGAAGTTTGCAGAACTTTTGAAATTATTTCTCACAAGCTTAAGGCAAAATGCAATATTATAGCTATTTCAACAATGTTCCGGACTTCGGAAAAGGTTGCGAAATGAGATTTGTTCCTTTCTCTATGTAGCATTCACTTGTGACCAAAGTTTAAAAACTTTTGGAATTATTGTGAAATTTTCGATTTTCAATGTCTTAACTGACTGTCTGGCCTACTTGGTGAAAATTTATTTTTATAATAGTGAACGTTTTTTCTTTATAATTTGAACTAAACGTAAACGTAATTTTAGCGAACTGAAATGAAAACAGAAATGAAACAAATAGGTCTGGCCATCTCGACATTTCTCCCTCTCCGTTTCAGTCGAACTATTTGTAGGTACCTACCTACCTATTTTTACCTACTAAATCAATAGATTTACATGTAGTTCAAAGTATCAGTAGTTTCTCGATAGTTTATAGGATTCATTACACTGCGATGAGCTCTTTCGAATAGGGTAAATCTATAAATACCAGTCACATTTCTGAGAAAATTCCATTACATGATGATAATCAAAGATATCAACATATTGCTAATCATGCAATAATCAACGCTGAAAACTAAGCACCACATTTAAACGATTACAGAATGGCAATTATATAGCATGGATATTACCAGTATCATGTGCCTATAATAAAAATTCACGTAATTAACTGGTATTCAAGAATCGTTTTATAATCGTAAATGCCTACCACTTGTCAGTTTTGTAACACTCCTTTGCTATAAACGATTATAAATGTACTTACATCAAGTGCGGAATATCAAATGAATGAAAATGACTCTATGGTTGACCGACCTTGCAACTATTTGGGTACTTATATGCTTCTATCAACTTTGCCTGGCATAAATACTTGTGATTGAGTTTGTGGTTACTAGTATATGGGTAGAATGTAAAAAGGAACAACTCGGTGTATGAAAAAGTGTCCGTAAAAAAGCGTCAAATTGTTGGCGCCACATTAGGCACATAGTGGTTATATATTTTAAATGACGCTCCAGCGGTGCCGGGTGCTGTTATCATATATTAAAAAGTTATATAAAAATTAAATCACTTTCCACTTTATCTCACAGCAGTTTTATAGATTATATTTTTCTAAATTATTTGTTTATATACGTAAATAGTTTAGATTTTATATACTGCAGTTTCATCAACTACAAAAGTCATCAAACATTGTATTAAATTTTGCAACTCAGCACACTTCACTCTGTTTACAACAGCCATGTTCTATGATTCTACCCTCCATACTATGCTCAGATCACTCTCTATCTCCACTAGCGCTATTTTGTTGAGTTTATGTATTTTAATTAGCTGTTTACAGCTGGACACTTTTTCGACTTGTCCCTAATATAAAACAGTTCTCCTTAACTTCTACCCTCCATAGTTACTAACTATGAATATTTTCAGGATACGACAAAAATCATTGAAACCTTTAGTAGATAGTAGCCTCAACCACTGAATTGTTGATCTAATTCAGTGGGCTCAACAAATAGTTATTACTCTGTGATGGCTGTCGTACATTTCAACTCTCACGTGTTGGACTTATAAACTTTCGAGAAACTTCGACGTTTCTTTAATTTAAGAGGTTAGTTTTATGGTTTTAAAGCTATGAAGTGTTTGCTGTAACTTCTCTGGAATAAGTTTCACTATATTTGAGTATTTATTTTATATCAATTTTCATGTGGATAAAAAAGTGAAGTTGAAAGTGCTATTTCAAATGGATAACTAGTGTTAGTGTATGAAATATGAATATACTTAAGACTTAAAGGAAGCTCGAATACTATTGGGATCTTCAATTCATGTAAATATAGGAACTTGTTTTATTATAACAGAAATAAATATCGAATCTAAATTAATTCAATTGCATTCTGAAGGAAGATAATATTATTATTTCAAAATTTAAAGAGTTATTGTGGTAGGAGAGGTTATATCGTATTTCTACCAGTTAAGTATGCTTGTATTAGTGAAGATGTATAACTTTGACATTTATATATACCAGATTTGGTTACATCCATCATTGTGTCCATATCAGGTACCTGCGTGAGTATTTTTAATATTTAGGTATACGAACATATAATCGCAAACATAAGTGTCCTACTTTAGTTACTACAAACCATCAATTATTACTAAGATAGAAAGCCTACTGATCAAGTTTACAATAAGTTTATATTTTCGTAATAATCAATAATAAAATGTTTATTTTCATAAACAAAAAATTTAATTACCATTTTGTAACCATTTATATAATATATATATATATATATATATATATATATATATTATATATATATATATAATATATATTATATATATATATATATATACTATTTATATATATTATATATATATATATATATATATATATATATATATTTATATATATATATATATATATATATATATATATATATATATGTATTATATATGTTTCTACTCCAATTCCATAAACATACGTTACAAACTAATTTTTATATATACTATGCTTAAATATTGCTCCAAATTTTCAATTATTAATTCCAATCGAAGATTTCACACTTCTCAATTGAAATATTGCGGATTAGTCGAAAAACTGAAGATCTGCAAACTCTAACAATTCCAATAAAAATACGGATATTTCTACTACAATTCCTGAGAAGGAAGTCACAAACTACTTTGTATTTAATGTGTTAAAAAACAAGCAAATTCATCTAGTTTCTTCCCTTAATTTTTCAAATATTCCCCTAAATTTTTAGTTGTTAATTCCTATCGAAGGTAGCAAATCTTGCACTTTTATATGCTAGTTTATCGTGAATTCGTCGAAAAATAACTATATTTCTTTCTTTCCCAATTTTTCAAAATTGCGTAACAACACGCACTAGTGACTTATTTTCCGTATGTAAAACTACTATCATGGAGAGATCTACCCGTCACATATATTTCAAATTTAGGGAGATATGTACCTTAATCTGATGAAGTCACTGTGTTGTGGAAACAATTGGCATTTTATGTGAATATAGTGAAAATTAAGATTTAATGAACGTATTCTTATTTATAACTGAGATTTAATTCTCGCACATCACTTGGTGAAACATCATAAAGAATAAAGTATAAACTTTAGAATAAAACACACTTGGCTTATGTTTCACTATATGAAAATATTTATATACTGTATTCAGCAGTAAAGAAAAGTCGACATGTTTCGAGTTATGAACTCATTATCAAGACTGACTAAGTACAGGAAAACAGTGGTGTTTACAAAATATTTTGCGAAGAATGTCCTGCTTTCTACATTGGACAAACAGGAAGGAATATAAACATTCGTGTTGAAGAACATAAAAAGTCAATTTTACAAAATAAAAATACCACTAGCTTCTCCGAACATTGTATAAAATTTAATCATTTCCTGGATTTCAACAAAACCCAATTGTTGCATTCAGGTAACAAAGGAAAGCGCCTTGGCCTTCTTGAAATAAGTTCCGCTCATAATAGTAAATTACCCCTTGTAAACGAACAAATTGATTTTCAGGTATCACCTTTGCTTTTATCTGTTTTATAAAATAAGATGTAATACTCTCCTATAGTCAGTCTTGATAATGAGTTCAACTCGAAACATGTCGACTATCCTTTACTGCTAAATACAGTATCTAATTATTCTGTATTCTTATTTCTTAACAATACCGTATCCACATATTCGTTCAACTCGACCAATATTAACACAAATGGAAGACAACAAACATTGCACTATAAAAGCAAACTAGGGAAACTCTGATAGCTGTCAGCGTTTTGAAACGACTCACTCCCAAAACGAACCATTCATACCAAAAACATGTGAACTCCAAACATTTCGAACATCGAAAATTATTTTTGTTTTGTCGGAGAACCGAGAATTGGCACGATAATGGACCGACTGTATACAAACATTATATCGGGACATCCTTTGTCCAGTGAATGAAAGGGCAATTGCCCGGAGACATGTAGGTTATAATATGTCTATTTTATTTGACGAGCGAAGGGACGCAAGTTACAATAATGTCTGGATCGTACCTTCGTCAAGGGCTGTCTATCATCTGGCCTTTCATTCAGTTTTCTCTGGGACAGTTTTTCGATTTCGGTATGGAATGCGCATAAAAAGATGTAATTTGAAGCTTTGAGTGGTTTGAAAGTTGCACAGGAATCAGATTTTCACACCTACTGCATGTCAAAGATATCTTTTGTTTACAGTAATAATACAGACGTCTTCTCGTAGGACATTCACTGAAAAAGAATTGTTGACCTCGAATTTTGATAACCCGATGCATGTTAGTGTCAAATTATGTAAAATAACATTCTATGGTCAGAAATTCCTTTGATATTAAACTTATTCTCTTTTAAATATTTAATTGCTGATTTATTGTGCTGCTCTATTAACTAATAATTTGGTATTCATATTTTTACACTATCAATTATATGCATATAAAAATAGTTCTTCTATCGTAAAATATATTTATTGGTTTCAATGAAGATTGGAGATTGAGCTTTACCTTAATTTACATTGTGTTCAAATTTTCATTTATCTATAATTTATCATATTTTCGAGCACCGAAATTTTGAAACATAACATCTTGTGAATTAGGACGTATCTAAAATCTACAGAAAATCCGAAATATCTTTCTTAAAAAATTAGGTACGTACCTACCGTAAAAATTGAAAGATTTTGATGCAAGGTAAAGTATGATTATGTCGTGATATTTTGGACAAAGTTGTTTTTGCTTATAAGGAACAAATCGAAAGAATTGTACGGAATTCAATGTTTGAATAAATATTGCCAATATTTTTATGAATTACGAAATACACTGCTACAAATTAATTTAATATAGCATTTTTCTTTCACACTTAAAATAAAGATAGGTACCTACTGTCGTGATAGGACATCCTGAAAATCTTATCCAAATTCCTTAATTGAAAACATCAGAAATATTCATTTCTTCAAAACAGTCATACATATTTTGTACATGTAGGAGCACAGCGTGTTGGAAGTCGGTTGAATCTCCTGAAACTATTTCTACTGGAAGGTTGATTTGATTAATCCTGGATTTTTCCCGAAGTGTCAATATTTTTTATATATAGGGTAAGTCAGGGTGAGATGGCCAGTAAAGTATATTTTTGAGCATATGTAGAGAATGATATTGGCTAACTGATTCATTTTATGGCAAACTTTTCATTACAGTTTAAACTAATGTTTTACTAAGGGCATTACCGAATATCGTTACATCAATGAGCTTTACACCATTTTTTTTTTAAACATGTAATCTGGCCATCACTCCCGGATGTGCCGGGTGAGATGGCCACTAATGATTTTTAGAGACGGTAGAGATGGCCACCCCTTTTTTTCTCCAAAAAAAACATTTTATTTCGACGAATCTAATACAATTGCATGCATAAAATATTTTATTTAAACAAAAAAATGAACATTTCACAACTCATTTCATAAAATAAACATTTCAAGAACAAAGCGAGAACAAAAAACATTCTTCTTTGGCAAACTTTAGAGTCAAAAATAAGCAGGTAAAAAAGAACACTATTAGGAACATAAGCTACCTATGGTTAGTTCGCATTTTCCGTCCACATCTCGTGCACATATTTGCAAAGCCTGTTGCACTGCTCGTTGGAACCATCTCGAGCACTTGACATATTGTATCCAGTCATCTTTTCGTTGTGTTTTAAAAATAGTCTTCTAGACAACCAACACACTCATTTTCGTCGAAATTTTCTTTCCTCGTCCTCACTGTCCAGAATTATTTCTCATTTGCTTCCGGACTTCTGAACTTGAATCAGCTGCTTTTTTATTTCTAGAAACTTTTCTTTGGTTGCTTCCGTTTTCTGTCCTTTTTCTTTCTTCAGCTTGTCTTTTCTCAACAGTTTTCTCTAAGCTCTTTTCAATATTTTCACGAGAATACGTTTTACGTGTATAATCCGTAGGCAATTTTAACTGTAAGAGAAAAAAAACAGTTATTGAAATATGGCCATCTCTACCCGTATTATGATGGCCATCTCTCCCAAGTGTACGGGATAGATGGCCATCTCCAAACCGGCACTTGAATTGTCAACAAAGTTTTCAATTTTAGGTTAGGATGAAGATTCATCATTTCTCCAACCCTTTTGGTACAAAAACACTAACTTAAAGTACATATTACAAAAAAATACAGTTACGAAATTACAGAAGTCAACATATTTGTGGCCATGCGTTATTTTTATTTCGTAAAAAACTCACCTGCTTGAGTAAACTATGAGCGGCGTTGTGTATCGGATGGGGGCTCTGGAGCAACTGGACGCTTGTTACGATCGCACACAGAGTAAACACGCAAACCACAGAGTGCCGAGTGTTGGCCATCTCACCCCACATGGCCATCTCACCCTGACTTACCCTATATAATATATATATATATATATATATATATATATATATATATATATATATATATATATATATATATACATATATGTATATATATATATATATATATATATATATAAATATATAGTAATATATATATATATATATATATATATATATATATATATATATATATATATAAATGAATCCTTATTTCCCTTGGTCACGCCATCACGCTTGAACGGCTGGACCGATTTCACTAATTCTTTTTTTGTTGTATTTTTTATTGTCAGAAGAAGGTTCTTATGAAAGAAAAAATTAATAAAATTGCGCGGGAAATTAGAAAATTTGAGAATACTCAAGCACCATATAAAATTATTTCTAATCTATGTCATTTTTATTTTGTCATGACTTAGAATCAGTGTTGCCAACAGTATTCTTGTTAATTCCGTTAAGGTTGGTCGTAATTTCCGTCAAAAATCCGTTAAATTATTTTTTTTCGTCAATAAAATCCGTCAGAATAAAAAAATGCGCTAAAGTCTAAAGCCCGTTTGACACGGTGATATTTTTCGGGGAATATCTTCGCGAATTTCTTTTCGAATTTTTTCTCAACAATAAAAATCAGCGGTAAACGTTGGTTTTTGATATATATATATATATATATATATATATATAATATATATATATATATATATATATATATATATATATATATATATATATATATATATATATATATATATATATATATATATATATATATATATATATTCAAAGGTAAATATATAAATAGAAGTGTTTTCATTATTATAGCATTTGAAAGACGATAACATAACATAAAAAATATGTAACGTTCACTGCGCATGTCCGCAAAAATTCGCGAAGATATATCCGGAAAAATACTACCGTGTCAAACGGGCTTAAAGAAACAGAATGTATTTCATAAATAAATTTTACAAAACAAAAACTAGTTTTACAAATCGAAATTAAAGTCGTCATCATCGCTGTTCGTACCATCAACAGATTGACTCATAGCAGTGGAGGTTGAAATTTCGCTTTGACTATAGCTTTGCATAGTCCCAACCATACGAATTATTTTTTCTGGCAACTCATAAGAAAAGCAGGTTTTGTCGTTCCTCTTCAGCCCTGATCTAATGTTTAAAATCGCATTCACCATATTTTCATTCATTTTATTCCGAAGCTTTGACTTTACATTATTCATGACACTAAACACCCTAAAAGGAGGATTGAAAAGGCAAAATCGCACAACTCTTTAAAATGATTTGTGCCGGTAGCATCTTGATGTTCCTTGACTTGGGACCAAAAAGCCACGGTGTCATTAATGTTCTCCCATTGAGTGTAGTGAATGGCGTTCCATTGCGTCTCGATTAGAGATATTTCATTATTTGAATACACTAAATGAGCCAATAAGGTGGTTAAAGATTCTTTGTGAACCCTTAATACTTTTTTGCATGAGAGAAAATCTATTTTCTGCAGGATCTCGATATTGTCAGGTAACCTACAATGAACAAGACGGAGACTTTTAGGACACATTGAGAAGTGAGAATTAGACGACTTACCTAGAACGTAATTGCTGAATTAATTTTATTGTAAAGTTGATACACCGTTGACGAAGATTTTGTTCACTTTGTTCGTTTATAATACCTTTCTCCCTCATTTCTCGTAATTTGGTTTCGAATCCGTAACCAAGGTATGGCTTAGGGTCTAAATGATTCTCCACAATTATAGTTAGCGGATCAATATTGGGACGTGGCATGACTACTTTTGAAACTAGAAATCCAATAAGCGTAGATAAATCCGTAAACAATTTACATGGATCACCATCTTTGGCTTCAAAAGATTTGTTCACTCGTTGCAACTGTTATGGGACATAGGAATGAGAATAAAGCCAAATTAGTCTCATCTTCATACATATTGTATAACAGTTCAGCAGTATAATTTTGCCGGACTATTTTGAAATGCGTTTCAAGTTCCAGCCATTGCTTTACAATCCTATCAACAGCCGAATATATTGATAACCATCGGGTTTGACAAGCTCTAATAATTTAGTGGTTCGTGACCTTCATTAATTGTGCGGTATAATACAGCTCTCTGTATTCAGCCTGTCGACCTGATGACTGGGAGAACCAATTGTATGTTTCAGAAACCATAAATTCTAGATTCCTCGGTAAAGTACCTTCTGAGGCGTGAGACACCGCAAGCTGAATCGAGTGACAGACACATCGTACAAGAACCAATCCGGGGATGTCTTTTTTTAGAATTGCATGTACGCCATTATTCACACCCGTCATAACACTGGCATTGTCAGTTCCGATGCCAAGAATATTTTTGTACTCCAAACCAAATTCGTTTAGCGTCTCTTTAACCGCGGAAACTATTCCTTCTGCATTGCATGCCGTTAGTGGTGCCAATTTTAAAAAAGATGTTTTTATTTTCTTAGATTTTGTGCTGTAGTATATAATTACAATGCCGAGATATTTTACAACAGTTATATCCGTAGACTCATCCAGAAGGAGACTAAATCTTCCATTTCCAATATCTTCTTTCAAATCATCTTTAATGATATTGGAACACTTTTTGCGATGCAGTTGTATGTCTTTAACAGCTTGTGAATCATCCGCCGCCTTTTTCATTATCTGTCCTAAATGATCTACTGTTAGCACACTGCAATGTTTGGCAATAAACAGTGTTGTATAAGCTTCCGAATATTTTTGCCTTTTTCTGTCTTTTTAGGAATTAATTTAATTGTTCCTTGGCGTGATAGCGCCAACATATCAGCATTTTTTATATGTTTATTTGAAATCATATGAGCTTTTAAATCAGAATATTTATTGCTACTACTGACGATGCATCGACAAAATTTGCACTCAGGAAATGACTCACCAGATTTTTTGTCTGTTTTCATAATAATCCAGTCTTTGAGCAGCTTGTCTTGGAGCCATTCACTACGGAATTTTTGTTTATGTTGCACTTTCGGTATTTTTGTCACTTTAAACAAGACTACTTGTACGTACAACACACTAAGATTTAAATTGTTCAGCTCACTAAAATCAAACTGCTTTAACTTGTCACGTACACAATGCAATGAACCTATAATTATTGTTTTTTCTTTAGGTTAGGTTTTGAGAAGATTCGAGTGCCGGGGAAGTCCTGGTTGCCTATCGCGCGGTTGTCAGTGGTGCCAATCGTTCGTAAACAATGACATAGTACAATATGATATTATTATGCTATTTGCAGAAAACAAAATAGTTTGAATCAGTAAACAACCAGTGAAATTACACTCACAGAACTTAATTTAATTTTTTTTAAAGAAAACTCAGATTCCGTTAAAAAATCCGTCACCCGTTAAAACTGATTGTTTTCCGCTGCCCTTAACCAAAATCCGTTAGATATGACGTTAAGTTGGCAACACTGCTTAGAATAGAAAAATTCATATTACTCTCAATTGTTTACCCTTCTACGATCAACCCCAATTTTTGCATCGTAATTTTCATTTTTTTTATTTTATCCACAGATAATAGGGCTGCAAGATGGCAATCGAAAATAACAATAGTCGGTTTGCGAATAGGTCGTAATATATTTCGGGTCAGATAGATTGATAGATAGATAGTTAGATGGATAGATAGATATATGGAAAGAAAGATCACTAGATAGATAGATAGACAGATAGATAGACAGATAGATAGATAGATAGATAGATAGATAGATAGATAGATAGATAGATAGATAGATAGATAGATAGATAGATAGATAGATAGATAGATAGATAGATAGATAGATAGATAGATAGATAGATAGATAGATAGATAGATAGATAGATAGATAGATAGATAGATAGATAGATAGATAGATAGATAGATAGATAGATAGATAGATAGATAGATAGATAGATAGATAGATAGATAGATAGATAGATAGATAGATAGATAGATAGATAGATAGATAGATAGATAGATAGATAGATAGATAGATAGATAGATAGATAGATAGATAGATAGATAGATAGATAGATAGATAGATAGATAGATAGATAGATAGATAGATAGATAGATAGATAGATAGATAGATAGATAGATAGATAGATAGATAGATAGATAGATAGATAGATAGATAGATAGATAGATAGATAGATAGATAGATAGATAGATAGATAGATAGATAGATAGATAGATAGATAGATAGATAGATAGATAGATAGATAGATAGACGGACGGACGGACGGACGGACGGACGGACGGACGGACGGACGGACGGACTGATAGATAGATAGATAGGAACGGACTAGACAGATAGACAGATAGATAGATAGACAGATAGATAGATACAGATAGACAGATAGATAGATAGATAGATAGATAGACAGACAGATAGATACTTAGATAGATAGAAAAATAGATAACTATCTAAATAGATGGATATATAGTTAGATAGGTAGATTATACATCGGCAGATTAGATGAATAGATAAAAAATAATTTATATAGCAGAACAACGTTTGCCGGATTAGCTATATATATATATATATATATATATATATATATATATATATATATATATATATATATATATATATATATATATATATATATATACATATATATATATATATATATATATATTATATATATATATATATATATATATATATATATATATTTACGTATATATGATTGTATATATATATATATATATAATACATGTACACCTGTAACCTGTTAACTAATAGATTTCAACTAACCGGATAAAACTTTTAACCGTTATCTTTCAAATGTTAACTTTATGCTGTTAATTTTCAACATTTGAGTTGATATTTTGTGCACGTTTTTCTGTTAACTTTTAACTGTCATTTTTTAACTGTTATTTCTGGGTTTAATTTCCTGATCTTCAATTTTGAATAATTTTTATTATAAACTGCATTAATACCAAAAATTAATACTGATATCAATTAAATTAAATTATGAAACTGGCAGGCAATTGAGAGGCTAAAAACGTCGTTTCATTCAAAAAATCATTAGTTTACTCAATAAATATAATTTTTATGTACCTATTAAACTAAACAAAAAAAATGTTACGAAAAAAGCCAAAGTCATCTCAAGTAAAACCCACGAAAATCACCCGGGGTGATTGACGGTAGTCTAAAATCTAGATGCAAGTATTTCAGAATATCTACAAATAATTTCATTGAAATACCTTTTTTTTTGCCGTAATCAATTATTCAAACACTAAAAATAAAATAAAGCGTGAGGAGCAGACCTCCAACAGTAGGATCGTATTTTCCCTTAATTTTTGTTCCTTTTTACAAACAATTTTTTAACCACCTATGTTAATTTGGAAGGGCTGAAGAAAAGTGAGAAGCTTGAATACTTGCTCAAATATTAGAAATTTGTTCATAAGAATCGCGGCGTTGAGAAAAAAAAATTGGAATTACGTCACATTGTGTGTTTGAAGGATTTCTCACTTCACTAAGTAGCGGCCACTACTCTTTTATCACTTTAAAGTCATTATTACCATTAAGTTGAATATTTGTTGTAGATATTTCAAGGTACATAGTCGCGATAATACAAAACAACCACAAAGTTCCTAAAGCCCCTTGGAACTTTAACCTATAATTAATAAGAGCATTGTAGCGATAAGTGCGTGCTAAAACTTCTTAACTCAATCTGCCCGATGATGGTCTAGTGACCGAAATTGCAATCGCAGTGTTATATTTTTCAAAGTATTCTTGTGATAATAAACGTAGTTAACTCAACTTTTTTTTTTCATTATATTTGATAAAACTAAGTTGGCTTAGATCGGCCTATCTTGACTTCAGGAGTCTGTGTATATGTATATATATATATATATATATATATATATATATATATAGATATATATATATATATATATATATATATATATATATATATATATATATATATATATATATATATATATATATATATATATATATATATATATATATATATATATATATATATATATATATATATATATATATATATATATATATATTATATATATATATATATATATATATTTACAGAACGTAGCCAAGGGATCTGCAGAGGAGACTGAGCCCCTCTAGAAAATATACCGGATATTTATTTATATTAATTGATGAAGGTACATTTTAATTTCTCTTAAATATTTTCTATTTCTATTTGTTTTATTTATTTAGAGTTTTCTATGAGAGATTTTCCATTCATTATTCTCTATTAGAATAAATTTTTTTATTTTTCCAAAATGTTTCAATTAATATTCTTTTTCCAGTATACTTTTCTGGGTAAAAAGACAGTATATTCCTTTCTTTTTTTCCCGTATAATTATTTTAGTACTATGTAAAAAACAAGAATTCGTTTAGCCCCTTCTAGAAAACAGTGCTGGCTACGGCCTTGTATATACATATATATATATATATATATATATATATATATATATATTATATATGTATATATATATATATATATATATATATATATTATATATATATATATATATATATATATATATAATGTATATATATATATATATATATATATAATATATGTATGTATATATATATATATATATATATATATATATATATATATATATATATATATATATATATATATATATATATATATATATATATATATATATATATATATATATATATATATATATATATATATATATATATGTATTAATTGTATTTTATCAGAATGATATAGTTTTATCTTGCATTATTCAATCCAAAGAATAAACTGATTTTCAGTATTTCTTCCGATGCCACATAATAAAAACAATACATGAATTACTGTTATGTATTTATTCCAATACATATCACAAATTATATACGCTCGAATATAAAAATTCAGACATACAAGTATAAAATCATTATAAAAAGCTATCTTAACTACATTTTATAATATATTCATAAATATAATTCGATAATATGGACAGATCAGCAAATTTATAATATATTACAGAGAATATAATTAATATATATATGTACAAAAAAATGACATCCATCAGTTCATAAATTACTAGATTACCTACACATATGAATTGAGTTTAGATAAATACTTATCACTAGAATTGTAAACACTGATTAAGTACAAAAACATAATTATATAGTTATTCTATATTATACAACAGTCAACAATCAAAATCGAGGCTATTTAAAACGAAAAAATGGGGAATTAAATTCGATATTTTAAAATAAAAAAGTAATTAAGATAATTTATTGAGGAAATAATTGGGTTTTAGTTCTACATTGAGAATAAAGTCAATGAATAAATTAATTATATTTTTAACGACTATTGAGGTCTGTATCAAAAGTTCAAAAACGTGTTGATTCTTCAGACATTGATTAAAAATATTGAATTCGAAATGACATTAAGAAAAGAGTGTGAAAGTTTCAAATCCGCACATTATCATTTGCAAACTTTATGAACAATGAAAGATTAGCACGAGAGGAACATTAAAAGATAGTTATCCTTGAAATAAGAAGAAATTTACAATAAATTTTTTTTAAGTATTAAATATTCATTTCAATATTTGAGAAATGTAGAGTGCCTAAATACTTAAAGGGAACCAATTTTGCTGGGAAAAATTTTTTTCACTGATTTTTCATGAAATTATCCTATTGTAACAATTTTTTTTTCTTGAGTTTTCGTTTATTTTTAAACAAAAACTACCAAAATTATTTTGCTTAGTGGAGACCTCGTGAAACTTATACAAAATGAAAGTATAACATTGCAATATTTTCAGTTTATTCAATTTATTAGTACTCATGGATTTCCTAGGATAATAAAAAATAAAAAATTTTATTATATCAAATACTTTTATAATATGTTATGACAATCGAAAATATCGCAGAATTATATTCTCGTGAGGTTAGCACGAAGCAAAATAATTATTGTAACTTTATTTGAAATTTTGCGATATTTTTAATTGTCATATTGTTGTTATCTTAGATAATAGCATTCTTATGATCTCATTATATGAAGTTTTCATAAATTCTCCATGGAGCGAAATAATTATAGTAGCTTTTGTTTAATAATTAGTTAATTCAAGTTATGAACACAAATTTTTTAAATTTAAATATTTGACAATAGAAATGGAATTACGAGTGTTAGGACCTTTTAACGAATATTCTTACTCTATAAGGATCATTTTCGAAAATCTCTGTAGTTTTGAAAGTTTTTGGGTTATTTTGGAGAAATACGATAATATTATTTACACATATTTGGATAATTTTTCACGTTTAATCAGCGAGTCTCAACCTGTAGGACGCGAGCATACTAGAGAGGGGGGGGGGCGAGCATATCCGGGAGTAAATATTATTTAAAAATCAACTGACTGAAGGGAAAATAGGCACACACATACAAAACAAAATATTTTTGTTTTTTTTTAGGTAGTAGCCTTGGATTAGTGCCGAAAAACTCAAAATACATTATTATTGCATTTTATTGTATGAGGGGGGGCGCGAGATACAAATTGTGATGTAAAATTGGACCGAGAATCCTGAAAAGTTGAGAAACGCTGCGTTAAATACAACCTCTTTACCATTTTATAATAATTTAAAAAAATTTTACAATACAGTTACAAAAAGAGAGTTTCCTCTTCAGGAAAAATGCGGAATAAGTAGTCGAGTTAAATTGTTTTAGAGTCATTTTCTAATGTAAGTTTAGTATTTATTTTGTAAATATTGCTATCATCGGTGATAGATAACTATTTCGATCCTGGTAATAATTATAATTATGAAGAACCTGAATTCTTTTCAAGTTAGTAATATATGGAAATTCCACAAAACGTATTACCTCATGAACAATAGTTCAAACATTTCCAATATTGATTCGAATACAATCATAAAAACTTTATAGTCCAAGACCCCAGAGCCGTCAGGAGTTACTTATTTTCTCAGCAATGTACAGTTTCTCAGCATGTATGGATACCTGCTACCTTGTGCCGATGGCCAATTTTCAGGTATCAGGTGCTAAAATTGGAAAAAAAACTCACCTCACTTTTTTTATTTTCTCAGTCTTGATTTTTATATATGATACTCAGGGAACTATTTCAATACTTTATGCAAGCAGCCAGACCGATCGTATGGGCCAAACATCCCGCCAGACACAAATAAAGTGTCCCTATGAGTATGACAGTATGAGCGAAATGTCAAGATTTGCTCATTTAAGCGCGATAGTTATTATCTATATTGAAGGCTCGTTTTCATGCGACAACAATGTCGCGACTTTAGTGCCATGACACTTAAAGTCGCGACATTTTTAAACATGCAAACTTCAAAGTCACGTTGTCGCGGCAATTATTTGAAGCCGTGACATTAGTGTCGCGATATCTAAATCATGTTGATATTTTCGTGACATTTGACATTAATTCCACGCAATATACCTCGTGAAAATAGCAGTGCCGCATTGTCGTGACCACGTGTGAAAGTGAGGTTAAAAAAAATATTGGTTCACAAGATAAACAAAGGAAAAAGAAAATGTTGTTTTCGATATCGTACACTTTTTGGAGGAATATGAGAATCTGCCTTGTTTGAGGAACAAAATTAATCGTTTATTTAAAGACAGAGTCGCAAGAAGCGAAGCGAAAGAACATGTGTTAGCTATAACTGGGATTATAGACGTCAAAACATTGCCAAAAAAATAAGGAGGATTCGAGGTACATACTATACAGAAGTACAGAAAACTAAAAAAAAACACAAAAACTGGAAGTGGAACGGGAAATGTGTCCCAAAGCTTTTTTGGTTTTAAGTTGGCCGATAGACTCCTAAGGCCAACAACCAATATTTTTTTCAATTTTTCTTTTTTTGTGCGTTTTCTTCACTTATAGTTAAACTTCACACTCGTGTAGCCGCCGCAATCACTTCATTCGACGCCATTTTTAATTTACTACAAAAATCATGAAAACAACCATTACGAATGTCATATTGTCATGACTTAAAGTGTCATGACATTATTATGTCGCATGAAAACGAGCCTTTTAGTTCCACGCAACATACCTCTTGAAAATAGCAGTGCTGCATTGTCGTGACCACGTGTGAAAGTGAGGTTAAAAAATATATTGGTTTACAAGATAAACAATGGAATAAGAAAATGTTGTTTTGATATCGTCCACTTTTTGGAGGAATATGAGAACCTGCCTTGTTTGTGGAACAAAATTAATCGTTTATTTAAAGACAGAGTCGCAAGAAGCAAAGCGGAAGAACATGTGTTAGCTATAACTGGGATTACAGATGTAAAAATATTGCGCAAAAAAATAAGGAGGATTCGTGGTACATACAATACAGAAGTACGGAAAACTAAAAAAAGCACAAAAACTGGAAGTGGAACGGGAAATGTGTCCCAAAGCTTTTTTGGTTTTAAGTTGCCGATAGACTCCTAAGACCAACAACCAATTTTTTTTTCAATTTTCCTTTTTTTGTGCGTTTTCTTCACTTATAGTTAAACTTCACACTCGTGCAGCCATCACTTCATTCGACGCCATTTTTAATTTACTACAAAAGTCGTGACATTAAATACATGAAAACAACCATTAGAAATGTCACATTGTCGTGACTTAAAGTGTCATGACATTATTATGTCGCATGAAAACGAGCCTTTATATACCTACTTAGTGTCATGACATTCCGCTCATACTGTCATACTCATAGGAAAACTTTATCTGTGTCTGGCGGGATGTTTGGCCCATTCGATAGGTCTGGCTGCTTGCAGAAAGTATTGAAATAGTACCCCGAGTATCATATATAAAAATCAAGACTGAGAAAAGTCAGTTGAGTTTTTTTTCCATCTTTAACACCTAATACACTGAAAGTACATAAGAACACTAATTCATCCCATATATATTATTGCTGAGAATATAAGTAACGTCTGGCGGCTCTGGGCTCTTGCTCTATTACATCATATTGAGCACGTCAAATGACCGCGTATCAAATTTTTATCGAAGAATATTTTTGGCAGTGTGTTGTAGCGAATCTGACACAAAATTTACAGAAAATTACGTGTTTGTTGATTTATGCTAATGATATGGTTTAAAACACATCTAGTCTAAACAAATGATATGTACAACAAATTAGTTTCGAGTCGAGATCATTTCAAAAATATTATGCCCTTGTAAGCAACACATGAAAACTCCAACGGCTGTAAGGCATCATAAATATTTTTTTCATAAATAAGTAATGGAAGCTTAAGATTATTAACAATATAATTCACAGGTGTACAAAATTCGGCTTCGCGTCCTAAACGTTAAATATTTGACATTTTAGCTAATATAAAAATCAGTTAATTTAGCTGTGAAGAAGCAGAGAATTTTTCTCGATTTTAATAAAAGTGTCGTGGATGACATTTTAAAATTCGTGTAATATTTGGAGAATAATTTCATAGTGTGAGATATTGATTTAAAATTTTATTTGTTGCGTTAAAAACTACATTGAAAATTGTTCCACGTCAGATGGAGTACTTCTATCACATAAAGTGAGCAATTCTTCCATAATTTAAAATAATCTAACAATCTTCCAAGAGAGCTGGTTATATGTGTTCCGCGACACGAAATCTGCATTCACAATGAAACAGTGGATTATAGAAAATGTAGTCAACCCGACTCAAAATCTTCATACAACAGTTTCGATCTTATTAGATCTTTTCAGTGCAGCTTACTTGACTCGGAGAGAATTGATATATTTCTTATTGTTCCCCAATACAAATCGCGGCCGAACTACTCTATGGATAACAACCCATAGCGCCATCTGCCCAAAATATTAGGAACGAACAATTCATAACCAGCTCTATTGGAAAATTGTTTTTAATTTTAAATTATCAAGGAATTTTCGTTGTTCGCTTTATGTTATATATGAAATTGATTATGGTTAACAAGTATATTTTACATGAACTGATAGTGGAGAACTTCTATCAAAAATTGCAACTATATTGAATACTCTAGTTTATAAATTTAGATAACTGAGTTAGACATACAAAAATGCTCAAGAAGTAATAATATCCATGAATACGAATTAGCAGTGTTCATTTTACGAACAATTCATTTTAACACATCATATTCAATTTAATTGAAAATTAATTATTCATGTATTCTGAAGTTACAATCGAATGAAAAATTAAACAGCATTAACCCTCTCGGTCACGAATTAAAACTATTGTAATGCAACTTATGATTTTTTGAAAATTTTTGATGTTAAATTCAGATTTTCAAAATGCTCCGTTTGGGCACTATGACATGTCCCCAATTGAGGACATCATGAACTGATGGAGGAAAAAAAAAATTTAGAAATATTTTTAGATGGTAAAATATCAATATGTTCCATTATTTATTCTATTAAATATATTTATATTATTTTTGCGCCCATTTTCGAAGTACTGAAGTGTATTAAATTTAACTTTTGCAGAATCAAAATATAAGTGCTGTTATATTCACCTAGATGTTGCCTTTACCGCTAGTTCACAATGTCCTCAAACTAGTACGCCACACTTTCAAAAATCGCTGATTACAGTATGCACAAAAATCACCTAACGCAATTGCTTTGGAACAAGTCTACACTTATTTTGAACGTAAACAAACAGTTTTCAAACACATTGTCTAACGAATATAGCCAACAAAAAATAAACAGTAGAGCGCTACACTGCTGTCATAGCTACCCTACGGAATCCCATATTTCAAATGAATGATTATTTTTTTGATCAGCTTGAAGATGGCAGCATATATATTCATTCGGAAGAATATGATGTCCACAACTGAGGACAATGTGACAGAGAAGTAAAAGCAAGCGGTACATCATAGGAAAAAATCCAAAGTAGGATGTCCTCAACTGAGGACAAGGTGAGCGAGAGGGTTAAAATCCTTGAATATTATGAAAATGATTCATAATTTATCAACTTCTTATTCAACTTTTAAACAAAGAAAATGGCTCAACTATTGGGTGAAGAACGGATTCAAGTACGCTTATTTGTGTATGTTCAGAATACAGCTTGCTATTGCTTAAACAGGTTACTGAATTTGGGGGGAAAATTTACAATCTTGCCAACATGAAGATGTTAGATGCACAACTGATATTACTATCTTCAGAATATCTTGAATAAAACCATAAAAACTTTTTTGATTATAATTAAAATTTTAATGTTTTATTAATATTCATTTGTATTAGTTAGTAGTAGTAGTATTTATTATCAATTTCCTGAAAATAATGAATAATAGATTTAAAATGGATAAGTGGAGGAAGTTTGAGAGAACGCTGTCACATTCTTAACCCTTAACTGGTATCGTCGGGTCAGAATTGACCCGGCGCATCTTCATTTCATCACAGGACAGGCACTTTTGCACTTATGTGGCTGTGGTTCCGTGACTTCTCATAAATATTTCGTACAAATAGATACCTCAAACGCCAGTACCATTTGAGCATCGCAAAGGCCGAATTGTACGCGTTAGGGTCAGATCGAAGATACTAGTTGCGTGTGTGCTCTCGTTATTGACTTCCGGCAGTATGTCGAAAAAGTACGTGAATTGTTCTTGAACAGTGAAGATGATAGCAAAGAGCCCTTAAATGCGGCGAAACTACAACGAATGAAAGTAGGTCGTCAATTTCTCAGCCCAGACCTCTTGATCCTGATGCAGTAAGTAGGGAAAAAAAGGACGAAGATATTACATGTTTAAATCGAAAAATGGCAGTAAATATTTTAGAAAGTGTAATAAGTGTAACAGGCACGTGTTTGAAGCACATGCAGAGCACAGCTACATTATTATGTGAAAATGTAAGAAGCGAGGGATAGGTTAAGCAATTGTTATTGCACGTTTTTTCAAACGGAAATCTATTTCTTTATTTTTTGTAGAATGTGAATACTAAATATATTGTATGAGGGCGCATTATATTGGTTTTTTGATGTTTTGATTTTTAAGTTGAAATCTTGGAAATTATATTGCGTAACCATTTTTCAGGGGAAGTATTTGTATTTTTTTCCTACTATAAAGTGTATTTATATCGAAGATTTTTTGTTTCTTAACCTGTTGTATACATTGCTAAAAATTGATTAAAAAATGATATTTTTAATTTGGAAGTTCCAACCTTTTTTTGTACCAGGTCAGAATCGACCCGAAGATACCAGGTACGTAAGTAAAAATGACGATACCAGCTGAGGGTTAAGTTTTGTGATATCAGATTTTGGCATTGCCAGTTTAGGTTGTCTAGAAAAAGGACCTACAATCTATCTCTGAGGTTTGATGGTTTCGATTTCAATCAAAATTAAAGTCACCCCAATGGTAATTTATATTCTAAGAGAAGCTGTCTAATTGAAAGGCAAGATTCTGAAAAATAGTTAATTACAGAGCCAATTACTTCGATTGATAATTTTGAGGAGCTAGTATTTAATGAATATGAATTATCGTAAATGTACTTCCTCTTCTCACTAATTCATATTCATAGTTAGACTCACTACTGGTTACCTCGAAATATTTTGTCTAGGTTAGTTTCCTACATAATCCGTATATCTAACAGTTGAATTATCAGTTCATTTTTATGCACACAAATAAAATAATATGTGGTTCATAAGAAATATCTCATTCTATAAATGATTTCTGCGTTTGTTTTGTTCTTGCAAATTATTTCTAGTAATATGAAAAAAGTCTGAGCAGGTTACTATGAAGATTGTATAGTACGGATTTTTTGTTTATCACACTGAATGTAAACGCTTCTTCACGTTCTTCGCCTACAGAGTGTTTCTTCACATTTTGGTGAGGGCCTCTGCAACACTCTTCACTATTTCAGAAAATGCTGGCCTTTTCTGGGGATCCATATCAAGACAAGCCATCTGAAAAATATAATTTCAATTGAAATATTTTCGAGAAGAATTATTTTATGACTACCTCAGTCGATAACAATACCATAAAATCCCGAAACTCAACCTTCAAGTCTAAGTAGTTAATTAGTAGATTTTTGATTGAAAAAACAATTTTATTTTCTCATAATCTTCTTCAACTTTTAAATTGGTAAGTATAATCAGTTATGTTGAATACTGCGGAGATTGCAGTCAATATTGAGCATCTATGTGTAGTAATTATCAAAGAGAAAAGCATACAAAGTAAGAACAAAAACGAATTAGTAAAATTGTGAAATTATAAACTTTTTAGTTTCAAATAGTTAAAGTTTATCACTCATTTATTTGGGGGATTTTTCAAGAATACATAAATGAAAATGTATTATTTCATATCTTCTGAACCATAACACAAAAAAAGTACTTTATATAAGTACATACTATTCAAATATTTAATCTGACTTGAAATAATGAAAGTACGCAAAAGAATAAAAAAGAGAAAATGAAACGGACGAATTATATAATTTCTAAAAGAATTTTATATAATTTTTATCCCCGTTTTGATATTTTTATATCCATATTGAGTTTTCATTTTTCCATGATGACTTTAAGTGATTCTTAAAAACTTTATAGAGGGTAGGTGAAACTCATTTTGTAGCAACCTTCCAATACCGTTTTAAAGTGAAAGAATTATGAAAATCGTCTGTGTAGTTTCTATAAAAATGAATTTTGTAGGATGCAATAATGCATCATGAGGTAACTAGTTCGGCGCATCCGCCATTGTATTGTATAATTGAGCCGCCGCAACATAAGGCGAGACAGGTAATATATCACGAATTTAAATAATATTAATCCATTTAAACTATTTTCTGATGGTATTTTCTGGACAAAATTCATAATTTCTTCAAATATATTTTGAAAAGAAATTTTTTTGTCAATAATTTGGGAGTACTCAATAATATCTTTCAAATTAAATAAAAACAATTTCTACAAGAAACTAACCTGTATATTCTCAATATCTTCAGGTGTTGAAGGATGCGCCTTCCACTCTAGTTTCTTCTCTTTCAGTTTATTGAGCACACTGTTGTCATTTAGTTTAGGGAATGGTAGCTCTCCTTGACTGAATATTTCCCAAATGACAACACCAAGAGCATATACGTCGCTCTTCGTAGAAAATTCATCCTCATATACTGCCTCGTACGACATCCACCTCAAGGGTATAATCTGTAGAAAGATAAAGCACAAATTATGCATAACTACAACATACAATGTTTGGCATGAATTGAACGTGGCGAATTGTTGATTACTTAGAAAGTATCTTCCAACATTATTCATTAATTGATGAGGCCCATACTCTGTGATTATGTCTCGAAAAAAATTACTTTAGTTTTAATGATAAGATTTTGAGCATCACGGGGTTAATTATGGGTATTCCACTAAACCCATTTTCTGGAGAAATATTAATTGATGATTTAGAACGCTCTATCCATAACGATCCATTAAATCAACGCTTTCTTTATTGGTATAGAAATGTTAACAATATAGGTAATTTACTATTTTACTTGGACCCTCGCACAGCTCGACCCCTTCAAAATATTTATTAATTCTATACTAAACAATATTTCATTTATAAATGAAAAAAGTTATCTGTACTAATTTTCTAGATTCTACAATCAAGCTATTCAAAAAAATAGTTTTTTAATTTAACACAAACATCACACACTGATAGCGTCATACATAATAGTTTTTTCAAACCTAAAACAAAACTCTCAGGATTTTTATTCAACGCTATATATGTCACTTCCAAATTTGAAAATTCAGGAGTTGATTTGTTCTGTATCTAAAACAATGTAGTACACAGGCCAGACTGGTCGGTCGATCGTTTAAAACAAGATTCAAAAAACACCAACAATCATTTTTTGAAAAATAAAACAGATTAAACTTTTTCAAACCATTGCCACGGAAATCACTACCCGTTTCCACAAATAAATAATTTTCAAATTATGCACAAATTGGTGAAAGGATCCAAATTGAATTATTTATAATCCTTGGAATGTCTTGCTGAACAACCAGTACCAGATTGACATGATTTATTTAACTGAAATTGATATATTCAATCATAATTTATTCCAAGAAATTTTAACTTATCAAGCTGAAAATTCTAATTTAATAACCTGCCCTCATTGTATATTCTTCGAAGGCCATTATCTTTAATAACCCTCTCAGAATTTCCTAGAAAAATACTGCGTGATATGAGCATAGAGATATTACAGATAGAGGCGACAAGCCAGCCTGAAACTTGTCAGCTTGGGTGAGGGAGAGAGAGAATCAGAAGGTTAGGTTAGACTCTGACAGTTACGTCTGTCTATGTTTACGTCTGATACGTTTGACAAGGAACACAACAGTTGCTACCACACGGCACAGTTATGTACGTGCAAGCCTCATTCTTGACGAAGTCGTCGACACGATAACAATGCGTCCGAACGAAGAACTATTTCTTCAGCTAAATTTTGTCAGTGTTTGCTGATGAAAAAAAAAGGCAAATGAAAATTCAAAAAGAAAACGTTCTACATAGACGAAACAATGGCTGTTGAAGAGAAACGTTCATTCACGCGTAAATCTACTGAAGGATATAAGAGAGGATCCAAATGATTGGCGAAACTATTTACGGATGGATGAAAATGCATACACTGATTTATTACGTTTAGTTACACCTCTCATCCAAAGGCAGAATACAGTTATGCGTGAGAGCATTTCGCCACACGAAAGACTCACCGCTATTTTGAGGTTTCTGGCTACTGGAAGATCGTACCAAGACTATTCTCGAACGAGGCTTGATCACTGTACGTCAACCGCACGTACAAGCCGGGCATGCGCAAGCCGGGCATGCGCAAGCCGGGCTTGCACAAGCAAGATTTCAAGCAAGTCAAAAATTACGCAAGCCAAGCCGTGGGGTGTGCGCGGTATACAGTTTTCCCAACCGCACGCTCAGTGTTCAGTGTTCAAGCCGGCTTGCGCAAGCAAAACTGTCGTGAAGCTTGAGTGTGTGGTAGGCCTATTACAGAGCGGCCTATGGCTTGTCGCCTCTATCTGTAATATCTCTATGCTCTCTGTAATATCTCTATGGATATGAGAGACAAACATTTTCATTAACTCTAAACTCAATCTTCAAGATGATAATCGTATGACCAAAATTGCAATGACAGTATGTATTTATTTTCAACTCTTTTGTGACAATAAACATAATAAAATCAAGTTTTGTTTGTGGTCATCATACGTGATGAATTATCACGTAGTAAAGCCTGATTCTATCAACTATAGTCTGTCCAGCGAGACTTGCGTGCACGTCAAAGACATGCGCAACTAACGACGCTATGCTACCTACCCAAATGAATAAAATTGGAAATTGTCATATTTGTCGTAAGTAGTTTTCTGAAAGAGTAGTTATATGGTGATAGTGACCGGATAATTCATTTCGACAAATATTCTGTCCATAACATATCAAATCGTATGAATCTCCAAAGAAAAATTAACATTCCCAGTAATGAAAATAAGTTGAATTGAACGTGAAATTGTCATTCTGTTTCAAATTTTGCAATGTTGTCGGACTCTCTCAACAAACTTTCACGTCTGACAGTCGCCGAAATAACCTCTTTATCTCATTTTTGATGAAATTTTGGTCAGCTAATTAGATTTGAGATTATTTATTACGTCTGGCAACACTGTTTCTGATCGAAGTCATATAAAATTAATGACGTGAACGCCAAGTCTCGCTGGACAGTCTATACTTTCTAGTTCTCATCTATGTCCTCATGAAATTCAATATTTAAGAAGAAGAAACTAAATTTACTCCGCCACAAGTTTTTTGAGGTAAATTGATAAATAACAAATAATCTTCAATGATTAATAATTATGTGACGAAAGTGATGAGATGTGTTGTTTTACCTGATTGACATGCTTGCAGTACTCTTGACTGTATGGATCCCTAGTAAGCCTCGGAAGACCGACTTTAACAACTAGAGAAGATGTGACTAGACAATTGCGGGCTGCTAAATCCTTCATGACTATTCGATTCGACGAGATGTAATCCATAGCCTTCGCTATTTGATGGACAATACCTGCTGCTTGTATGGCCGATAGAGGAGGAGGTGTTCCTTTCTGGGTTGCCACCAAAAACTGCTTAAGGTCACCCTGAATAAACAAAGAATATTGTCATTTAACGTAACACGAACATTCAATGAATGATTAACAGATCTAAAACCGTTTCACGTAATACGTATACCTTCTGACAGAAATTGGCACATTTTCATCCAGTGAGCATGACAATAAAACAGGATAATCATTCATGGCTCTGTATGGACTACTGTGCAGAGCCACCTCTCGGAAGGCAATGCAAACCACCGAGTAGTATTCTGCCTTATAAACCCTCTCTATAAAGACGTTCGGATCGTCGTAGAACCCTTAGGTCCCTTCTATTCATGTGTCACTGTATCACGCACAACACAAATAGTTGTAGAAAGGTCGCCTACACCCGAAACCGGGTAAGACACTTGAAGAAGCAAAAATATTAAGATCGTGTAAATTATGGCGAGAACATTTAAAAATTATAGTTCGTATATAAAGAAATTAATGTAGATCGTAAACACTATTCACGTCATATCAAATATGCCCTAATGGATATTTTAATTATACATTTGTCAGTTTTTCTGACATTGTACTAGATCTTTTCCAATTTGCTGCTGTGAATTTGAATTTGAATTGCGGCCGGACAAAATCCTGCGATGGGCCGAAGGTTGCACATGCCTGCTGTAGACGAACCGGCGTTCAACTGTAGGCCCCTGGTGAGATCTTTCAAGGAAAAAGTACCTATTAAACTAATAGTTTTTTTTTAATAACATGCGCAAGCCTTATACAGATGTACCAGCTTTAAACTGTAGGACCCTATTGATATCTGTCAACAAAGGAGTACCTTGATTAATAATTATATAATAGGGTTTTTCGCTAACTGCGAGTGATGTTTTTTAGTGAATACATGCCGTTCTTGTTATAAATTTGATTGGGATGATCGGAGACCGGACAAACTTCTGCGACGGAGTGTAGGTTGCACATGCCTAATAAAGACGAACCGCCGTTGCACTGTAAACCCCTAGTGAGATATTTCAAGAAAGGAGTGCCTATTAAATAATAGGCGTTTTTTTGTTAATTACTAGTATGATGAGATGTTCTTTAGTGGATGCCGGACGTTTGTTTAATATATATGATTGCACATGCCTGATACACTGTAGACCCTTAGCGAGATCTTTCAAGAAAGGTGTACCTTTTAAACAATAGAGTTCTTTTGATAACTACGAGTATGATAGGATGTTTTTTCCGTGAATGGGGCCGTTCTTTTTATAAATTTGATGAGGATACTATAAAATTGATTAGTACCTATTAAATAATAGGGTTCTTTTGATAATTACGAGTATTATGGGTTATTTCTTTTCATAAATTTGTTTGGGTTCGACTGGGCCGGACAAACCTCCATGGTGGGCCGCAGGTTGTACATGCCTGATATAGACGAAACGGCTTTCATTAAAGGAGTACCTATTAAATAATAGAAGGACGGGCAAATTTTCGTGGCGGGCCTGATATAGACGTAACGGCATTAAACTGTTGGCCGCTAGTCAGATATTTCAAGATAGGAGTACCTATTAAATAATAAGGCTCTTTTGATTACTACGAGTATTATGGTATATTTCATTTCATAAATTTGATTGGGTACAACTGGGTCGGACAAACATCCTCGGTGGTCCGTAGGTTGTACATGCCTGATATAGACGAAACGGATTTCCTATTAAATAATAGGATTATTTTGATAACGACGAGTATGATGGGATGTTTCTACAGTGAATTTCGGCCGCTAAAAATTTGATTATGATCGTAGTAGGCAGCACACATTTTTGCGAAAGGGCCGTAGGATGCACATGCCTGATATAGACATACCATCGTTAAATTGTAGGAGTGCCTATTAAATAATAGGCGTTTTTTGTTAATTACTTTGTTAATTACTAGTTTGATGTAATGTTTTTTAGTGTATGCAGGACGTTCTTTTTATATGTTTGATTGCACATGCCTGATATAAATTTGTAGATGTCCAGACATCTACAAATCTGTCAGTTAGAAAAAATTTTCTGTATTGTAGATAGGCCAAATAGTGACATACCCAGGTGTATTAAAAAGATATCGCCTCACATACAGACCTGATTTGGTAATTCACGCACTTATAATTAGTACCATCGCCCCCAAAGAATCAACTTACCCAATCTGTATATTCTAATAACATATAGTGAGGATCAGATTCTCTGCATAACCCAAGCAACTGTGTGATGTTCTCGTGAGACAATTTCAGGAACATATCGATTTCACGTTTGAACTCGGTAAGACAATTTTCGTCTTTGGTATGTGTGAAAGCTTTAATTAAAACAAGTATTTCTTTGTCTTCCGTGATTCCATTCGTAACGGAATGTCTGTTGTCGATAGTTGGGATGACACTCTTCGAAACTTTTCCCAACATCACGTCTCCAAATTCTCCTCTACCTAGAACGAAATTTATTTCAAAGAGTTGCTCTTCTATTATTATCAGACAGTAGATAATTAATTACTAAGAAATGTAAATCGGTTATTAAAAACAAAAAAATTATATGCGTGACTTCATCACACATATCCAACAATTTGAATAAGCACTTAGATTATTCATTTCTGAAAAATGGCATTAATTTTTACTACTTCAACGAAATTGCTTAGTTGAACAAATTACCTCAAAAATTTTTTTTATTTGAATGAATGTGAAATCTAACACAAAATAAACATCTTGATTCAATGATCCAGTGAATGATCTTTAGAAGCGAATGACTTTAAAGATTAGTTTTTTAGGTGATGTAGCAGAAAATTCAGATATCAATAAATCAATTGCCAAAAACTAAGTATTATATTTCAGTGATGAGATAAGGTGAAAATTCAATTATCTTGAGAATCGAAAATTTGTTTCTTGAGTCAAAGTAGACTTTGCATTAATGATAGTATATTCTTTGTATTTTTGCCATTTCGTGGATTGTTTTTTGGAAAATTAGTATTTGCGAATTACAATTTTCTCGCTCCGAATCACTGAATTGATACATGATATTGACGACAATTATTGTATTCGGTATCTTCAGTTTGGTCATCAACTTGAGCAAACTTAGTTTAAGTTATTTTGTTGAAAAACACTGTATAAGGATTATGCTCAACTTATAACATCTTCATTCAACCTACCTATTAGTTTTACATCTTTGAGATGACTCTTCGGCAAGGCGATTTTGTCGTAGTTCGATTTTGATTTTCGAGATTGTCCCGAGCTCTGCGAGTGAGTAGTTTCTGCCCCATCGCTTTTTTGACCATCCTTATGGTTTTCGATTCCGTTCATTCCCTTCTTGGAACTTCCAGAGTCGATATCTTCCTTCAGTTCCGTGTGTTCAATCTCGCCATTTTCCACTTTTCCTAAATTGAAAAACAATACTATCAGTATGAATGATGATTTATCCTATATATCAGGGGTTCCCAAACAGTGAACCGCGGCGCCCTGGGGCGACGTGATCACTTTACAGGAGAGTCGCTAAACGTTCGTCTCAATTCAACAAAAAATAAATGGAAAATCTGAAAATATCTGAATTTTTGGGCTGGTTTCTTTTGAATTGATCTTGTGTAAAATTAACGACTCAAGTCTATGTATAGTAAGTTATGATCGGGCTAGACACGTCGAGGTGTCTTACGAAAGATCTGCAATATTCTGAAAGGTTTTTCGGAAAGCATATAATAAAAAAAATTAAGATTCCTTAGTCTCTCTCTCTCTCCAAAGAGAGAACACGCATCTTTTGAAATCAAAGGACAAAATATCAGCTTTCATGAAAAAATTTAAGTTATCAAGAACAAAATTAGGGGAGGATGATATCAAAGATTCTTTATCAATATTTGACGTCAAATACATTTACCTAATCTTCGTGGAGATATGAAAACCATATTTGAAGGGCATTTATCAAAACTCATTATTAGGTTTGAGAAATACTTTGCAATTTTGATGAATTTGCTAGGATTGAAGATCTATTCACATAATGTTTCATCGGAATATACTTCTGCTGAAGAAGAGACTCTCATCGAATTATCTTGCGACAATATAGCCAAAATTGGATGCATGGGAAGACAGAACGTAAGATTTTAGTGAAAGATGAATAACATCTTCCAATAAAAGTACATAGTAAAAATCAACATGAAAAGATGAATGAGGTTGGTAGTATCTAGTTTAATTCCACGTTTTCAGAAAATATGCAACGATTTGTAGGCTCATCCATAACATTTATTATCAGTTTCATGTTACTGAAGTGAAAATTAAAATATTGGACAATGAAAATATACAAGTTCCAGTTTAATCAATCTCTCTTTTACGATCAATCATACTTATTTATATTAGTGTAAGGCGTTGTGTTATCGTTTCAATTAGAAAAGGACGCCGCTACTCGGAAAAATTTGGGAACCCGTGTTATGCGAAGGAAGTGAAGATAGCTATAACGAAAGCTAGAGAAACATACGAATCATCTATTGTGACTAGCAAAAATGACAAGAAACTTTATAAATATATTAGGTCTTCCCTATCCTCCAAAGTATCTGTACCACTATTAAAGAGACAAGATGGCAGCATCTGCCAGGATGCTGCTGAAACTGCCGAGATTCTTGCGGACATGTTTTCGAAAGCCTATTCTCCTGACACTTCTTTGGGCCGACTGCCAGAGATTCCATCCCTAAGATCAGTAAATTCGCTTCAGAGTATTGATTTTACTCCAAACAATGTCAAATTACATATCAGAAAATTAAAACTTCAATCATCTCCCGGTCCTGACTCAATTTCACCTGCACTGTTGATAAAATTGCTCCGATAGTTTGGCCAACCCCCTCTCCAGAATTATGTCTGCATCGTTCAATGCACACGTTTTACCGGTTTACCTGAGAAACTGCCATCGTTACACCCGATTTTTCAAAAAAGGTAATAAGCTAGTAGACCCATTGTAACTACCGTCCAATTTCATTAACACCCTTCATTTGTAAACTCATGGAGTCTATTATGTGCGAAAGTATTATCAAAATTCTGCCTCGCTGGTAATATTATTCCAGTCCAACAACATGGATTTGTCAAAGGAAAATCAAACCACAACTAATCTTTTATGTGTATAAGCAAATGGACATCTGCCTTGATAAAAAGCGCCCTCTAGACGTAGTTTACCTTGATTTTGCCCAAAGCGTTTGACCGAGTATGTAAGCGACGCCTTCTTCATAAAATTGGATCACTTTGTATTAGGGGAAACCTGCTCCAGTGGATTGACAATGTTCTGTCAAGCAGAAGCTTCTGTGTTCGTGTTGGCAATCACTCATCTTCCTATAGACCAGTATTGAGTGGTGTTCCGCAAGGTTCAGCCTTGGACCCCTTTTGTTTATTCTGTATACTGACTGACTTTCCCCAGTCCATCAAATCACAACATGCCTTATATGCTGATGACACAAAAATATTTGGCGATTGCAATCTTAGACCATTACAACATCCAAGATGACCTTAACTCAACCTTCAGATGGTCTGCTACCTGGGGGTTACCTCTCATTATAAAAAGTGTGTGGTTCTTCATATGTGCTCCAATAACCCTCGTCACCGATAAATGATAGATGGTCAATCTATAGAAGACGTAATATCTCATGAAGACCTTTGTGTCACGGTTTACTGAGAATTTGAGGTTGGTCAGCGCATATCACAAACATTGTCAAAAAGTGCAACAGCAAAATATACATTCTGAGGAGGACGTTTGCAAGACGACCCTTTGAGAGTTGGATAGCTCTGTATAAGTGTGACGTGCGTCCGATTTTGGAGTATTGCGGATCTGTATGGTATCCTGAGTTGGTGCGCGACAAGAATCTTGTTGAAAAACGTTCAGCGCAGTGCTACCAGAATGTCGTTTGGGCGTATACGGCCGACTTACAGCGAAAGACTATCAAGTGCCAACCGTAACAACTTTCGAACAACGCAAAAAATGCGGGGGGACTTGATTCTCACTTACCGCATATTGAAGTACAATTATGGAAATTTAAAACACCTGTTTTCATTGCACCATGAAAACAGACTGCGTGGGCACACATACAAATTAAAGAAGGAGCCTTTTTCAACAAATGTACGTCAGAATGTTCTTTTCAATAGAGTGTTTCTAGTATGGAACAGTCTGCCGTCCGAAGTAGTGGAGTCAAACTCAATAAATATTTTCAAGAACAAGTTGGACGAGTTTATGCTCTGCGGACTATATTGATTTAAATTAAGATTATTTTTGTTTTTCTTTTACTTCTATATTCAATGTTTTTTTTTTTTATGTAAATGGATTCATAGGTTTTTGAACCTCAATCCTTATTTGAATGTAATAATAATAATAATAATAATATATGATACGTGAATAAAAATTGTAAATCATAAAAAAAATAAAGTGTTTTCTGTACCGTCAGTAACTGGTATTTTTCTTGATTTTCTTCTATATCGGCACCATACCATCAAACCAACAACGAGAATGATGTACGCAGCGGCCACTGACATGGTGATTAGGACAGCTTTTGTAACTGTAGAGTCATCTGAAGCTGAAAAAAATTCGACCAACATTATGATTATGTACATAAATCCAAAAGAGGATACTACAGTGACCTTTTCTTCACCATAGAATTAACAAATGTACAAAATCATACGTAATATTATAATTTTTGGTTTCATTATATCAATGCGATCATGCTTCTCCGTACAAATTGAGACGTCCTAGTCGCAACATTCTCTGAAGTCAACGCATATCCATATACATATACACTCACCGACTTAAAATTCGGGACAGCCAAAATTTTGATGAAATTTTAAGTATGATAACTTTTTTCTCCATAGTCCGATTCAAATGTTTTTTTTTCAAAATGTAGATAGATGTTTCGAGTTTGAGTAACGTTATTTTCAATTTTGAAAAAAAAAGTGTACATGTAGAAATATAAAGGAAAATAGCTAAACAATATTTTTCCCTGAAGTTTGTAACACCCTGTAGAGTAATTCTGCAATCTAAACTCCAGTGTATATATTTTTCTGCAGATTCTGATTCATTCTTAACATTTTGCTCTTCAAGTCTCGATATCGTTCTCAGTTGAAGAGATATGAATTTTTTAAGAAGACGTTTCCAACATTTGAAACATTTGGCTTGTCAATTCCATATCTACTTTTTAATTCGCGATGCCTTTGTCATCCGAAGATTCAGCAAGAACTGTTGCTCTTCATGATTTTGGTTCTACAGAGAAGTGGCAAATATGATGGGTTTAACAAAATCTAGTGGGGAAAGAGCCGTGGCAAGGTTTCGAGAGACCGGAAGTTATGGTAGAAGACATGGACCTAGAAGAAATCGTGCTACTTTTGTCGTTGATGATCTCTTTATTAGGGTCTCAGTTTTAAGAAATCAACATACCAGTGCGGTAGAGATAAGGAATGAACTTGAAAGAGTCCGTCAAGTTAATGTCACAGCGCGGAGGTATATCGAAGAAATTCTTGAAGAATATGTTGCTGTTTTTTCACAATTGATTGGTAACCAATTCGTTTTCATGCATGACAATGCCCGTCCACATACTCCAAGAATAACAGCCCAATATTTAGAAAACGTTGCAATAAATATTATGGACTGGCCCGCTCGTAGTCCCGATATGAATCCGATAGAACATGTATGGGACAAATCAAGAAACACCGAGGACAATTACTCACTCTCCAACAGCTCGGAGACGCTCTGGAAGAATAATGGAATATTCCATCAGAGGATATCTAAAGTCTAATTATAGGAATTTATATATATATATATATATATATATATATATATATTTATATATATATATATATATATATATATATATATATATAAAATCTCTTGATAATTATTAGCAATAACAGGCTTGTTGAATCTTGAAAAACTCGATTTTATTAAAAAGTTGACGTTTCGCCACGACATTCGTGGCTTTATCAAAACTTTATTATGACGGACTCTTTCAAGTTCATTATATATATATATATATATATATATATATATATATATATATATATATATATATATATAGAGGAGGTAACACGAGGTACTGATTTTTAACCCATCTTCTTTTATGTTCCAATTAAAATTAACGATTTTTGATTAAGATGTGTAATGTTTTCTTAAATAATTCATATCTCTTCCACCGATAAAGATATCGATAAGAATAAACAAACAAAATGTTAGGAAAGGCCAAATGTCTCAAATGTCAGATGAAAGAATCCAAAACAAACCATCATTGTTGCAAAATGTGTAATGTTTTCTTAAAAAATTCATATCTCTTCAACCGAGAACGATATCGAGACGAATTAAAGAACAAAATGTTGAGAATGAATCAAAATCTGCAGAAAAATATACACACTGGAATTTAGATTGCAGAATTACTCTACAGGGTGTTACAAACTTCAGGAAAAAATATTCTTCATCTACTTTCCTTTATATTTATACATGTAAACTTTTTTTTTCAAAATTGAATAACATTAATCAAACTAGAAAAATCTATCTACATTTTGAAAAAAAAAACATTTGTTGGATTGATTGGGCCGATACTTGGTGTAAATTAATAAACATATT
Organism: Cynegetis impunctata; assembly: GCA_030704885.1. Taxonomy (NCBI): domain Eukaryota; kingdom Metazoa; phylum Arthropoda; class Insecta; order Coleoptera; family Coccinellidae; genus Cynegetis; species Cynegetis impunctata. The sequence continues at coordinate 1,207,430 of JARQZK010002897.1, read as the reverse complement.
AAAACAATGGTTAAAAATAACAATTTACACATTTATTATAAGAAATAACGCATGACGTACGTTTCGGTTCAGTTTTGCCATTAGCATCTGAAGAAGGTGAAGTTCCACCGAAACGTGCGTCATGCGTTATTTCTTATAATAAATGTGTAAATTGTTATTTTTAACCATTGTTTTAATAAAAAAAAAACATTTGAATCGGACTATAGAGAAAAAAAGTATCATCCATTAAATTTCATGAAAGTTTTTGCTGTCCCGAATTTTAAGTCGGTGAGTGTATATTTTTGGAAAGTCGTCAGCTATACAATAAGAAGATTCGACGCATTCATATAGAGAAGCGTGTGGCTGAGTTACAGGATGTCTCTGAAAATTAAAAATTGATTTGTGCCTTGTACCTTGAAACTATTTGTCGTATCCCAATCAAACTCAGCAGAAAGTCTAGTTACCATACACCGTACTGAAAAATGTTTAATAAAAAGTCCTGGCTACTTCCAGAGGCGCATTACAAGGGAAAGATACAGGTTAGCCGTTCCTAAATTCTACGCCACTAGTAAATCTATCATTTTAGTATATATTTTCAATTGTCTTATACTTCTTATGTCAATAACTCATGACTTCTACGTAGCGAAATATTAATTTTTTTTTAATATTCAAATTTGATCATAAGGCTAAAATTATTTTGATGTGTACCTTATCCCATGTCGCTGATTGTCCATTAAAACCAAATTGCTTGAATATCAAAAAGCTTTTTTCAGATTTTGTCTGAAACACTCTGTATGATTTCAGCTGAAATTGAATACAAATTTTATGCTATATTTTAGCAATAACAAACGGTTTAAAGTGAAAGATAGAATTTATTAAATCTTTTCAATGTTTCGGCATGAAATTCGTTATTTTTTTAAATAATTTTAGGAATCTAAATTATTATAAATTTCATAATAATTCATCTTCGACGATTGATCAATATGTCTATTTCGTGGTATATTTTCAAATAATAGATTTGAGCCCTTATTATTTTTTGAGTAGTGTACAAACTTCAATAATGGGAGAGTTATTGATAAATATAGAAACTGGCGCATGCTCACTCCAACATTATTGACGCAGCTATTCTCAGTTCTCCTCTTGCCATACGCCCGATAACGTAAAAATCAGGAGCTGCTATTTCTAACTTGATGATGGCTGATTATGATCAAACGGACTCCGATGTATTTGCAAACGACTACGCGTGCGATCAAAATGAAATCATCAAAGAAAATAGTTCATCGCTACAAAATTATTGCAACAACTTCAGAAGTGGATACATGCCAGTGAATCCTGACTACATTACCAAACTGCAATTTACTGGAAGAAGAACGTTCGCGTTTTGGACCCTAGTAATCATTCTGATCATATTAGCAATAGGAAACCTGTGCTTAACCTTCATTATACTGAGTGTTCTTCGTCTGGGCTGCAGCATGGAATCAATTGAATTCATCCAAACTCAAGACACGATAAAATTTTTCGGAGAAACAGATTTGGGTCATCTTTACAAAAGAAACGGGAAAATTGAAGGATATAAGGATTTGCCAGTGGAATTATCATCTCAAGACAGTTCGTTGATTTTCAGTCTGTCCTCTAAGATCGGAAGAGTATCCACCAGGTTCAAGATGAATCGCAACTTGACTTCGTTCGAGGGAATTAACAAATTCGAGGTACGGGGCCAAGGCAACAAGTTGATTTACTCATCGGTTGATCCAACCTTTAAGTCTATCAAAAGCGCTAATAATTTGAAAACGAGGCTGACATTAACCAACAGAATCTCGAGTCCGTTAAAAGAGAACTTGAACATACATGGAAAACTGGTGAATTTAAAAGGAGCCGAGGGCACGACAGTGAATGGAAAATTGATATTCTGGAGTGCCGATCAAGATATACATTTCAAGACCGTTAATGGTTCCATAATTATGACAAGCAAGAAAGATATCGTTATTAATATGAAAAATTTCCCAGTGGATTTTACGAAACAGAATAATCACATGAGGACTCAGTATAAAATATGCGTGTGTATGCCCCAAGGAAAATTGTTCAGAATACCTGTTTCTGGTACAAATTCCGTTCTTTCATGTAATCATGTGAATTTGTCGCCGCAGCACAATCCGTGCTTTTAGGGACTGCAGTTATAATGGATAGGACACTGCAATGTTGACTCCATAAAAAAGTGATTTGCATCACTCAGATATTTATGAAAATGTAATGTACCATATCTGTCAACCTTTCAAACCAAAATATAAACAAGTTAGAACTGAAAAATTCTCATTATTACACAGATACCGTACGAAAATGTAATTGGGTAAGCATAATATTCAATTAGTTAACTTTGAAGTAGATTTAACGATAATTCATAACAATTTCGTTCGAGAACTGTTCGAATATCTTATTCACAATATTTAGCTTCTTATGTATTAATTTATAGAATTATTGATTAAATTCTCAATTCTAAAACAATATTCACAAGGTGAGAAAAAAAATCTAAATTTAACGGTATAACTTACCTATGTCTAATCTCAGTTCTTTTATCTAGTTGATTTATTCATTTTATAAAATTTTTTTTGAATTACAAACCTTTTTAGTCGTATTTTTCCTGAATATAATAGACTATAGGAGTCCGAAATTAAGATCGTAGCGCCGGAACGGCTAATATCGGTACTAGAGCATGGGATATTAGCTGTTTGTTTACATTGGTTGTAATGGTATTTACGTTCATTTCGTTTTGAGTTTTCGAACGTTTATCGTCGTAATTTGTGTTTTTTTTGGACTTTGTAATTTCCTGTGATATATTGTGTTTGGATTGAGGGCAATTTCATCTCTGTTCAACAGTAGATAACCTACCTACATCAAGTTGAAATTTACACTGAGTTTTTATCATTGAACATGAAAATCAATAATAAAATAAAGTAGAGGAAGAATATATTAATTGGTTGAAGGAACTATGTATACCTCATGAAAAGGCTGTATGATAGAACACCTATTTATTTAAAAAATAAAAAAACTTTTAAAAATTTTCAAGAAAACATCTCTGACATGTCTACTTTCATTACGAACTGAAGAATTTTTGAGTATAATGGACAAAACTAAGTACTTACCAGCTAAACTGAAAGAAACAACATGAAATAAAAGAAGAATTAATATGAATACTCTGCTTGAATGGTTTGAACGTAATAAGTTATTATATTTTTTGAATTTTCCTGACGTATAACAGCTATCCTAAAAGTACGGTGGACTTCTGAGAGTCTGGTTCTTTTGATAGAATCTCTGTTTTCCTGATTATATAATTGAATATTTTAGTTTTTACCTAGCTATAGAGTCCAGATTTATTTTCATATTCTTGATGTTATGATAAACTGTTATTTTGGTTGTGCAAATAAACATCATTTGTTATTATTATTTTAATCTCTGGTTGTTACATGAAAGAAAATACAATAATCTAGAATCTCTGGATGATGGCCCAGGTTCAGATTCCGATAAAAGTGGAAGATTTTTCGTTGGAATAGCATTGGACTTCAAAAACTCTACGTTTTCGGTTAGCTGAAAATTGCACATCATTAGTTGGTATAATTCTATATGGAAAAATCCACAAACTTACTGCAGGGAAAATAATTATTCTCAGTGAACTGTAAAGAACAACTCTCTTATGTTCAGACATTTTTTTTCAATCTTCAAGTTATGAATCCACACCTTTCTTCTGTCCATCATTTCCTTGTTTCCCAACTTTGTTTGGAATACAACTTTGAATTGTCCAGCTTTCGGAAAGGTATGTAAGCTATATTCGGTTTTTTTTTCCCAATATGAACAATAGAATACACAACAATAGTGATTCATCTCTTCTGAACGTTTGTAAACGATCCAAAATACAATTAAAACTCAACAACTTCTCATATAAAATACACGTAAAATGTAAACAAAGCAATCTATCTCCCATGCTCTAGTAATATTCGACACCGGTAGGGGGCGTATCGCTTATTATGTTTTCCCTATTGCAGCGTATCAAAAGTCAATGGTCAGGAGCGGGAGTCAATTTTCATCCCTTTTTTGTTTCATACACACATACATACACACACGCATCTACAGCAATCCTCATCAAATCAAATGAGCTGAAATTTGGTATCTGGAGTTGTTTTCCAGGTTTTTGAAAATTTGCTCAACTGCTGATTGAGTTAGAGGATTTGAAATTCAGTAAGTTGATTGAGTTCATGTTGAAATGCGATTCCTTGTGGGTTTAAACTCTTTTCCTTAATCACGCTGCACTTGGCAGAGACTATTTCGTTCGAAATAACACGTAACAACTGTATCCTTGAAGTCTGCGAGTCCAAAAAAACAGTTTATTTTTCACTTGTATATAATATGTTTATTTCACCTTGGATACGGTTGCTATAAACACACTCATTATGCCCTAGGCCATTATGCCCGCATTTGCGGGCATAATGGATTCAAAACGCCCGCTTATTGTACTAGGAGAAATGAAGCAAATTTCATTGATTAAATACTTCATAATCCTTGTCGTATACGACTCTGGATTTCTCCGGCAATGAATTATTCGCAGCTTTGGCTGCATTTTCTATGATATTCTTGGGTAAATTCATTTTCATGTCCATTATTTCTATAAGACTACACAAAGAAAGCAGCATGACATTCACTGAATATGATGACAAAAATATTCACAAACGTCAAAATATCAACAAATGACATGCCTACTATGAGAAGGAAAATGAATAGGAGCAATGAAACGATTTTAAAATCGCTTTTTCATCATAATATAATAATTTTTTCGTGAAAAATAAAATCTTGTATGCACCGCGTGCGTTACTAGATCCTTATGCCCATCGGGCAACATTCATCCCTCGGGCCAGAGGCCCTCGGGCCGAATGTTTCCCTCAGGGCATAAGGATCTATATAACGCACTTGGTACATAAATAACTATTCTGGGCCTGTTGCGTATATTTTTTTGCAGCAACTATGTGAAACATCAAATCAATAAAACACGTTTGTCAATAATATTTTTTTGCAGAATAAAACCAGTAACATTTGCTAGAAATACATGACTGTTGCTGCAATCATAACATAATGGTAAGGTAATTTTTGTTGTACAATAGTATGGTACATCGTTTAGTAAATATTCCACTTTCAAATGCCAATTTTAACATCGAGAAAAATATAATTAAACAAATTGCCGTAAATAATAATTATGATCCCAATATTATAGACAATATGATAGATAAAAAGTTTTTCAAAAATGCGATTAACCAGGTGTACCCCCTTACTAAAAATAATATCAAATACAACAGCCTCACTTTCATCGGAAATTCAAGTAAAAAACTTATATTATCTGAGCACAACATTAACATTGCTTATCGTACCGGTAATGATTTAGGAAATCATATAAAAAATAATAAATTCAAAGTTCATAAAGATAATAAATCGGGAGTTTATAAAATTAATTGTGGCGATTGTGATAAGTTTTACATTGGTAGAACTTTCAGAAGTTTTCAAACTAGAATTTCAGAACACAAACGTAGGTTTGTTAATCAGAAGTCGGATTCACATTATGCAAACCATTTAATCCAAGAAAATCACACATTCAATTTCGATTTTAAAATATTAAATACTGAAAGTAAAGGAATTGAACTTAATTTTTTAGAATCATTACAGATAAATAAATACAAGCATTCCGGTCTCCTATTGAATAGCCAAATCGATCATACTTCAAGCCCCCTTCTTAATCTTTTCAAAATTACCGAACTACCTGACTAGCAGTTCAGAATTGGTTTTTCCTTTTCTAATAATTATTTGTAACCATCTTTGTATTTACCCCTTCTACATAATTTGTCATTTCTTGTTTTCGATATAACAGAAAATCATAGTTAGTTTGCCATTAGCATCTGAAGAAGGTGAAGTTCCACCGAAACGTGCGTCATGCGTTATTTCTTATAATAAAAGTGTAAATTGTTATTTTTAACCATTGTTTTAATATGTTTATTAATTTACACCAAGTATCGGCCCAATCAATCCATAATTTTTGTTACCTAAAAGTAAACATAAACTAAGTTTACTTGTTTCCTACATTCGGGATTTTTTGTTAAAATTACCTTCAGCATTAGATGGGTTTCATCGTTGATTCCCAAATAAATTTGTAGATATGCTGTTTTGAAAACTTTTGATTTTTTTACTTTCTTTGTAGATATGCGAAAACCTTAAGGAACGTGGCTATGTCCACATTATTCTTCTATAGTTGGACTTTTTGGGCATAGAGTACATGCTCCACAGGGCAGTATTGAACAATTTCAGATTTATGTGCCCAATAAGCGAAATTTAGGTCATCTATAATAGTTTTGCAGGTATACATATTCATCCATTTCGTGAACAAATTATACATGTTTTTGTAATTAAACTTCGATTTTTCAAGTGCTGTTATAACAATGGAAATTTCAAGAATCACCTTTATCAACTCGTTTTTACTGCGGCTTTCCATAAATGCAATAATCTCGACCAAAAACCATACAAACTTTCAAAAAGCATTTGTTATGTCTTTGTTCCTTTGCTATGGTTATCATCCTAGCCTAGTCTAGGAAATACGTTCTTCACCGACTAGGTCGGAAAAGTGTTACTCTAACAAGTGAACCGGTACCTAAGGTAAAAAAACTCTATTATTCCTGACACCTACTACCTTAGCATTATCGTTCACATGAATACCATCTTTCTTCAATTCGCCACTGAAGTAAACATCTATTAGTCCAAGATCCCAGAGCCGCCTGACGTCCCTTATTTTCTCAGTAATAAAATTTGTGGGATGAAGTAGTGCTCGTATGTACTTTCAGTGTATGGATACTCGCTATCTTGTGCCGACGGCCAATTTCCAGGTATCAGGTGCTAAAGATGGAAAAAAACTCAACTCACTTTTCTTATTTTCTCAGTCTTGATTTTTATATATGATACTGTGGGAACCATTACAATACCTTATGCAAGCTGCCGGACCGATCGTATGGGCCAAACATCCCGCCAGACACACATTAAGTGAGAGTATGACAGTATGGGCGAAATGTCTTGATTCGCCCATTTTAAGCGCGACAGTGATTATCTATGCGCTTCGAACTTCCTTCTATATTTACTGTCTACTCAAACATGCTCTATGTTTGAGTAGTTTCGATATTATTATTTTTGTTTTCAAATGGGGCGAATCATGACGTTTCGCTCATACTGTCATACTCACACCTAATGTGTGTGTGGCGGGATGTTTGAGTATCATATATAAAAATCAAGTGTGAGAAAATAAGAGAAGTAGGTCGAGTTTTTTTTCCATCTTTAGCACCTGGTACCTGGAAATTGACCGTCGGCATGAGGTAGCAGGTATCCATACACTGAAAGTACATAAGAGCACTACTTCATCCCACAAATTTAATTACTGAGAAAATAAGGGACGTCTGGCGGCTCTGGGATCTTGCTCTATATGTTTCGAATTTGATTCCTTCATAGACTGCTTCGTACTCTTCACATAATTCTGAGTTTTAAAACATTCCAAATTTAATGTGTGCATTCGCAGAAATATATGCCTGCTGCAATGAGTGTAAATCAATACGACCACTAAAACACCATAAAGTAAGAGTCTGTATCTATGCTCAACTAATGAACTCCTGAATTGACAGATTGCTGTGAACAATCTAAATAATTATATTGAAATGAGAACATGTAAGAAATTTTCATCTGCGATAAAATTATACTGGCGAGCCATATTCAGTATAGTGTGGCCGTTATTACTCCTTTCTATCATCATCATAAACGATAGCCAACCCAGAAGATGCCTATTCGTCGTTTTACTTATGCTAGGATATTGGATAACAGAAGCTATAGACATCATCATAACGTCCTTCATACCTATAGTGCTTTTCCCTGTTCTGAATGTGATGAGTACAGATGAGATTTGCAGTAGTTACGTGGATGGTGCCAATATGATTTTTTTGTTAGGAGTAATGTTAGCAAGTGCCGTGCAATATTCTCATCTACACGAGAGGATTGCTCTTACGATGATAAGTATTATCGGATGTAGTCCCAAAAAATTACACCTAGGTATAATAATAATCTCGGCCATGACTTCAATGTGGATATCGAATACAGCAACCACTAATGTTATGATACCTATCGTAACTTCTATTTTATCTGAATTCGAATCACGTGGAATTGTCACTCTGTTTTATCCTCCATCCGAACCAAATCTTCCTCAACTGAATATGAAGACCATCAGAAAACCAACAGAAGCAACGATGTGTTACTATATCAGTGTAGCTTATGCTTCGATTATCGGGGGTATGGGAACACTCATAGGTACTGAAGTGAATATCACTTTCAAAGGACTATTCGAGACAACTTTCACGGATGCACCACCGATCAATTTTGGATATTTTATGCTAATAACTATGCCTATTGTAATAATTATACTCATATCTTCAACCTTAGTGCTTCAAATATGGTTTTTAGGTTTGTTCAGGCCAAAATCTAAAGGAGCTCAATTAGTTGCAGTTGGCGATGAAGTTTTAGCAATCGCCAAATCAGTAATAGATTCAAGGAGAAAAGAGTTAGGACCAATAACATTCCACGAAGTAGCAGTTTTGTGTTGTTACATACTGGCGATATTTTTGTGGATAATGATATCTACCCATAGAGCTTCAGGCTGGATGAAGGCAATTAAAATAAGAATAGATGACAGTACCATTGGCCTAATTGTGGTACTTCTGATGTTCTGCATTCCTGTGAAACCGAATTGGGTATACACAGATAAAATAAAGAATAACTCTCTACGAATCATGGTTTGCGGTCTCACCACATGGAAATTCATTCAGAAAATTATGCCCTGGGGAGTATTATTTTTAATTGGCAGCGGTTTGGCGATAGCTAAGGCTATTAAAGTCAGTACAATGGATAGTTATATGCTTTCTTTTTTAGTAGATTTAAAAGATGTCAATCCGTATTTAATTCTAGTTATAAGCTGCATTGCAGTTGGGCTTATAACTCAATTTTCAACAAATGTGGTAGTCGCTAATATATCCCTACCAATAATGGTAGAACTAGCTCAAGATCTCAATGTAAATCCGTTATTTCTAATGTATCCGGTAACATTATGTTGTTCTTTTACTTTCATGTTTCCAGTTTCTGCACCACCAAATAGTGTAGCTGCTATATGTTGCAATATGCCTACCATAGAAATGATGAAAATTGGATTTTTCATTTTATTTATTTCTTTATTAATTCTATTTGCAGCTACGGCAATCATTTTTTCAGTAATTTTAGATCCGGACATTCCACAATGGGCAAAACTATCCTTCTCATAAAACTATTTACGACACCTTTGTAGCTATATCTTTAACATATTTTTAAATTGTTGCACCCAATAAAATGAATTGAATTATCATTCTTTTAATGAATATGTAATGTAAAAATGCTACCACAAATATACTATGCTTGTGCTTTCCAGTGCCCATGGAATTTTCAGCGTACATGTTTATTAATATATCAAAAATTAATCTTATAGATCTAAATTGGTTTCCGATTATTCTATTCATGATCATAGAAGATACAGCTTCTTGATTTGTAACATTCTAGCTCTTGATATGCGAGATTTTATTTATAAAACTTTAAGAACCTGTTCAATTCAGGTAAAAACATATTTACGACCATTGAATATTTGAAATATCTGAACTGTCCGATCATAGAAGTCAAGCAGCCTCTGGCGAGGTTATTATTGGATGGGTTACGTTTTTGACCATCGGAAGCCGTACGCTGTTGGAACAAAGCTCCTTATCGCAATTTACTCTCCAGACACTTGCCAAATGAAAGCTAGGCCAAAAACTGTTTCCTTTCCGACTACCTAGATGCCATGCCGTATCGGAGAATAGCAAAAACTCTATGATAAATCATCATTATCCTGTTCCACTTCCTCTAAGACAAGGAAAAAATCATGCGACGTTAAACCTTCAAGTGCGGTCAATAGAAATGTTTTGCCAATATTTATCTAACGGTGTATATAGGATTAGGGTTAGGTTAGGTTAGCAGCTGCTAGGACCCACACCGGGAGAATTAGTGATTTTTCAAATAATATCTAATCTTCATATTTCTATGTGGTATATGTGGTAAATACATTCACAGATTCAATTAGTAAATACCATACGTTCATATAATAGAAAAAAGGCAGATAAATCTGATCTAAGCAGAATTTGGAATGAAAAATGTGATCTAAGAGAAAATTACTGGAAGCATAGACGACAGATCTGTGTTCTCCATCCATGAAGTCGTGAATTGACAGATTGGTATTAAAATTCTGAAAGGAGCTGTATTGAAATGAGATGTAAAAACTTTCTCTCTGCAGTAAGATTATATTGGAGAGCAGTATTCAGCATTATTTGGCCTCTAACCCTCCTCTCTATTATCATCATAGAAGATAGTCAGCCCAGAAGATGCCTCTTCGTCGTTTTACTTATGATTGGATACTGGATAACAGAAGCTATTCACATCATCATAACGTCCTTTCTACCGATAGTGCTTTTCCCAGTTCTAAATGTGATGAGTACAGATGAAATATGCAGTAGTTACATGGATGGTGCCAACATGATGTTTTTATTAGGAATGATGTTAGCAAGTGCTGTGCAATATTCTCATCTGCACGAGAGGATTTCTCTTATGATGATAAGTGTCGTCGGATGTAGTCCTAAAAGATTACACCTTGGTATAGTGCTAATTACCGCTTGTAGTTCAATGTGGATATCGAATACTGCAACAACAAATGTTATGATATCCATTGTATCATCAATTTTATCTGAATTTGAAAGACATGGAATTTTCATTGTGTATTATACTCGATCCGAACCAGACGTTTCACAATTAGAGCTAGAAGCCATTAGAAGACCGACAGAAGCAACGATGTGTTACTACATCAGTGTAGCTTATGCTTCGATTATCGGGGGTATAGGAACACTCATAGGCACAGAAGTAAATATCACTTTCAAAGGACTATTTGAGTCAATCTTTAAGGAGGCACCAACGATCAGTTTTGGATATTTTATGCTCATAACCATGCCTATTGTAATAATTATACTAATATTTTCAACCTTAGTGCTTCAAATATGGTTTTTAGGTTTGTTCAGGCCAAAATCTAAAGGAGCTCGATTAGTTGCAGTTGGCGAAGAAGTTCTAGCAATCGCCAAATCAGTAATAGATTCAAAGAGAAAAGAGTTGGGACCAATAACATTTCACGAAATAGCAGTTTCGTTTTGTTACGTACTGGCGATATTGTTGTGGATAATAAAGTCTTCTCATTTAGTAACAGGTTGGATCAACACGCTTAGAGTAAAAGTTAATGATAGTACCATCGGTGTAGTAGTGATACTTCTGATGTTCTGCATTCCCGTTAAAACGTATCCAGCATCCACACACACAGCCAGCGGCCTCACTACATGGAAATTCATTCAGAGAATTATGCCCTGGGGAGTAGTATTTTTAATTGGCAGCGGATTGGCGATAACTAGAGCTATTAAAATAAGTACGTTGGACGCTTATATACTATTTTTATTAGAAGATTTGATAGAAATTCATCCATTTTTGTTACTAATGATAGCCTGTACTTTAGTAGGTTTCTTGACCCAATTCACCGCAAATGTGGTAGTCGCTAATATAACCATACCAATAGTGGCACGTGTAGCTCAAGACCTAAATATAAACCCGTTACTTTTTATGTATCCGGTGACACTTTCATGTTCTTTCACCTTTATGTTTCCAGTATCTGCACCACCAAATCGTATAGCTGCAATGTCTTGCAATATGCCTACTAAAGATATGATTAAAATTGGATTTTTCATTTTAATTATTTCACTGTTGATTGTGTTTGCAGCTTCGGCATTCCTTTCAGTAACAGTTTCGGATTTCAAAACATTTCCAGAATGGGCAAAAATTGAGTTTAATATAACTAAACATCAAGATATCTAATCTGAGATTTTTTTCATTGTTTTATATTTCATTCCACTAGGTGTAACTCATATTAACCTAATAAAATTGTATGAAATGTTATTTTTATTGGAGTCTGATCTCTCAACACAAAGAAAGCTATTATTCATGATGGGTAAATTTTGAGCTAAAGTCTCAAAGTTTCATCATAAAAATATAAATTTAGTATACAAGAGGTTAATATTCAAATGACTCCTTTCGGTTCTCTTTCTGCATTGTTCATCTCCAATTTGAAAGAATTTTGAACAAATAATATCTATATGAATGATCACGGATGCTAAATACAAATCATAAACTCAATATTGGTGGTATAAAAACATAGAACAGGATAAGAACTACAGTGATAAAAATTTCGAAAAAGTACACCCCAGATTAGTACTAATAAATTAGAGATTAAAATTATATTTATATTGTAGGAGTGTAAAGACCCATTTTGAAAGTTTAAGATTTTCTTCAACAGATTCCGAACGGTCATTGGACTTGTTACCAGAAAATTTTAGTCCAATAACAGTAGGAAGATCTACTAATATTATCTGATAAGGGAAACCACAGAAACTTTCACAGATATAACCAACGAATTAATGCGAAGCCACCTCTCGGAAGGCAATGGCAAACCACTTTGCCTTATAAAGTCTCTCTATAAAGACGTTCGGAACCGTCGTAAAACTGTAGGTCCCTTCTATTCGTGTATCACTGTATACGCACAACACGAATAGTTGTAGAGAGATCGCCTACGCCCGAAACCGGGTAAGACACTTGAAGAATAAGAAGTCTAATATTACCAGTCAAATTGGTTAATATTACTTATATGATAAGGGATCTTAAGTATTTGATTCAAGGATTTGTCTTTAAAAATACATCACACTATGTTTCAAATTGCACATATTATGGAAAAAACACCTATTCTAGAAAAAAATAATATTGCGAATGTGATTGATGTGACTGATGTTCTGAAGATATGGATGGTGTTGAAAAAATTAAATCTGCATTTGTAGTTGATCTACTATGTAAGGGAGGGTTAGTGGAGTGAATGAGGGTTTCTATGTTTTTCCTTGCCTAATCTAATATTAACAGACCTGACTGCTGATATTAGACGAAATAGCACGACATTAATAGTTTTTCATTTATTGATTTTTACTCTTACCATCTGATATTAGTAGACCTGTCTGCTGATATTAGACTGAATAGCATTTATAACACTTAACGGCCACAAACACAAATTTTTTTAGAGACACAAAAATTTGAAGGGCCATAAAACATAAAAATATATTAATCTGTGATTCCTGTATTTAATTAATCACCACAGCCTAGACATTCAATTGTAAAAACTGACAGCGAAGTTAGCAAGATGAAGTTATTACTTTTTGCAAAATTATACTGGAGAGCAATATTCTGTATTGTTTGGCCTTTGATAATTCTTCCACTCCTGGTTATAGATGGCACTCCAGCTAGAAGAAGCCTCTTTATTGTTTTACTCATGGCAGGATACTGGATAACGGAAGCTCTTCATACCACCGTAGTAGCTTTCTTTCCAGTCGTGTTTTTTCCACTTTTCGATATCATGAGTACTGACCTAGTTTGTAGAAGTTATATGGCTAACGCTACTATGATGTTTATAGCAGGATTGGTAATGGCCATTGCCGTTGAACATTGTCATCTCCACGAACGAGTAGCACTTGTAGTGATGAGTGCCATAGGATGCAGTCCTAGGAGATTGCACGTAGGTATGGTGGTAATCACGACTTTCATATCTCTTTGGATATCGAATACTTCAACTGCTGCTATCATGGTACCAATAGTTTCTTCAATTTTGAATGAATTAGAAGAAACCGGTATTCTGTCATTATACGAACCAACATCTTTGGAAGTTTCCGAAGAACAAACTGAGGAGACGAAGGTGCCAACGAGAGCGACTATGTGCTATTTCATAACAGCAGCCTATGCTACATCTATTGGTGGTATGGGAACAATCATAGGCACCGGAACTAATCTTGCATTCAAAGGTCTATATGAGACAACATTCAAAGACGCACCAGAAATTGATTTTGGAAGATTTATGTTGAGTACTCTTCCATTTGTGATAGTACTACAAATACTCGTAGCGTTTGTGCTTCAGGTATGGTATTTGGGACTGTTGAGACCGAATTCTAAAGATGCTCGAAGAATAAATATAGGAAAAGAAGGTGAAGATGTGGCAAGATCAGTTATTGAGAATAAATTGAAACGGTTAGGACCTATGACGTTCCATGAAAAAGGTGTGACGTTTAGTTTCATATTAGCAGTAATACTTTGGGTAACAAAAGCTCCACAAGCATTTCCTGGCTGGGCCGAGATCATAACAGATGTGAAGATTAAAGATAGCACTGTCGCCATAATTGTGATTCTGTTGATGTTTTGCATTCCACAGAATCCTGATTTCATCTACATATTCAGTAAAGACGAAGAGAAGAAACCAAAAGGTCCATCCGCTGGCCTTCTAACATGGAAGATAATCAACAAAAAAATGCCATGGGGATTCGTATTTCTGATTGGTAGCGGTTTTTCAATAGCCAGAGCTGCATCAGAAAGCAAGATGAATGATTATGTAATTTCCCTACTAGGGGAATTGAAAGACTTTTCTCCTTATGTGATTGTGATCATGAGCTGTATTATGATAGGCTTTATAACACAATTTACTAGTAATGTAGCCATTGCCAATATCACTTTACCAATCTTGGCACAATTAGCGAAGAATCTTAGACTTCATCCATTGTATTTGATGTATCCGGGATGTTTAACTTGTTCTTTCGCATATATGCTACCTGTGTCGACACCTCCGAATGCCATAGCTTCTATACCCTGTAATATGCCTACCATACAGATGATCATAATTGGATTCATCGTTCTTATTGTTTCTTTATTGACACTCTTCGCTATAGTTCCATTTATAGGAGACTTAGTTTGGAATTATGGAACGTTTCCCCAATGGGCAGAAAATTCATATAATGGCACAAGTTAATGAAAATAATCTTATTATGTTAAGATTACTGAAAAGTTGTATTGTTTTAAGAAGAATTATTATTATTACTTCATAATTATATTGATCATAAAAAACATTTCTCAACTGAGTTTTTTTAATAACCAATGTCTAGTCAAGATACAGTTTGATAAAATTCATCATCACAATAATTGGGGTATATTTTTTTTGTGAAATTCAAACGAAAGAAATAATCTGAAGCATCAAAAAATCATTTGAACATCTCCGAAAATTATTATGTTGTAAATTTTGTCTTCAATTTTTCCACAATTATTTTTTACTACCGATAATTTGACACTTCCAGATGAAAATAATTGAAAGATAACTTTGTCATGTAAAACTCCAAATTACCTCACAGGCAATTATAAAATAATCTTTTCCGTCGACCTCTAAATAAAAGCTTACTTTAACGTACACGAATTTGATCATTAATGACCCAATTTAATGTGCAATTTCTCCTATTTTAATGTATGGTTGTCATGAGCAAACAAACACAGAAGTATTCAGCACGGAATAGTTGAATTATTCTGTGTCTGTACTATTATTCCACAGAGAAAAGGAATTCATAATTCAAATCGAAAAATTTAACTCTATACAAAATAAAGTAGAAACTGCGGAAAAATTTTTATGCAATAATCGTCCGAAAGTGAATAACACTTCAGCTTCCACCAGTTCCACATATTCCTTATCGGATATTGTAGGTAATGTTAACTATTCAGAATGTCACATAGACATGTCTAATATTCCATCTATGAATTTCTCAAATTGTTCCATCGGGAGCATAAATATAAATATATCGAAATGAACATAGAATTTTATATTGTGTCAAGTGTATCTGTCATGCAAAATAAAAATTTATTTCAATCAAGAATTTATACTCAATTCATGATGAGGTCGACGGAAAAATCTTGTAATAAACTCGTTTATTAATGTAGCGATTAATGGTCTCGAACTATTAACGCGCTCGCTCCGCTCACGCGTTAAAATATCTCAATCATTAATCGCTGTCATTAATAAACTAGTTTATTAAATAACTATTTTTACATTGGAATATTATTGTACAAAACCTTTACTAGGTAATTGCTGAAACCTCAGTTACATATCTGTCTGTTTCTGAGACGAAGACGTAAAATTGAGATGCTCTTCCTGATGTAACCGCAGCTTTCAATAACAAAAATCTTCATTACTTACCTATAACAATCAACTGCGCCTCCTTCCGGTTCAAACCTGCACTACTTCCAGCTGTACATCCATATTTATTCTCGTCATCTTTCCTTACTTCAGAAATGAATAAACTTCCGTTTTCCAGTACTCTGAATCTCGGTTTTTCGAAATCATTCATCACTAAGTTTTTATCCCAATGAATGGTTGGCGTGGGGTCTCCATCTACCACACAATCTATAATCACACTCTGCCCCTCCATTGCCTCCGTTGGATTTTTGGGAGTAATGTTGAATTTCGGAGATACTGCAAAGATACGAAGTTTGATGATAATTAAAACTGTATAATGAAATATAAAACATGTTCATATTCATATATATAAATATATACAGGGTAGCGAGAAAGTCTGGCAACAAGGTATATTCTTGAGACGATTAAACGTATAATCATCAAATTTCCCTCAGAGATAATTGTTTGAAGAGGTGTAATTAAGTGGCCGGCAAGATCTCCCGACTTGACTACACTTTATATCAGACATAACTGACTCAAAAACTCTCCAATGTCTTGAGATACAAACAATTTCTCCATAAATGATAAACAATTCTATTCGAAGCTTCAAATACAGACTGTATGATTGCTAAGACCACAGGTGGCCAACATTTTGAGGTCCTGGTATGAGGAAACTATTAATATTTTTGCTAGTTGGAATGAATTAAAATATTACATATTGTATGTCCTGGAAAATTGTTTCTCTTATTTTTTTTTAGTAATGTGGTACGTATTCTGCATTTTCGAAAAGAGATCGAAATCAGCTTTTCTGAGATATATCACACCTACATTGCTATTTGAAAAAATTCAAGATGGCGGCGGTACACTGAATGCTGACGTTACTCAAGTTTGACAGGACCTCTGAAAAACGAAAAATACAATCCTGTGCAATAACACTGAAATTTGATAATTATACGTTCAATCGTTTCAAAGAAAATACCTTGTTGCCAGACTTTCTCGCTACCCGGTATATATATATATATATATATATATATATATATATATATATATATATATATATATATATATATATATATATATATATCAGTGGCGGCTCGTGAGGTTTTGGTTTGAGGAGGCTAGAAGAGGTGTTAAAAATACACCATAGGCGAAAATTTTTAGGATTTCAAGGTCAATATAATTTAAAGAAAATCAAAGTAAAACAAGCACCCTAAGCTATTGATTTGTTTTCACTTTCGAGTGTCTACCTTGAGACCTACAACTCCTATTTACAATATTCACATACATTCTTCTCAGCCAATTAATCAATTTATTCATCTATTCATCAAATTTTTTCTTTCAC
The DNA here is from genome assembly GCA_030704885.1 of Cynegetis impunctata. NCBI lineage: Eukaryota > Metazoa > Arthropoda > Insecta > Coleoptera > Coccinellidae > Cynegetis > Cynegetis impunctata. The sequence continues at coordinate 1,189,884 of JARQZK010002897.1, read as the reverse complement.
ATAATAGGTACCTACCTACTTAACGAATTTTTTAACAGCTGGTGAGAGCAAATAAAAAGTTATTATATATTTTTGAACATTAGCGGGATTCTGCTATCTTTAACGTTAGCAAAATGATCTATAATATCCTCATAAAATTTTTTGTCTTTCGCCAAAAGTTTTACCAATTCCTTTTCAATAGACAACAAACTAATATTTTTCAAACGATCCTGGCTCATTGAATTTCGTAAATAAGTTTTAATTCTCTTAAGAGTGGAAAACGAGCGCTCTACGGAAGCTGATGTCACCGGGATAGAAACAATTAGACATAAGAGTTTATAAACTTGGGGTAATTCTTGATTCAAATCATTATCAAAAAGATATTTAATAGTCCTCACATGATTTTCATTTTGCCCCAAAATTTCATTGTCATTATAAACAACACACAGTTTCACTTTTTTTATGGCCACTTATCAAAAAAAGTGTATTTTTGAAATAAATTTTCCAAAAAGGTTATCTGGAAAATTAGCCGAAAATCCGGTAAACAAATTTTTATTTGAGTAAGTCGAAGAAATGCAGTTCTTTCAAATCAGAGAACCTTATTTCTATTTGACCCCTAATAGTATCCAAAATTTCATAAAATATTTTGCTTATAGTGAAGCTCCATATCTGCTTAACTGAATTTCTTTCGTTTTTGGGCTAAATTGAGTCGTAATCATCAGTAGTTTGAAATACAGAAAATAGTTTTTTAAAATAAACTTCTGCACGAAATTCTGAAATTTTTTCCAAAAGAAACTTGAGCCGATTTCGTGAGTAAATTACATCTGAAAACTTGTGCTGTAAGATTTGAAAAACTATTTCTGTTTGTTCAAAAAATTAATTTAAAGATGTTTAAAAAATATATAAATTCCTTATCTTGTAAGTAAGATATTAATCCGCGTGCTGTATTTAAACTTACTTTATTCGGTGAAAAATTCCTCACTTTCAACTAGGTATAGAATTAAATCCTCAAATCCTAAGCGGCCCCAAACAGAGACATTTTCACTAGTAAAAAGTAAACACTGCCAACAAAATAATTTATTTTTTACCTGTGATCCGGTTAGGCAAGGATGTCTCTCATAATGTATTAAAACCGCGGTTTTGTTTTCTGTTACGCTGCACCAAATTGTTTAATTCAGGGGTAGGTTTTTTTTGTTTTTATCAAAACTTTATCCTCATAACTTAGGGCACTAAAGTTATGGGATAACAAATATTCCACTAAGTCACCATTGAAATTTTTGAAATTAATTTCAGTAATCAAACTGATTTTAAAACAATACGCGTAACGCGAGCTGATTCCGGCATCCATTATTCAGACAGTACGAATTAGGATCATACTACGATTCAATCAACGACTTTACTCGATGTCAGGGAGATTCTATAGTTGTGGTTGGTCGACATTTTATAAGACTGGGCTTTATCGGTGTTGCCATGTACATGTGTTTTGGTTTTCTATTTCAATGAAGTATTCATTCGGAGTAATTGTTTTTGAGTGGTGTGAGTTTGCTTTTCTGTGGCAGGCATAATGAACGTTGAGAATATACCTTTCTAAGCTTTCCGTAGCGTTGCCACAAATCTTGAAATGAATGAAATGCAGTAAATGTAAATACCTTCTATCTTAATTAATAAATTATATTATAAAATGTAGGTTGAAAGGAAGGTAGGTGCATAAAATAATATGATTTTGATTAATATGAATATGCTGAATGCTGACTATTCCATATAATATATATATATTAGTGATACACGGAATATTATTGAGGAGGCTTAGCCTCCTTAGCCTCCTTTGACTAGCCGCCCCTGATATATATATATATATATATATATATATATATATATATATATATATTATATATATATATACATATTTTATATATATATATATACATATATATATAAATATATATATATATAATATATATATATATATATATATATATATTCATTTGGATTGGCTTTGTATCTGTATATTATAGATTGTTGGGATTTTTCGTGGTATAACAGATATTAAATGACTAATAAAGTTGGATTTAATGTACTCGACGTTTCGGCTCTATTTTTGGAGCCTTTTACAAGAGTTTCATCAAGAGTCTCACTACGGATCGTTTTGTTTTCTTTTCTTTGGCTGTGGTAAGTTCCAGCTCGTGTGAACGACTCTTTTTTTACCCATCTTGTTGTACTTGTTTATTTTCCATTATTAATTGATTGGAAATTCGCCCTTTCACCATGGGAATATATTCATTTGGATTGGTTTTGTATCTGTATATTATAGATTGTTGGGATTTTTCGTGGTATAACAGATATTAAATGACTAATAAAGTTAGATTTAATGTACTCGACGTTTCGGCTCTATTTTTGTCACATTTCTAGTCGTTCACACGAGCTGGAACTTAGCACAGCCAAAGAAAAGAAAACAAAACGATCCGTAGTGAGACTCTTGATGAAACTCTTGTAAAAGGCTCCAAAAATAGAGCCGAAACGTCGAGTACATTAAATCCAACTTTATTAGTCATTTAATATCTGTAATACCACGAAAAATCCCAACAATATATATATATATATTTATATATATATATATATATATATATATATATATATATATATATATATATATATATATATATATATATATATATATATATATATATTATAAATAACATATCTAATACCAAATGATGATGTGACGAGAAAAGAACTTATTCTTCAAAATGTGATTAATTTTATATATTCTATATATATATATATATATATATATATATATAAGAAAAAAAAAATGGACTATTACAGGATCAGCTAAGAATATGCCTGTAAAAACCTTTCAAAAGAAGTTGTCCCTTTTTGTTTCAAGAATACATCCTGATACTTCGATTGAGGATTTCTCGGAAATGGTGCAAGTAAATTTTCAAGCTGCCCGGTGCGAGAAGGTGAATTCCAAGCATCCGGAAAGTTATGCATCATTTAAAGTGATAATTAATGAATCAGATCTCAATATAGCTAAAGAAATGAGAAGTTGGCCGGAAGGTGCTCTAATTATGAAGTTTTTTCGGAGGGAGGCCAAGAAAACCGACCTAGGTTGAGTGGTGACCTCAATGACCCTAAACATAATGTAAGCAATTTCTCTTTACTTAACTTAAATATTCAAGGTTTCCGTGATAAAAGCAATATGCTTGAAGTATATCTCGATGAAATGGCAAATCCCGACATAGTTTGTTCGACGGAACATCATGTGAAACGTTCCGAGTGTGATCAGCTAGCCATCACTGGTTATAAGCTCGCTGCTGCGTATGGTAGAAGCCAACTAAGGAATGGTGGGGTTGCAATATTCTGTCGTGGGGATGACACAACAGTTCTTCATGATATCGGGGGTCTTGCTGTTGAACTTCATTGTGAAGTAGCTGCTGTATATGTTGTTTCACTTGAAATTTTTGTCGTAACTCTATATAGATCACCTTCAGGTGATTTAAATGTCTCTCTTGATATTTTAGTAAAAGTTCTAAATAATTTTAACTTTTCTCAGAGAGTTATTCTGTGTGGAGATTTTAATGTACATTTTTAAATTCCTGGGGAGAAAGATGTAGGAACATTATGTGATCTCCTGAGTTCATATGGTTTTCATAGATTAATTTTTGAACCCACAAGGGGGCAAAATTGTATTGATAACATATTTTGTAATTTTGAACCTGTTAATGTCGCGTCCTCTGTATGTAAGTGTGTATTTTCGGACCACAATGCACAGTTGGTAGATATGGGTATTCTGGGTGTGCGATCGGTATCGGTGAACAGATCTTTTCGACCTCTCACGGAGCGGGGCTACTTGGGGTTTCATGGAATCCTAGAAAATCTGAGCTGGGATTTTCTGAGGGACCATAATATTGATGTGAATCTTGCATTTGACACTTTCCATGGGAATTTTGTCGACGCCTTCAAGATAGCATTTCCTATGAGGAGGTTCAAGGAGCGTGAGTCTGTGCAAGTCAACTGGTATACTGATGAACTCAGGAATTTACGAAGCCAGTTACAGCTAGCATCCGACATGTTTTATAGGTACAATGCTGATGATCTCAAATTTTTGAGAAATCGGTTAAGACTGAAATATAAAGCCGAAGTGAACCAGGCCAGAATTAGGGCTAATGACTCACTTATTGCAGGTTCATCAAATAAATCAAGAACTATGTGGCAGCTGATAAATACTAAACGAAACATCAAGAAAAACAATGTTAACAGTGACATTAGCCCTGAAGAATTTAATAAATTTTTTTCCTCAATCCCTCATGAAATTGTTAAATCAATTAGTCATGTTCATGATAGCAATGAGAACCTGTTCCGGAAAATTATCCCCAATAATGTTAACTTTAAATTCCAGGAGGTTTCTTGCGTCCAGGTAAGGGATGCTATTCTTTCTCTGAAGGATAGTAGTTCCAGGGATTTTTATGGTATCTCAGTGCCCCTTCTTAAGAGAGAGGCTAGTAGCATTTTACATCCAATCACTCACCTAATTAATAGGTGTTTACGAGATGGAATTTTTCCCGATTGCATGAAGGTATCCAGAACTATACCTCTTTTTAAGAAGGGTGACCCAAAAGATGTTGCCAACTACAGACCCATCTCGCTCGTCCCAATATTCTCGAAACTTATAGAGAAAATTTTATGTAACCAGATGCTCAAGTATTTCGAGTTTAATAACTTATTTTCTGTTTCTCAGTTTGGTTTCCGCAGGAAGAGAAGCACTATTGATGCTATATTACAGTTTGTGAACTATACGGTTGAATGCTTCGAGCTAGGTCTTTACTCATTCTCCTTGTTCCTGGACTTGACCAAGGCATTTGACTGTGTGTCTCATTCGGCTCTCCTTAAAAAGCTTGAACACTATGGCTTCGACAATACCAGTATTCAGCTCATCCGATCTTTCTTGAACAACAGGCATCAATCTGTCTCTGTAAGTGATAATTGGTCCAGTAAGGAAAAAATTACTATTGGAGTACCACAAGGCTCAATATTGGATCCTATACTTTTTTTAATATATATCAACGATTTTCCTGACTACTTAGACCACTGCCTAACAATTTTGTTTGCTGATGATACAACTATAAGTGTTTCGAGCAGAGATATAAATGAGGGGAAAGAGCTTAGTGAAATATCGCAGTCAAGTGCTTTGAGATGGTTCTCGGGGAATGGGCTTTGCGTGAATGATGGTAAAACTGAGAAAGTGATTTTTACTCTTAGACCAGCCGAGGAGCTGGGGAGTGTTAGGTTTCTTGGATTATATATGGATGCCAGACTTACATGGAATGCCCATGTTGATTTTCTGGCAGCCAAGGTATCAAAAAATATATTTGCTTTGAGAGCCATGAGCGCGTCACTGTCTGTGGGTGTGTTGAGGTCGGCTTACTTCGCGATGTGTCAGGCTCATCTGAGATATGGCATTCTGGTCTGGGGACATTGTGCTGGGTTTGAAAGATTGTTTGGATTGCAGAGAAGAGCGATAAGAATAATTAGTGATCTCAAGTATAGAGAGGATTGTAGTCAATCTTTTAAAAGTTTAGACATTCTAACACTACCTGGCTTATTTATTTTAGAATGTCTCATGTACGCCCACTCGAGTAGAGATAAATGGCAGCTAAATTGTGATAACCACTCATATGACACTAGGAATAAAGATGATATATATGTACAGAGATATAGACTGGGGAGATCAGAAAATGGTCCAAATTTTTTAGCATTTAAGTTGTATAACAAGTTACCTTCAAGCTGGAGGTCTCTTACGTTAAACCAATTTAAAAATAAAATCAAAAAAATCTTAATTGATGCAGCTCCCTATAATTTTAAAAATTTTAATTTTAGTGAATTTTTCTAACTGAATTTTTAACTGTATGTTCCTTTTACTATCTTTTATTTCTATTTCACAACTTACTTGATAGTGATGTAATTTTGTACTGGACGCGTGTAAATACAATTGTATACTGACACAAATAAAGATGATTTGATTTGATTTGATTTGATTTGATTTGATTTGATTTGATATATATATATATATATATATATATATATATATATATATATAAATATATATATATATATATATATATATATATATATATATTTATATATAAATATATATATATATATTGAATATATATATATATATATAAATATATATATATATATATATATTGAATATATATATATATATATATATATATATATATATATATATATATATATATATATATATATATAGAATATATAAAATTAATCACATTTTGAAGAATAAGTTCTTTTCTCGTCACATCATCATTTGGTATTAGATATGTTATTTATAATTAACACTATAATATTTGCTGTTACATTTTAAATATTCAGACTTCTGATTAGGCTCTTAGGATTTCATTAAAACTATGAATGGAAGATTTGAAACATTCATCAATATATGGGGGTTTTACAAACATGCACCTCATACTCAAAGAGGTAGTAAAAAATGCAATAAATATGTTAACAATCTAAAACCCCGACGTTGTTAGAAAAATGCAATCCGCTGATAACTTAATGATTTGAGGTGCGATTCTAGTAATAATTAAAATTATCAAGCATATTTTTTCAGTTTCTATATTTTGAATAATCTACTACCAAACTGTAAATACAGTGATATGATTTTTTGTGTCAGATAAGTTTCTTCTAACTCATCTGTTATATTTTTGATGAAAAATGTTTCAAATCAAATATTTTCACGTGTAATTTTGTCCAAATTGATAGTGCTCTCTTCATAGAAGAGCAAGTAGTTAATAAATTCAATGTTGTTTCTTACCAACGACGTCAATTATTATCGACGCATTGATAATTCCTTGGGTACTGGAGGCGATGCAATTATATTGGCCTTTATCAGTTGCTTGTACTCCATTGAAATGAAGTGTGCCGTTCATATCAGTAATGTGACTAGAAAAGTTGTCGGAAGTTGTTCCATTTTTCTCCCATCGAACATTTGGCGGAGGAGTTCCTTGTGCTTTACAGTGTACCTTAGCAACAGTGGCAAGTTCCAGGTTTCTGTCAACAGGTGGCGGTACGAACCTCAGGATTTCTGCAATGAAATCGAATCGCTCATAGATTTCAAGTAATTGAAGGGCAATTTTTTTTTCACATTTATTGTACCTTAAGTATATTATATTATGGTTCCATATTTAAACTTGAAAACACGAAAATAAAAACTGGCCGTTATATTAATTAAACATAATTTGAAGTATTATTTTAACCCAATATAGGTATTGATAAAATATTTTTTGTTTTTGTCGCAACTAGCAACTAGTGTTAGATATTCTTTCAATCTCTTTTAACCTTGTCGCTTTTTAATAATAGGAATTGTAAATTGTTTATG